>CAJFCP010000705.1:0-27369 GCA_904066005.1 Synergus itoensis | reverse complement strand
CTAAAAGTTTTGTCCATTTAAAATTTAAAGAGAAAGTGAGAAATTTACAACTGAAAAAATTCTTAATCATTAATCAATTAAAATTTCGGAACTGATTAGTTGAATAATTTTTATAAAAATTTTCAGAGTTCTTTCAATAATTATATGATTATTTTAATGTTTATATAATATTTTTAAAAATATTTTTATATAAATATAATCTCCTAATGAAATTCCAACCCCCAAATTTTTTTGTAAGTGTTTTTATTATACTGTAATATTTTAATAAAAAAAATATATATATATATATATATATAGATTTCTTTGTATGAAGCAACCTTTCTATATTGTAACTGCAGAGAGTGTTTTCATTAAAATGGACATTATTATCGAGGGCAAAATGCAGGCCTGAAATTAGCCTGATTCTTGTGAAGTTGGTTGCAGTATCTCTAGTCAGAACGTGCTTTCAACTAATGAGGGCTCCTCCACAATTGTGTCAGTTGTACAGTTTCTCTGGGACTGTATAAGTAATTTCTCCTGGGTTGGCAGACAAGCCACAGATTATTGTTTATCAGAATTGTGGTTATCGATTTTGGACGCTAGGTAGATGGTTAAGCATCTTAACACTTAACCCACCAAAAGTAAAGCTAATAAGCTTATATTGCTATTGGCACCTTGCGAAAATTCAAAAAAAAAAAAAGAAATTTTACTCGTTTTCTGGTTCAACATAGTTTCTTTATTCTTTTATTTATTATAAATATTGAACTACACTTGGAAATCGAACTTTGAACCGAGATTTACAAACAGGATGTTGGAAGCGACGGATGTGTTTGTCCTCCGAGACATTGTATTGGATTTCTTCACATACAGGTTTGCGAAACTTTTCACTCTAGTTAGCCAAGTAAAAGAAAAACTTCTCATCCATTGGTCTCTAGTGACGAAGCAGATCTCGAAAATTACGCTTCAGTGGTAAATTCTTATTTCCGCTTGAAAAAGAGCCTAAGCCATATTGAATATTCCCACCTTTGAATCTTTTTAGGAAACTGAAAAATTGGAATAAAAATAATGTAGATGAATAAGAATAGTTTGAATAATATAAGTTTGTAGATTTAGAAGTTTTTTTTTTAATCTTGTTCGTTCTTATCTAACTATCAACTAAAAAAAATTTTAAATAAATTTCATATAGCGTGGATAATAACTTTAAATTTTCCGGAATTTGAAAATTCGGGTATTTTGTATTTTCGGAAAATTAAATTTGGAGGAATTTGGCATTTCGATAATTCTCTGCTTTCGATTAAAAACATTTTCGGTAATATTATTTTTATTCAAGAACTTGAAATTTCGGAAATTTGAATTTTCAGATGTTATTTTATTCTTTCACATTCTTTTGGTTTTTCGGCAAAAAGATGTTGTTCCATATAAATATCTCAGGAACTTATAAATTCATTAAATAACTGTTTCTCATTTAACTTTAAAAATATTCGAAACTTGTCTAGAGTTAAATATTTTCAGAATTTTTTATTTGTAAATTCACAAAGCTAGAATTTACTATTCGAAACAAACAGACGTTGCCATATCGAAAAACTTGAAGCGAAACGAAAAATCATATAACGAATCAAATAGCAAGTCGAAAAGTCCGGATATTTCCATTGACACAGATGTCGACTCTATATTGAAAATAGGTCAATCATACCGTCAATATTATATTTGTTTTCATACAGAAACAATAAAAAAATATATAAAAGAATATTCTAAAATATTTCAGAATATTCTCGAATGCTTATTTCAAGCTTAAACTATAATTTTCAGAAAAATTACTATAGTATTAGGAAAAAATCTTCTACAATTAAAATAAATATATTCGATGAATAGTACATATTAATTAACTTTTCCAATGTTGTTATCAGAAAGTTAAATATGACTTCTATAAATATGACTTCCATCAATCTCGATGAATTCATTCAACAATTTTTAATAATTTCAGAAATTCTCATTCTCAACTAGTTTTTTCTTTCCTTCCAATTTTAAATTGAATAGTGAATATGAAGGATTGAAGTATGGCTGATGATAGCATTCAGAATAGTCAAGGGGTAGCGGAAAAGATGATATATGGTGGTGTAGAAGGGGGGGGGGGGTAAAAAGTAGTTCAGCAGCGAGACAGAAATTTCCATTGAAATTATTCGCAAGAATCAGTTTCCTGCACTCGAACTTCTCGAGAAAATGGAAAATTGAGAGGACGGGTCAATGATATGCGTATCTGTCGTGCCATTCCAACAGGACCATTTCCCATTTCTATCCCTTCGCTTTTTGTCCATATCGTCGTTCTCGTCGCGTCCACTTATATTTCTCAATTCGAAAATTGTACTGCACTCTCTGCCAACAAATTCGAACAAGTAATAAAGACCAAGATGAGATAATTTAAGTCAAGAGTTTTCAAACTCAACTCCGATCTGACGTAAATTAGACTACGAATTGCTTATTGATTTTATCAATTTCTATTAAAAATAAATAAATAAATATATATATATATAATACAAAAAAATGGTTGTAACAGTTTGATATGAAAAATTAATAATAACATAGGCACACAAAAAAACAAAAGTGCTTGTTGCAGAAAGCTGATACATATATCTTTATGTTTTTTGGCCTGCTGAGTCCGTATCCGATGTCCAATTAACCCCACCACGTCATAATCAAGGTCCATTGAAGGTCAAATCTACAAAAAAATCTTTTTAGCAGAAATAACTACTATTCCTCACGTGTTTGGGGTCGCTCAACCCGAATCCGGTGTCCATTTAACTCCATCACGTCTTAATCAAGGTCAATTGAAGGTCAAATCGACAAAAAAGTCTTTTTAGCAGAAATTATTACTATTCCTCATGTTTTCGGGGTCACTGAATCCGAATACGTGGTCCATTTCACCCCACCACGTTTTAATCAAGGTCGTATGAAGGTTAAATCGACAAAATAATCTTTTTAGTAGAAACTATTATTCCTGACGTTTTTGGGGTCGCTGAATCCGAATCCGTAGTTCATTTGATCCTATTGGGTCAAGGTTAGTCATTTGACTCACCTTCCTTGCAGCGACAATACAAAAAAGAAAAAAAAAGAAACAAAGCAAATTTGAAAAATAAAAGAATTAAGAAAATAAATAAAAACTTTAATAACTAGCTGTGAATTCAATCCCATGTGTTCCATTTAACTATATTTATATTTTTTGTGCTCATTTTTTGAGCACTTTGCTTCCTTATTATTATAAAGTTGCAAATTAATTTGCTTCCTCATAGAGGAAACATTAACGGTTTTTTCAATTATTATAAATATTAAAAATTTTTTTTTTCCTCTAATTACCCTTTTCCCTTTATTCAAATTCATTTGCCTATATACACTTCTTACAATAGCTTTGAATATTATTTTATTATTTGAATTATTTTATAAAAATTGTGACGTTGAAAAATTTTGCAAGTCACAAACTTAATTTTTTTTTTATTATTAAATCTAATTTATTATATTGAAGTACCTCTAGAAGTTGCACAGCTCTCTTAAATTGGATATGGTTAAATTTAATTAATTTAATTTTAGTTAATAATTGCGTTATTTTATATTATTTTCATGTACTAGTATGTACTACTGTCGCCTGAGTTCTGGAAGATCCCTATCTTATCCTGTTTATCCGCTATTGTATTATATCGTTTTGGAATCAACTCACTTTATTTTAGAAAACCTGGAATTAATATAACTCATGGACCAATATTATCTTATCCTCATCTATTTTGGAGCATTGAAGGACTTTAAGAAGCTTTTGGGACGCCTTCTGTAACTTAAAGAAATTCTGATGTTTCAAACTTTACCGCCCAACCTACTGCTGCACCAGACACCTATCCTATCCTTATTACCGACCGTACCTGAAGAACTTGGATAAATCATGTGATGCATGAGAATGTTGCGTTTCCCGCCTTTCCGCATGCCCATTCTTGATAATTGTCATGGGATGTGATTGCTGCGTTTGCCTTTCTGCATATCTGTTCTATATATTTTGGATAAGATTGCTGCGTTTCCTGCCTTTCTGCATGCCACCTTTTATGAGCCCTTGAGTTTCCATCTCTTCGGAAGGTTTCGTCCTGGCCTTTTCTAAAATTACCAGAAAAGCCTTGTGCACGAGACCCACTTAATTGGCAGTACGTTCCTGTACAATAACGAGAGCTCTTGAATTTTTACTACCATCTTTATTATTTAATTTGGCCAGTGTGACGTACGAATTATTTGGGACATTTAAGGGGACCCGTCAGTCAAACGTGTCGAAAAAAAAGCGATTTTTACCATTTTTTTTTGAAGCCAGGTTTATTTATTATTTCACAAGTATATAATCATTCAATTAATACATC
Source organism: Synergus itoensis (assembly GCA_904066005.1). NCBI lineage: Eukaryota > Metazoa > Arthropoda > Insecta > Hymenoptera > Cynipidae > Synergus > Synergus itoensis. The sequence goes on along the minus strand of CAJFCP010000705.1, from coordinate 23,005 downwards.
TTTGAAGTAGTTTCAGTAATTTTTTCGTGTAAAAATATTAGAAAACAAGCGAGTTATAAATAATTTCCGAAAGGTCCAAAAAAAAAAGGTCGATTTCGGTGGCCCTAACTGGTCAAATCTGGATCATCTGAAATAAACAAAACAAACGGCATTCGTTAGTAAACATCTGTAGCTAGGGAGTGAATGTCAGGAAATTTTGATTTTTTGATTTTTTTTTTAAATGGCGGACTTTTGAACAAAAAAATTTTTTTTTACTGAAAAAAAATGCCCGTTTTTCGACAAAAAATAATAATAATAATTTTTTTTTTGTTAAATCCTTAGGTTCACTCCCTAGATAGTTGTGTTTTACATAACTGATAAAAATTTGGTAACGATCGGATAAGCCGTTTCGGCGCTACGAGGGCCACCGATTTGAAAACGTGATTTCGAGAAAAACGCGTTTAAAGTTTTGTCGAGCGCGCAGCTGCCGCTGTATACCTCTGTCCAACCGACTTATACCTGCTTCAGTTAAAATTGTATATCTTCGTTAATAATGCTCGGATCTTTATAAAATTTGGGGAGAATATTTTTGAAATATCATTCTTTCAGAAAATACAATAAAAAAAAATCGATTTTTGACTAACGAGTCCCCTTAAAAGACGATCTAACATCTAATTAGGTCAAGTTGGAATTGTTTTTAGACATCAACTTTAATATTGGATTTATGGATATTTGGACCACTGCAACACCTCTTTTTGTTACAAGCCTGAATTTCTCCTCTACACTATGTCTCTTAGAAACGTCAAGCCTGTAGATTCCTGTTATAACGCTCCATGGTAACGATAGTCATTTCTTTTGGATTCAACCAATAAGAATCGAGCACTTTAGAAATGAAGAAGAAGACGCCGATTCCTAGCCATCTTTCGTTTGGCAGCTTCCAGAGTGTGCACAATGCACATCGTCTCCACAAAAATTTGTATAATCTTTCGGAAAAAGTGTAGTTTAGAGTTGGAAAGTTTTATCTAAATTATATTTTGTGTTCAGGTATTTATCTCTTTATTATTGTGAGAAATTCTTTATGGATTTATATTGATTTTTGTGGAATTTGTGATTTCCTAGATTGCGTTTGCAGTCTAGTTTTTGTTCCCCTTTTGTAACTTTAATCCCTTTTATGTTTATTTATGACTTATAATTTTGATTATATATCTTCTTATTATATTGTATTTATATATTTTGACTCGTGAATTATGGTTCTTTAGAATTGCATCCTTCACGGTGTCACTTTAGTCTCTTTGCATTGTGCATTATTGTTTATAATTCAGAAGAGTTATTTAACTGTTTATGACCCATTTTATTTGTTATTTGCTGAATTTAATATTGTATGATTGAGAATTTATGTGATTTATCTTTTGTTTTATGATCACTATTTTACGCTTTTGTTTCCCCAATTTTGTTTTGACCATTCCCTTTGAATTAATTTAAATTGCGTTTCTTTATTTAATCATATCAAATTTAGAGAGTTGAAAGAACGAAAGATCTTAAATTATTTTTAAATCTATAAATCTTTTGTATTAATATCTTTATATACACACTTTTGTTAAACTAAATTATATAATTTATCAATTTAATTATCTTATGTCTAAAATTCATTGATTTTGTGAAAGATCTTTAATTTATTTTAAATTTATAGATTATTATTTGTGTTCATATCTTCATAATCCCTCTTTTGTATTAGTACTAAAAAACCATTTTGCTTTATATTCCTTTACTTTTTGTTTAATTGATTGTGAAAATTGAATTTTGAATTTATAATTGAATAAATTCATATATTGTTATTAGTATTTCCTGTTTTATTATTTTAAATATACTTCGGCTAAATTATTTTTCATCCCACCCCTCTCTACCAAACCGTCATGACGACTAGATAGTGGTTCCGCCTATCGTTTTTATTAAATTTGATCTTTTGATATAATTGTTGGTTCTTTATTGATTGATCGTGAAGATCTGGCGCGCAGGCACTTTTTCTTTCTGTGTATTGGCGGACGTAACCAAAAATTTAAATATTTTATCGGTTTTAAAATGAAAATTTTCAAAATTAAAAATAATCATAATTTTCTTAAAATTCAATTAAATCCATTAATCATACAGGTCAATCGATTCGTCTCGATGAAAGGAATCTTTCTTTTCTTTACATAAGCCTTGAATTTTCATTATTTGAGAAATGTAACTTCAAGTTCATTAAGCAACCTAACGCTTTGAAGCTTTTCAACAAATTTTCAATTGAAGTCTCGTGTAATCATCACTTTTCTGAATTCCAAAAAAAACCGTTTTCCACCGTCACTGCCTTAAGGTGCCCTGGATTCCGACACATGAGAGAAACAAAGATTTAATTTACCAATCGTCTCTTCATATCAAACTTGGTCTAATCAAACAAAAAGGGTAACTGTTTTCAATATTTTAGAAAGAAATTTCCAGAAATAAGTGATGCTAAATTAAAAGAAGGCATTTTCGATGGACCTCATATACGCACTTTATTCAGAGATGAAAAATTTGTCACAAAGATGAACGTTACTGAGAAGAATGCTTAGTTAAGTTACAAAAAAATTTCAGAGAATTTTTTGGGAAATCAGAAGAATGATGATTACGAGACTTTAGTTGAAGATTTGTTGAAAAGCTTCAAAGCGTTAGGTTTCATAATGATCTTAAAGTTACATTTCCCACATTCTCATCTTGACTGCTTTCCAAAAAACCTCGAAGACAATAGCGAAGAACAGGGAGAGCGATTTCACCAAAATATTAAGGAAATGGAACGTCGCTATCAAGGAAGGTGGGATGTAAATATGATGGCAGATTTTTGTTGTCGCTGCAAGGAAGGTGAGTCAAATGACTAACCTTGACCCGATAGGGTCAAATGAACCACGGATTCGAATTCATCGACCCCAAAAACGTAAGGAATAGTAGTCATGTTTGTTAAAAAAGATTTTTTTGGAGATTTGACCTTCAATTGACCTTGGTTAAGACGTGGTGAGATTAACTGGACACCGGATTCGGATTGAGCGACCCCAAAAACGTGAGGAATAGTACTTATTTCTGCTAAAAAGACTTTTTTGTCGATTTGATCTTCAATTGTCCTTGATTATGACGCGGTGGGGCTAATCGGACACCGGATTCGGACTCAGCATACCAAAAAACATAAGGATATATGTATCACCTTTCTGCAACAAGCACTTTTGTTTCTTTTGGGCATGTGTAATTGAAATTTTTTCATGATTTAATTTCCTTATCTTCTAAAAGAAAAAATTTTCTAAAAGGATTAGAGGGGCGTACCGACGGATTGGAGGGTTCAATAAGAATTAGGCGGGCATACTAAGAGTTAGGGGGGCGTACCAAAAAATAGGGGCGTGTATCAAGTAATAGTGTGACACGGAGAGATAGGGGGCGTACCTAAAAATAGGGGGGGTGTCAAATTATATGGATGCTTCCTGAGAGGAATAAGGCGACATACTGAAGGATAGGGGGACGTCCTGAAGGATAGGGAGGCGTAGCAAAATAGGGGGACGTACCAAAATTAGGGAGCGTACCAAGAATAGGGGGCGTGCTCAAAATCCCCTGAATTAACTTTCGTACAAAAATTATATTTATGCTTTTATGAATCAATATATGGGCATATCCACGAAAAGTGTCATTTTTCTGTCACCGTTGTATTATAGGCAAATCTAAACTTAAAATACAAGTTAAACCGCACAAAAATTTACAAACTCCCTGAAATAGAAACAAAAGCTTACAGTCATTTCAGAAAGCCTTATAAAAAGATATAACATAATCGGTGAATATAATCCCAAAAATACCTGTGTAATATTTGTCACCACCTACGAATTGAGTGTTTCCACTCAAGGTTTGAAAATCCAAAAAAAATCATGCTAGTTCAGTGGAACATAGGCTGTACAAATCGCTCGCATCAAGATAAGATTAAATTTTCTATTGGATTTGGTGTATTTCGGTTGCCAAAATACGTTCCCGAAAGTAAAGTTTTGTGCCTCAAAAATCATGTGAATTGTGTAAAAATTACAGTTAAAAAAAGTAAAAAAATTATTTTTCTTCAAAAGTTAAATGCCTAAAAGAAAATTTGTCATACAAAAAAGTTCCGTTTTATTGAAAGGAATAACTTTTGTCTAGACGTTTTTTTCAAAAGTTCAGAATATTTGGAAATATTACAAAAAATAGGCAAATAATGGAAAAATATTACTTTTTTCTGTAGAACTACTTGTCTGAAAATATTTTTTGGAAAAAAAAGTTTTTTTATTTGAAAGGCGAAAAGTTTTTCGCAAACATTTAAAAAGGAAAAACAATCCTATTTCACCTTCCATTTCAAAAATATTATTAATTCAATTAAATTGATGGACTTACTTGTTTCAATATTTTGTGCAAACTGCGTGCATGCGCAAATTTATTCACCACCCTAAAAAATGAGTTTCTATATGTATGTATAATGTAGGAAAAAAGTTGGAAAAGTGTGCTTTAAGATTGATTTTTTTTTGTAACTTTTTTTTGAGAGAACCCGTGTGGAAAAATTTCGTGGCAGTCTTAAGTAGAGAGATGGATTGGTTAGATCGAATCGAGACCGTCTACTAAGACGGTCTGACAGGGTGTTGGCCATGGCCCTTTTAGACGGACTCGATTGAAAATTTTCAAAGTATCATCGAGACGGTCTGGTATGACCCCGCTCAGACGGTCTCGATTGAAAATATTAGTGCTATCATGATATTTTGTTGTTTGTTGCAAGGTTACAAATAATTAATTACAACTGTAATTACATTACCGAATTAAATAATAATTACATAGAAACATATTGTATTTATATTCAAAATAATTTAAAATTAAAAAAAAAAATTGTAATTGTACTCAAAATAGTTAATAATTACAAACACATTATAATTACACTCGAAATAATTAATTAAAAATTTTCTTTTTAATTTTCAATTATACGGAAACCGAGAGTCTTTATTTGTGTATTTTCCTACAATATGAAAGAATGTTACATTAATTGTAATTGTAATTGTAGGTAAATAATATACACAAATATAAACTCTCGTTCCGCGTATAATTCAAAATTTAAAAACAATATTATTTAAAATTAATTATTTATAATTTATTATAATGAACTATTATTTAAGATTTAACTATTTATAAAATGTGTAAAGCAAAAAAAAAAATATATGTTCCTCGCAATTATCTCTGGCTTTTCAGTGGAAGAGCTTGGCTGAGATTTTGTTCACGAACTCCAAGCGGTTAAATAGCTCAGGCGGTTAGGGCGTGCGTTTAGGATATTAGGGTCGGGGGTTCGATCCCCAGCGAGTGCGATTTTTCGAAGCGTGTTAGCGTGCGATTATATGTGAAAGAGTCCGTGCGAGTAATTGTGTAACTTAAAACATAAATTAAGTGCAGTTATCATATTTAAAACAATTTTTCTTTTTTTCAAATTTTTCATTACAGCTCGTTGATCTAGCGCCAACCGTTAAGTCTAAACCTTTCAATACAATCTCTATAAGATGGCACATGATGAAGATGAATTACTTGACTTATCTTATACTGAGTACTAGATTTCTATTACTAGACCATCGCTGGTAAAAGGCGTAACACGTAATTATTATTACGTGTTAGCTAATTAATTAATTAATTAACTCATCTAATCTAGACGAGCTGACCAGCGGCTGGTTAGCTCGGTCTAATCTAGACCATTTCATGGTTAAGGCGTTACACTTCTGGCCAGCCGCGCTATTAGACCGTCTGTCCAGCGTCTGAACAGACACAAGACGGTCTGACCAGTGCCCGGCCAGCGCCCCGAAATTTTTCCACACGGGAAAATGACACTTTTCATGGATATGCTCATATACATATTTTTTTATTTATTAAAGTTTCGATGCTTTTAGTTAGAGAAGAGCCTCGAACCCGATGAATTTCCAGACGCCGTGGCAATTCTGTCTGAGAAAATTGTCTGACTTCCGCTCCTTGAAAGTAAAATAATGGTCGAGAGAATCAGCTTTAAATACATACCATTTCATTCCAAGACGACTCCTCGGCAAGCCGCTGAGAACGTTATCATTTTTACCCTCGACTTCACTCTGGGATCGTTTCTTCCGTCTTACGCTCTCGCTCTTTTTCATCCTCCATTCCGACTTTTTTTTCATCTCTAGTCTCCCCCTCCCCCTCCACCCACTGCCACTATTCTTACGATTCCTGATCGTTTCGTATCCTTTTTGAAAAATCTCATTGTCTGCTATTCTTCCACACTTTATTGCCATTCTTCACCCTTTCTCGCATTAAACCACTACCACTTTTCGAGATATTCTTTATCCTCCGTTCCTCTCTTGAGTTTCTCTTTCTGTTTTCTCTTTCATTTTTTTTTTTTGCGTATTTCCTCTTTTATCCTTTCTTATAGACACTTTGAGTCTTGTTCATTCGCTTCTCGTCACTTTACTTATCTCTGCCTCCCATTCCGCTTGAACACCAGACGCAGCTTGAAGTCAGCCATCAGCCAGCTATCTCAGATAATGTAACTACGTTGTGCTTTACTGCCTCTTACCGGAAATAAAGTAGTCTTGAAGCTGGAAAAATTTCCATCACGGTTTGGTCGAGCTTGCACATTTACCCCTTTTTACTTGTAGTTAGATGGTTTAAAGAAAGTTATTTTCTTGACAGTAATAGAGTGACTGAAATAAAGAGTTTTTTAATTGCGTTACCATACACTCTGATCCACTTTTCTATATACAAGAACGAACGCGCGCTCCGCGCGCGCATTTACTTTTTTTAAATGTTATAAAATTTATGATATTTTATTTCTTCTTTTCTATCCGTCATAATTAAAATTGTATTTTAAAAAATTTACATTTTATAGGAATAATTCCTTTCAAAATTAACTACGTATACAGTTGTATTGATGTTTAATTGTGGTCTTTTTTTTCTAAAAAAATACCACATTTATAGTTGTGTAAAGTATTATTTGAAATAACCGACTAATTAATTATCATGAAATTAATTAATTGTTTATTTTAAATATTATTACAAAAATGTAAATTTCTTAAGTTTTTTTTATAAGACGAAACCTCGCTAGTAAATTTTTAGAAGAATATAATTACCCACTGTTTTTTTTATAACTCATGATACTTCATATTTCTTTACTGTAGTATGGATATTTAATTATGGTTTCAATTTCTAAAAAAAAACTTTCGCATTTATAGTTGTACAGTATTATTTGAAAAACCGGTAAATTAATTATTAAATTAATTTATTAATTAGTCATAATAAATTAGTAAATTGTTTATTTTAAATATTACTATATAAATGCTTTTTTAAAACCGAGATTTTTATTGAAACAAATAAGTCCATCAATTTCATTGAATTAATAATATTTTTGAAATGGAAGGTGAAATAGGATTGTTTTTCCTTCTTAAATGTTCATGATACTACTTTTTCTTTTTTAAGTTATAATTTATGAAATTTTATTTCTTCTTTTCTATCCGTCATAATTAATATTTGACATTTTAAAATTTGAGTTTTATAGGAATAACAGTAACCTGATATGAATTTAAAAAATTTAAATAATTTTCAAAAATAAAAAAAAAATTTTATAAAAAATGTTTCCTTATATTTTATAAATTAAATAATTACAACGTGTGTTTTGCTTCACAAAAAATAATATTTCTTAGATTGTTTTCAAAATTAACTACGTTTTATATAGTTGTATTGATTTTTAATTGTGGATTCTTTTCTAACAAAAATACCACATTTATAGTAGTGTTCAATATTTTTTGAAATAACCGACTAATTAATAATTATGAAATTAATTAATTAGTCATTATAAATGATTTAATTGTTTATTTTAAATATTATTATAAAAATGTAAATTTCTTAAGTTTTTTTTAGAAGGATAAATCTCGCTTAAACATCCAATACAACTGTAAATGTAGTAAATTTTTAAAAGAATATAATTACCCACTGTTTTTTTTATAACGCAAAACATAAAGTAGTTATGTAAATTACGGTAAACATGTTTTATTAAAATTAAATATATAATAAAATCAAATCGTTTGCTACTTTACGTAAAATATGGCTTGATTTTAATCTAAGTTTTCTTTGTTTTTAAATCTTTAAAGTCTGATACTTTATAAAGTATTGATACAACATCTATTTTACGTTATAAAAAATAATTATTATTAGATTGTTTTCAAAATTAACTGTGTTTACTATAGTATGGATCTTGAATTATGGTTTAAATTTCTAAAAAAAACTACTGCATTCATATACCACATTTATAGTTGTGTACAGTATTATTTGAAATAACCGGCTAATTAATTATCATGAAATTAATTAATTGTTTATTTTATATATTATTACAAAACTGTAAATTTCTTAAGTTTTTTTATAAGGCGAAACCTCGCTAGTAAATTTTTAAAAGAATATAATTACCCACTGTTTTTGTTTATAACTCATGATACTTCATATTTCTTTAAAGTCTGATACTTTATAAACTATTGATACAACATCTATTTTACGTTATAAAAAATAATTATTATTAGATTGTTTTCAAAATTGACTATGTTTACTGTAGTATGAATCTTTAATTATGGTTTCAATTTCTAAAAAAAGTAGCGAATTTATAGTTGTACATTATTATTTGAAAAATCGGTTAACTAATTATTAAATTAATTTATTAATTAGTCATAATAAATTAGCTGATTATTTATTTTAAATATTACTATAAAATTGCTTTTTTAAAACCAAGATTTTCGATATATTTCGAGTTTAGACTCGTGATAAAATGAGGATTAATGAAATCAAATTCAAATGAGCGCGCGCAAGTATCGATTGTCGAAAAGCACTATCGATACTTACGCGACAACGAATCAGATTGCCGGAAAAGGCGTTAGGTTTTTTCGACTTCGACCTCATCATCTTTTTATAATAGGACAACTTTTTCAAAACCTTGTTTCTAACCGACCTTTACAGTATTCTTATCTTATCATGAATTTTTAAGAGAAGTTAATTTAAAAATTTTTTGAAGAAAATGAGAAGAAGCAAATAAGAAGAGGCAATCTCCTATTCTAAAAAGAAGAGTTCAAAAAAGGTCGAAAGTCGTAACACCTTTTCCGTAATCATGATTCGTTGATTGTGTATCGATAATGCTTTTCGACAATCGATAATTGCTGCTTCCGTAAGCCTGATTCGTCGTTTATGTATCGATAGTAATTTTCGACAATCGATACTTGGCTCTCGGAAATTTCCGGCGTTCATTATGTTTAGCGTTGGGAAGTTACGTGTTGATGTCACTGTAAGTTTCTCATTATGTTCAGCGTTGGGAAGTGACGTTTCACTATATTTGGGAAGTCACTGTAAGTTTATACGAAAACTTACGTTTCACTTTATGTATTTTTATAATTAAATTTTCTTAGTAAACTTTTTCTCATTTATTTTTAATTATATTAATTAAAATAATTTTTATATGTAATATAAAATTATTCCGTTTATATTTACGTTAATTTTTTAAAAATTAAAAAAAAATGAGAAAATATATAAAATTAGACAAAATTTGATAATGTATATTTATATGATATTACATTTATGAAAAAAAAAATTATAAATGTAAATATTTAGTAATAGATAAACGAACATTAAAAATTTATATTCAATTTTATAAATTAAAAAAATTATATATCAATAAATCTAGAAGTAGCGTTGCAGAGAAAAACTAGCTGTGAATCCGATCTCGGGTGTTCCAGTTAACTATATTTAAATTTTTGTGCTCATTTTTTGAGCACTTTGCTTCCTCATTATGATGAAGTTGCAAATGAATTTGCTTCCTCATAGAGGAAGCATTAACGATTTTCTTGAATATTTAAAAATATATGTAATTCTTTTTTCTCGAAAGAAAGAATCTTTTGACCCCATCATTCATAGATTCCTCGCGTCGACACGAATCGATTGACTTGTAAGATTAGTGCTTTTATTTGAACTAATACATGAAAAATTAAAAATTTTCAAAATTGAAAATAATCATAATTTTCTTTAAATTCAATTAAATCCATTAATCACACAGGTCAATCGATTCGCCTCGACGAAAGGAATCTTTCTTTCCTTTACATAAGCTATGAATTTTGATTATTTGAGAATTTATTGACGAAAAATAAATTTCTTTAAAAAATTCAAAATCTACATAAAAATTTTAAAATTCAATATTTTGAAAAATCCTTTGGCACGTTTTGAGATATAGGTAGAGCCAATATACCTTACAAATTTCATCAATTTATCTACAACTGTCTTTAAGTTAATAGGGCGACAAAAAATGGCGACATCCATACACACACACACACATACACACATACACACATACTTACATACATCCGGACAATTGATTAGAATGTTGTATTAGACATTTATCACATGAGGAAAGTTTAACTAAACCATTTTAAAAATATTGGAAAATGTAACGTTTACAAAGCTTCCTCTATGAGGAAGCAAAAAATGTCGGTAAAGTTAAAAATTAGGTTAGTATTAAATGGATTTAAATAAAAATTTATCATATAAAAAAAAATAATAATTCGCAAAAATGTTATGAAGAAAGAGTGGTATTAATGTAACAAAAAGTATTACAGAAAAAATTTGATTAAGGCAGTTAATTTTATATATAAATAAAAGAAGATAAATAATTTTAATATAGTTTTAACAAGTGGGAAAAAAAATTGAAATTAATATTAGGATCATTGTAAATAAGAAAAATTTTAATAAAAATTAGCATATAAACAATAAAATTTAAGTTTATTAAAAAAAAAAAGGTTTAGTAATAAAAAAAATTATTATTATTAGTAAATTAAAAAAAAGGAAATGTTAAAAAAAAGACAATAAAATGCGCGCGCGTTAGCGCGCGTACGGTCTAGTTTGTAAAAAAATAAAAGCAGGATAAGAAAAAGGAATCAGTAAAAGTGAGTTGAAATCCATTGAACGCAAAGTGGGAAGAAAAGCTTCGCTGTTTAAGCAATGAGTTACTGTGAGCTATTTCACATTCAACTTTCAAGGGCGTTTGGAATTCCCTTTAAATGTTATACAATAGACTGTGTAAGGGAGGCTTAGCCGGTGTGAGATCCTTTGAAACAAGAGGCTATGGTACTCGTGACAAGCACAGGGAAAGAGAATTTTCGAGTCTATGTAAATGGCGATAGAATTGGAAATGTGTAAATGCTGAATTGGAAATTTAGGTTTCTGTCATGCGAAGTGATTGGTCTCCCACACCTCCACTCGCTCGACTGTGATTCCATATGAGATCGTCTCGTTTGCTGGAAAAATTGCGAGAGTACGATTTACCCGTTGATTTTTAAGGGCGAAGTGTGTCAGTTGCAAAAATAACAATATTGCTGAAAATAAAATTGCTAAATAAATTATATTTATTTTAGTAGCTTCTTTTTAAAAATCTTCTTTCGAATTCCTTCTTCATTATACCGCTTTTACAAACTCCTTTTTCAAATCCCTTTTTTAGATCCTTTTTGCAACCCCCTTTCTATAACCCTTTTTTAGCAACTTTCCTTTCTCCAAACCTCTTTTATAAAACCTTTTAACAACCACTTTTTCCAATCCCCTTTTTCTACACGGAGAAAAATGGATATTCAAACTTAATATCTATCATAGTCAAAAAATTGAATTACAAATATATTCATCCTAAATATCTAGATATACATCCTAAATATCCAGATATTCATCTTATTGAATATCTTAGACAGTTGGTCATCTATTTGAATATCTAAGATATTGAGCCCGAATACACAGATACAAATCTCTTTTACAAACCTATTATTTTACAAACCCCTTTCCGAACCAACTTTTGCAAACTTCTTTTCTAAACCGCTTTTCAATCCCTTTTTCCAAAACTCTTTTCCAGTTGAAATTTACAAATTTTTTTTCAAACCTCTTTTCAAACCTCTTTTCCAAAACTCTTTTCCAAACTTCTTTTATAGACTTCCTTTACAAACCTCTTTTACGAACCAACTTTCCCATACCACTTTTCTAAACCCCTTTTGAAACCCCTTTTAACCTCTTTCCTATTCCCCTTTTCAACCCTTTTTCAACTCTTTTTAACAACCTTACATTTTCCAAACCACATTAATAAAATGTTTTAACAACCATCACTTTTTCTAACCCTTTTTTCTGACTTTCTTTTCCAAACCCCTTTAACAACCTTTTTTTTCCAAATCTCTGTTTCAAACATTTTTCTAAAATTCCTTTTTGAACCCCTTTTTCCAAACCTTTTTTCCAAATTCTTTCTCTAATCATCTTTTCTAAACTCCTTGTCTGAATCTGTATTTGAATCAATTTCCTTAATTCCACTTTTAATTATATTTACCAACTATTTGTTCCAAACTGCCTTTTCAAACTTTTTTCAAATCCTTCTTTCAAAGTTTTTTTCAAATCCTTTTTCAACCGTCTCTTAAAAACTCCTTTTCCAAATCTATGGCTATAGCCTCTGTTTGGAACGCATTTTCCAAATTTCTGTTTTTAAATTTCTTTTCCAAAGCCCTTTTTCAACCCTTTTTTCTAAAACTTTTTTCCAAATTCTTTCTCTAATCATCTTGTCCAAACTCTTTGTTTGAATCTGTATTTGAATCAATTTCCTTAAGGTAGTTGCCTCTCGATAAACACACTCAAAAGTTTATGCTCAGATAGATGTAAGATATCACATATTCTCTCCTAACCATTGGTCAAAAAATTTTGACTGGGATTGTACAATCACATAGAAGCGTCCTATATACGTATACACACATTCACAGTCACATTTCGTATGGCAACGATATTGGTAACACCGCAATTTCATTCTCAGAGAAAATTGTGTTGATGCGTTTATAACCTGAAAACAATATTGTCTAAATCGTCAAAATGTTATCTCAATTAAAACACAAAGGCAAATTTATTAAAAAAAAAGTGCTGGATAAATGGTTAAAGACTGTTGCAGCTATATGTGAAGCCAAGAAAAATAAAATTAATATTACAGTGTTGCCACATCGTCAATGTCTACCCCCGCCATGCATGTGTCTCGCGAGAACAGAAATATTATTCTTTACAATATTATATCTTTTATACTAAACGCACAATAATTTTGATTTTTTTTTCATAAAATCCACACGATATTTTACTATACATCTGTAGTTTTTTAGCGCAATGGTAAGATTCGTTTTCATAATAGACTTCATAATGTGGCGATTGCCCATGTTAGCTATAGAGACCCATGCAAAAAGTACTGAACATAATTAAAAATATTTGCCTTTAGAAACACACGATTAAGCTAAAAATTGGAGCATGGTTAGATAACAATATTTTCTACATATTTTAAAAATTTTAGACAATTTGTAAGAAAGGTTCGATTTCGGCACAACTACCTTAACTCCATTTTTAACTATCTTTATCAACTACTTGTTCCAAACTGCCTTTTCAAACTTTTTTCAAATCCTTCTTTCAAACTTTTTTTCAAATCCTTTTTCAACCATTTCTTAAAAACTCCTTTTCCAAATCTATAGCCTCTGTTTTGAACGCATTTTCCGAATTTCTGTTTTTAAATTTCTTTTTCAAATCCCCTTTCCACACCCCATTTCCAAAGCCCTTTTTCAAACCACATTTCCAAAGCCCTTTTTCAAACCGCGTTTCCAAATCCACTTTTCCAAACCGCTTTTATGAATCTTTTTTTCCAAATCGCTTTTCTAAACCTTTTTTTAAACCAATTTTTCAAACCGTCTTTTCCAACCATCTTTTTAAACTCCTTTTCCAAATCCATTGCCTTAACCCCTTCTATAACCCTATTTCCCAATTTTTTACACCATTTTTCTAAACCGATTTTGGAAAACAATAATTTCCGAAAAAATTTAAGTTCAGAACATATAAAACATGTACCTTTTCATTTATTGAAAACCGCTGACTCATTTGAAATTATTTACTTGCACTCGGAAGTTTTTCCCGTAAAAAGCTAATTCCATTTTCCATTAACTCCTAAAAGAGGTTTCTCGCTCTCTATACTAATCAACGCAACGTGAAGAAAATATTTTTCCTCGGAAAACTTACAATTTTCCAACTTCAATATTATCGCCTTCTGAGACATAGAATTAAGAATTTTCTGATCTCTTCGGGAATTGACGATACTTCGATGAAAAATTTCCAGTAAGCTGAGTCAAAGCTAAATTGCTCCCGTCGGATCTGGATTCTGAACTGACGAGTAGAAAAGTTTTTTGAATTACCTGGTCGAATGTTCAGTGAACATCTTGGGAAAAGTTAATACCCTAAGGAAAGTTTGGCGATTCCGGACAGACGGCGAGTCTCGCCGTCTTTTCCGCGTAATAATTGCTTTCGGTCTTTCTGGCCAAGTCGATCTTCTAGACGGGGTCATTCAAGTGTGAATTATTAGTTTTCAATGGAGAAAACTTGAGCTGCTGGAAAGTACTGGAACACGCGTCTAGAACCATTATACATAAGAAGCTTTCGATATAATATATGAAATTGTATGGTCTGCCGAACTGCAAAATAAACTGACCATTTACGTTTCAGTTTGGGAAATTTTAATGCCGACAGCAACATTGAAAAGGGGAGCAAAAAGAAAGTAAAAGAAAAAAAGAGAGGGCTTTCATATTCAAATCCAAGTGCCGATATTTCAAACATATTTTTAGAACTGAAAGTCGGAAACATTTTCTCGATTTGTAACTTCTACTTTGTTGCACGATTTTCATTGAGACTGGCTCAAAACGAGGTTTGAGTTCAACTGCAGAATTTTAAATAGCAGATATAGATTTATGGATTTCGTGGTACCTATAGTTAAAAATATACAGTTAGTGCATGTATATGAAAAAGAATTTATTTTTTAGAAAAGAAACAACAAAAGTTATTTAGAAACAACAAAAAATGGTCTGAAAGAGAAAATTAGAAAAGTGGATTGAAAAAATGGTTGGAAAAGAGTTTCAAAAAAGAAGTTTGGAAAACAAATTTGGAAATGTTTTTAATAAAAATGGGCTAGAAAACGGGTTTAGATAAAAGGAGTTGGGAAAAGATAGATGAATTGACGAAACGAACAAAGAGATTAATCTGTCAATCTGAATTAGTTAGAAGTTACTAATGAAATAGTGCCGATTCGTTTACTGATTCACTTTAGTAAGCATTTTTACTATCAGTTAGTTAAAAACTACTAATTTGCAGTAAAAAACTATTAATTCATTCAGTAAGGCTCAGTACTTGATTTAATTACCCTTACTAAATGAATTAGTTGTTTTTTACTATAAATTAGTAGTTTTTAATTAATTGACAGTAAAAATGCTTACTAAAGTGAATTAGTAAACGAATCGGCACTAATCATTAGTAATTTCTTACTAATTCACATTGAAAGAGTAAACTATTCTGTTCTGTGGCTTTGTTTAATTTTCGTCTGCGACTTCATCAACTGAAACGGATTATAAACTGTAGCATGAACGCTAAATCGTCTCGTGAAGCGAACCATTTCCCAGATTTTAATAATGAATCTAGCATGCATGAAAAATTTTAAAGCATTTTTTATCCCTCTTTTATATACCGTGTACACATACATATTTTTAAAAATGTGTTAAAATTTGATTAAAATTGGAATAAACAAAGAAAAATTATCTCTTTATAAGAAAAATATTTCGAAAGTATATTATTTTACTTCTTTCTTTTTTTTTTTGTACTTTTGCCTATTCTTAATATTCGTTCTGACATTATTATTTTATGTATAGTGAGAAAATCTCAACTTTCGACAAGAAAATAAATCGTTCGATATCTCGGAAAGTTTGAGAGAAGCAAAGAATTTACCTGGCACTGGCAGGTCCTTGATTTGGATTTCAAGGTCAAATCTCAAGTTTCTATCACGTTTGCTCCAGATCCTTCGTTTGATTTTCCGATTTACTTTGCGACCCGTAAACCTGAGACGTTCTAAAATGGGAACAAATGAGAAGTAAAAGAACTCGAAACTCACTTATGTAGATTAAATCGTTTTTCAGGAAACTATTTATCCAATTTAAGAATGTATGTAATATCAATAATATCCTCTCGATCCTCGAAAAATCATTGTGTTTTTCTAGATATTATTTTTAGAAGCCAGCAGAGTTCGAAATAAATTTTAAGTTAGTTATATTTTAATATTTTAATTTATCAGCATTATAATCAATTTTCCCACTCCATTTTCCACCAGTTTCCAACTATCTTTTTGAAACCCTTTCTCGCATCTACTTTTCAAAATACCTCTTCAAAATACAATTTTCCAACCACCATTTCCGACTACATTTTCCCAGCATCTTTTAAAATCCCGTTTTCTAACCATATTTCCCACCTCTTTTTCTAACCCCATTTATCAATTATATTTTCCATTTCCCAACTATATTTCTCATAACTTTTTCCAACCTAATTTCTCAATTATATTTCCCACCAGTTTTTACAACCCCATTTCCCATCTATATTTTCCACCACCTTTCCTAATCCCGTTTTCACACAATATTCCCGTAGTGGAAAAATCTTCGGGCGTTGGTCAGCCCCAGACTAAACCGTCTAAACTCTAATCTGGCGCGAATCATACGGTCTAGTCTGGGGCTGGCCAGACCTGTAACACTTTTGCAAAGTTTGTGGCTAGACGGTCTAGCCAGCCTCTAGTCAGCCGCTGGTCCCAAATCTGGGCTAGACTAAAATGTCAAGACAATAAGAAAAAAAAAATGAATTTTGAATAGTGTTAATTCCTTATTTTTTATAATTTTAGTTACCCTGCCAGTTTTTCGAAAATGGTGAAAAAAATTTTGCTAATTCAAACTTAAAAATTTTTATAGTATGAATTGCGGACCAGTCCTATATGTAGGCCAGACTAGAGGGTCAAGACTAGACGGTCTAGACGATGCCAGATCTGAGCCAGATCTGACATCAGATTTCCAAAAAATTTTTCCACTGGTGGGTCCCCACCAGTCTTCCCAATCCTATTTTTCAATTATATTTCCCATTTCCCAGCTATATTTTCCACCACCTTTTCAAACCCCGTTTTCCAATAATAATCCCAACCACTTTTTACGAACTATATTTAACATTTCCTAACCTACTTTTCCTACCCTAATTCCCATTTCCCAACTATATTTTCCATTAAATTTTCCACCCCTGGTTTTACAACCATATTTCCCACCATCCTTTCAAACTCTATTTTCCAACCATATTCCCCACCACTTCTTCCAACCCCATTTCTCAATTATATTTCCCATTTCGCAACTATATTTCCCATAAACTTTTCCAACCCCAGTTTACAACCATATTTCCCACCATTTTTTTTAACTACATTTTCTAACCATATTTCCCACCACATTTTCAAACCCCTTTTTCAAACTATATTTTCCTCCACTTTTCTAACCCAATTTCGCAATTATAGGTCCCCATTTCCCAAATATATTTTCCATAACCTTTTCCAACCCAATTTCGCAACTATATTTCCCATAACCTTTTCCAATTCCATTTTACAACTATACTTTACGCCATTTTTCCAACCCAATTTCCCAACTATATTTTCCACCACCTATTCAAATCCAATTTTCCAAGAATAATTTCCACCACTTTTTCCCATCCCATTTACGAATCATATTTACCATTTCCCAACTATATTTTCTATTAATTTTTCCAACCCAATTTTCCAACCATATTTCCATCACTTTTCTTACCACATTTATCAACTATATTTTCCATGAAATTTTTCAACCATATTTTCCAACCCAATTTTACAACCATATTTCCTACCATTTTTCCAACCCTATTTTCTTACCATATTCCCCACCACCTTTTCAAACTCTATTTTCCAACCAAATTTCCCACCACTTATTCTAATCCCATTCATCAACTATATTTCCCATAGCCTTTTCCATCCCCTTTTCCTACTTCCTACTTCCTAAACATATTTCCCACCAACTTTTCAAACCTTATTTTCCAACCATATTCCCAACTACTTTTTCCAACCCTATTTCTCAACTATATTTCCCATAACCTTTTCCAACCCTATTCCCAATCATATTTTCCACTACCTTTTCCAACCATATTTTCTACCAACTTTTTGAATTCCATTTTCCCACTTCTTTTTTCAACTACCTTTCCAACCTCAGAAGAATTCAAAAAGAAAGAAAGGCCTTTCAGTTTTTGTTAATTCCTTAAATATTTTTCATTCTTGTCTTTTTTTTTCACTAGGGATGGGATTTTTATAATTTAGAATACAGAGATGCTACCGGTTCAGTAGTTCAATTTTAGGGAAGAAAGGGGATATTTTTTGAAAAAAAAGGGTATTTTTAGGAAAAAAGGATTTTTTTATGGTGTGAAAGGATTGAAAATATATTAATTAATACAATATTTTTAATAATGATTTGTATTTTATTATGTGGAACTTCTTATACGTAATATTTGCACATATAGTATTTAAAAAAAAATTTTAATTGCACCAAAACGACCGATTCTAATCAACAGAAAGTTTCCTCTTTTTACTTAATATAGCAGACTTGATTAATTCTGATTTTTTTTCTCGATTTTTTTTCGCAATTGGTCTACCTTGTTTCGTTTGTCTTTTTCTTTAGTACGCAAATTTTCTAAGCTCTTCATAAGTTCCTGAACCGCAACGCCTGTTGGATCTTTACCTATCACACTTTTCATATTTTTTTGTATTGCCTCAGAATTTTTGGTAGCTTCAGCATAGGCTTTATCAGTTCTAAAACGTTCCCGCGAATATATATCATCCAATAATAAGAGGAATAAAAATTTATTGCGCCCGCGCATATTAATTGTGGCGCGTATTTTTGAATTTCTCGAAAGTCAAACTATGTGATAACTCTTACAGAGAAGAATCTAAACTTTGTAAAATAAAGGGAAAAATGGTAAAATTGGGTTAAAATTCTGGATTTTAGGGTTTTAAGGGGATTTTACAAATTTAAGGGGAAAAAAGGGGAAAAGGGGAAAAAAGGGTGATTAGGGAAAAAAGGGGATGGAATAGCATCCCTGAGAATAAATCAACTCTACTTCATTCCCTCAAAAGCGAATATTAAAATGAGTTTTTCGCTTATTTTAAATGAGGGTTGTAATCGTTTGAACGAGAACATCTCTAGTTTGTTGTTTACTTCGCGTCGCCAAGAGCGAGGATCGAGGAACGATGACGGTCGTAAAGATAAATGCGATGGAAGAAACAAATGGAAATGGAAATTTCCCAACTCGATCAGGGACCGACAAAACAATTGAGCGTCAGACTACTCGACGGTAGTTCATTCCGAAGCCAATTTACTTTATTCGCGATAGTCCATTGCCCGCAGTTACCGAACAGGCATGCCAAACTGCCTCACTATTCTATAGTCCATATATGACCGGGAATTTGCTGCGAAGGTACGTCCATATTCGTATTTGCACGCATTCGATTCCATCTAAACTTCGGCTTCCACCCTGCGGCTGCTACTAGTTTGCCCAATTCAAACGCGAGCGCGTTGCATTATCAATGTGCTTGTGCACTTGTTAATTTTGTCCATATTACATCCGATGCCAGGCTGTCGGAAAGTGGACGCGGTAATCGACTACTCAATTTTCGGAAACTATGCGGTCAATCAGTATACACAGTGTTTGCGGTGTTCTAAGTAGATTGAAAATCGAGAATGCTCTAAAATTAGTGGAAATTGTTTTCATTCTGATTTGCATGGATAAACCAGGGAGTTGATAATGCGCAAAACGTTGCAAAATGGATTTTTAGACATTTAGAAAATAGATTCGAAAAAAAGGTTTAAAAAAGAAGTTGGGAAAAGGTGGTTGGAAAAAGGGCTCAGAAAACATTTGAATTTGATTTCATTAATCATTATTTAATCACGGGTCTAAACTCGAAATATATCGAAAATCTTGGTTTTAAGAAAGCAGCTTTATAGTAATATTTAAAATAAACAATTAACTCATTTATCATGACTAATTAATAAATTAATTTAATAATTAATTAACCAGTTTTTCAAATAATACTTTACAACTATAAATGCGGTAGTTTTTTTTTGAAATTGAAACCATAATTAAAAATCCATACTATAGTAAATATAGTTCTGATGATGATCCTAAAGGTCATTTCAAGGTCAATTTATGTTTCGGATACTTAGGGGAGAAGTTTCCAGGCATAAGCGATACCAAAATAAAAGAAGGTATTTTCGATGGTCCTCAAATTCGCACTTTGTTCAGAGATGAAAAATTTGTCACAAAAATGAATCCTGAAGAGATGGATGCATGGTCAAGTTTCCAAAAAGTCTCAGAGAATTCCTTGGGAAATCAGAAGAGTGAAGATTATGAAACTTTTGTTGAAGATTTATTGAAAAACTTCAAGTGAGGAACAGGGTGAATGGTTTCATCAAGATATTAAGGAAATAGAATGTTGGTATCAAGGAAAGTGGGATGTAAACATGATGGAAAATTTTTACATTCTCATCAGAGAAGGTATTAGATTTGTGTAAAATTTGACCCCCCCAGTTTTTGTCAAATGTCCACGTTTTGGGACCCCCTGAACCCGAAAAACATGTTTTTACGAATGTGTCTGTCTGTCTGTGTGTGTGTCTGTCTGTAGATTTTTAGTTTGTGAGCACGATAACTTTCGAAAGAATTGACCGATTGGATTGGCCTTTGGTATACTCTTTGAGTGTCCTAAAATGAAGGTCAAGTTCGTTGGCCAGCCATTTTGGATAAAAATTCAGAAAGTTGGAGCATTTTGAAAATTTTTTATACCACTTTTTTTTTTAATTTAAAAATTCTAATGACGGATGTTCGTAGTACTTAAAAAGTCGAACAATTTTTCTTAATGACTTTTTTGGATAAAAAAAAAAATTGAAAGACTTATAACATTTTGAAAATCCAAAAAAATGAAAGAAAACTTAAATTAGAATCCAAACAACGCACGATATGAAAAAAAGTCTAAAGATAAAAAATGTTTCTTTTTGAACGCCCTATAGGATAGGCATAACAACTTTTTGAATTTCCTTAAAAAATCGAAAATTCAAATTTTGAGCCAAATAACGCGAGATGCAGAGAAAATGATAAAAAACATAATTATTGGTCTTAGAAAGATCTACAAGTTATCTTTTGGCCACTTTTCAATAGGATGAGTAGTTTTCGTTTTAATCATGAAAAATATTGTTAAACAGAGCCGAGCGCGAAGCGCGAGGTTTAAATCAAATATTGAACGCGAAGCGCGAGTGCCCTGATGAGAATGTGCTCTTTAAGGTCGATAGAACCTTAAGTAAATTAGTTTTCTTTTACATTCAAAGCTTTAATTTAATTTCATTTAAATTTAATTTAATTAAATTTAAATTTAAAGTAATTTAAAAAAAACATGTAGGTACAAGCGTCCTGTAAGGTGCAAGCCTCCTGCAGGGCACAAGCGCGCGAAGCGCGCAACACGGAGCGCGAAGCGCGCGATGAGAATGTGCCCGCGAAGCGGGCAGATTTTTTTTGGATGCTTAAGAGGGACAACGAGCTAAAAACTCAAAAGAGGAAGAGAAATCCTTTACGCAGATCTTTTGAAGAAAAAAGGGTTCGATACAAAAGAAGAAAAGTGTGAATTTTTTCAATATCACGAAACGTTGTTTGCATCTTAGAGTACCGTCATCTCTATGAAGGTAATGCATGGCTAATTCGATATATCCCTGAACAGAAGTTGCACGAATTATGCACCTATCACTTGTGATCGGGGTGGCCTTGGAGCAATTCTGAGAATGGATTCAGATTCAACGACCCTCAAAACCATAGAAATACTAGTCATCGCCTCTCAAACGACTTTATTGACCTCAATTTGACATTCAAATGTCCTTGACCCTGACGTGCTACGATCAAATGGACCTCGAATTGACCTTTAGGATCATCATCAGAAAAATAACAGATATCATATCTAAACGTAAAATTTTCCTTTCTTTCAGAGTCTGCAATGAAAAATTCACTTTTTTCACATTATTCAAATTTGACCTTGAATTGACCTTGATACACTCATTATGGAATCAAACGGATTCCAGATTCGGATTCAGCAGCCCTCAAAACCATAGAAATGCTAGTCACCTTCTGTCAATCGATTTTTTGCCGATTTGACCTTCTAATGCTCTTAAACTTGACGTGCTGAAGCCAATCGGACCCCGGATTCGGATTCAGCGCATCAAAATACATAAAAATATATAGATCTCGTTCTTAATACCAGGGGGGTGAAGCCACAGGCAGGGCCGACGGAACAAATTTTTCCCATGTGTGGAGTTATGGAAGCAGGAGATGGGGGGGTGATAGAATTTTTTTTTGTTTATAGTATGATAATATAGAAATATCTTCTAAATTCCCAGGTGTGGAGTACTCCTTCACTCCACACAGGTTCCGCCGGCCATGGCCACAGGCCTGCCCAATGTAAAAAAAGTGTCACGAGAGTTGAAAACGGCCGTGGGTGGCGCTAGTAGTATCTTTGCATTACAAAACCATGCAATCTTATAGGAAAAATATATAAAAATTACGAAATAAACATGAAAAACCATCTCAAATCATTTTTTATACATAGTGTAGAATCATTTAGTAAATAAGAATTATTTACTTACACTCGAAGCTCGTGTTAGCGGTTCCGTAGCAATATTCTGGCTATATATATATAGTCGGTAAAGGATTCTGTGGGGCGGGAAGGGTGACGTCTGAACTCAGCAGTACTGAAAATAATTTTAAATGGCTTGAAATCTATTGAAAATCTTTTGAATTCTTTTTAGGGTTTCTCAAGATATTTTATAATGATTTTAGGAGATTTTTGAAAGATATTAGGAAACTGTTTTCGAACTTTTTAAATTCAATTTTCTTTTAAATTTTCAATCATATATTTATAACCTCCTTAAAAACATTTTAAACTAGCTGTGAATCCGATCTCGGGTGTTCCAGTTAACTATATTTAAATTTTTTGTGCTCATTTTTTGAGCACTTTGCTTCCTCATTATGATGAAGTTGCAAATGAATTTGCTTCCTC
>CAJFCP010000704.1:633325-648546 GCA_904066005.1 Synergus itoensis | reverse complement strand
AAGAAAAAATCGATTTAAGTATGCAGCAAATTTAAGAACTTTTTTTTGCTGTGATGGCAACCGACAAAGGTGTCAGAACTAATTTGCATGTAGAAGAATCAAAATGTCATTGCATGACATTTCCATGTATGGTTGTAAGTTCACTGACAATGAGAAAGAGGGTTGTAGGCTTTATATGTATTTTATAAGCTTTAGGATATTATTCCATCCAAATTATATATATGTTCATCATTTTCTAAGAAATATAATATAGATATATACAATCTTATGGAGTCTATATATAGGTCAAAAGGCTTGTGATAATATATTCAAATATAGTCTTCAGCTACTGAATCTCAGACACTGATCCTATAAATAAGCTTGCCCCTTTTTTCTTTCTCATCCCCGTGAAATATTTGACTACTGATTCACCCCTCGGTTTCAATCCGTCATCCTGTAATCCTATTAAGGATAATTCGAGGGATAATTTCCCCACCTCATCTTCGTTAATCAACTTCGATCCGAGCGATGCTCACTTATATTATAGGGAAAAGCTGCCCGCGATATGAGGACTCTAATATATATGTATTTACACAATCCCGATAATCAAGGAAGGAAATAATGGGAATCAGTGTTAGGGATGAAAGAATCGTTTAGCTCAGGAGGACATGGGAAATCGGGCGGTTAAATTATATTCAATTATTACGACTATTCGGATTTTATTTCATCCTTTTGCTTACGGAAAATCCTATTTTTTTATAAGATATATAAGAAAGAAACGAATTTAATGCTAAGTGATCCACCAAAATTAATTATACCCGTGCAGAAATTCCCAAACCTGGCCCAGATCGGTGATGGAACGCAGAACCTGATCGGGCCCAGACCTAGCACGATCGAGCCAGATCTGGGCCCGGTATGGTTCTGCGTTCCATCACCGATCTGAAATCATCCGATCTGGGCCCGACAGGGGCCACAGCAAAATTTCTACCCACAGGTACCCGTGCAGAAATTCCAAAACCTGGCCCAGATCGGTGATGGAACGCAGAACCTGATCGGGCCCAGATCTGTCCCGATCGGGCCCAGACTTAGCACGATCGAGCCAGATCTGGGCCCGGTCTGGTTCAGAGTTCCATCACCGATCTGAAATCATCCGATCTGGGCCCGATAGGGGCCACAGCAAAATTTCTACACGGGTAGCAGCGTTAAACTATAAAGACACCCAAATAGAAATTTTGCTGTGGCCCCGATCGGGGCCAGATTCCCCAATCTGGGCCCGATCGGGTTGAGATCGGGGGATTTCAGACCGGGGATGAAACACACGGCCCGACCAGGCCCAAACCTGGCCAAACCTGGCCCGATTGGGTCGGGCGTTTCATCACCGATCTGGACCAGGTTTGGAAATTTCTACACGGGCAAAGCCAACTGTTGACCCAACTATCCATTTTTATCAGTGCCTTTTTTCAAAATTACTTTCTGTTAAAGCAATAAAAACTAGAAATTTTTTACCTAGTTATACTTATTATTTACACTACTAAACCTTTAAAATCAAACTCAAAATGTTCATAGTCCTAAAAATTGCCTCCACTAATTTACGTGACTGTTTAACCAAGAAGATCCTCCAGTCTTAAACTCTTCCAAACTTTTTGCTCGCTTAAACCATAAGTTTGACCATTAACCAGTCGTCTGAATGACTTTACTAATACCTAATCAGAAACATCCATTCGCACCTCTAATCGACTTTTTACTGAATTTTTTTGTCAGCCGTATTAAAGACAACCTCTTTCAAAATTAGATCCCTGTTCGATGTACAATGCGAAACGTACAAGTTCTCATGGAAGAACTGCTGACGGAAGTAGTGTTCGATTAAGCCCTCAAAGATTCGATTCGCGGTTAATTTTTTTAATACCATCAAGAGTGTAAGTAAAAAAATGACGCGTGACATCTCGATGTCGTCGATGAATGTTTGACGGGGTAGAATATATGCCAATCAAGTTGTATTCTCACCGAATTCTCGTCGGGGGGCTCGAGACTCGCAATTCCATATTTTTCCTATTGCGGGACCATTTGATAGTCTGCCCGTATCGAATCTTCAGCTATTTTGAATCTGACCATACATATACTATACTATGTATAGTGTCGCACGAGGTCCCTTTTGACGATCGATTTTCAATCGTCGAAAATCATGGCTTTCATTGTGGTCCACTTCAGAAGACTCTATAATTGTTAGTCATGGTACTCCATTATACTGTGGTGGGTTATGGTATACCTCGTAGAAATAGAGTAACGCCATTTCTAAGCCCCTTCAAGAATCGAGTGGTAGGTAACTACCCAAAGCCCAATTGTGTCTACCAACCTGGATCCGATCGATTCGCGATACTAGAAAGAGTCAGCGCACTTATTCCTGTCTTTATCCTTCGTTGAAGTCTGAATCTTGCGAAAAAGAACTTCACACACCTCTTTGAATCGTGTGAAAAATCTGGAGGTGAAATCATTTGACTATCCATAATGGTGAAGGTGAAATCGTTTGACTATCCTTAATGCAAAAGAAATTTGGGGGCGTGGTGCCTCAAGGGACCTCAATCATTTTTGTTAATAGTTTTCTTTATTCCGACTTATTGTTACCGTAGAATCATCTAACTTCAGACACTGAACCGAATTTTGGAATTTTTGTTTGCTTTTTTATAGGGGAGACTGGGGCTATTCGGGACGGTGTGGATAACTTACAATTAACACATTCAAATTTCCAGTGAAAATAATGTAGGTCGGAATTTAATGATTTAATTTAATTTCTATGATGCAGTTTCACCAACGGAGTTTGCCTGACGTATCAAATTGCAGTGTGTACAGACAGTTTGTTGTTTTTCAGCAATAACAATTTTTTTTGATTTTCTTGGAACTTTTTGATTTTTTTTTGTTTTGGGTAAGGAATTTAATTCATAATGTCAATTAAATCTACGTTTATGATTGATATAAATTTGGTTTGATTAGTATAAAGCCTAAATGTTAGAAAATCGCGCCGGGGCATTTCGGGACGCAAGTGGCCGGGGATATTTAGGACACGTTGATTTTTACGGAGAATATTGATTGATAATAATCGTCACTTTATAACAGGTCACCATTGACTCGAACGACTAAGATTGTTTAATACACACGTATATAAACGTAAACTGTATAAGTATATAAATGTGTTAAATCAAATTAAACAATTAAAGAACCTTAACAAAATATTCTAAAATTTTTCTGGAATTTTTTACGTGCTTTTGAGCGGCGTGTCCTTAATAGCCCCGGTGCCTGTTCGTAATTACCACGGTACCGGGGCTATTAGGGACACATGACACTCATTGACTTTTTCACACACACCCCACACCATATCAAAAATAAATTTTTGTATATTCGCAATATTCTTTAATAAAGAGAGTGTCCCGAATAGCCCCGGTCTCCCCTACTATTTGATAATGTACAAGCAAAGAAAATAGAGTATTCGAAATTTGGGCCAGTGTCTTAAGTTAGGTGTTTCTATTATTCGCACAAAGTCGATTTAACTTGTATCACCTGCAAAACTAATGATGGGATTAAGATAAGATTTTTTAATTCAAAATTAAAAAAAAAAAGTAATAAACCTGAAAAGGTATAATGATAGTATAGAGCACGCAACATTATACAAACAGAGCCATAAAATGAAAAAATTGCCGGATGCCTCGACATATCTAAAATCTCGATAATGGAAGGAAGAACGTGTTAAATCTTTCGCAATCTCAAGCAATAACGTGAAAAACAATGGAAGTGTGGACCACTCTTTGTATTATTGGAATTGATCATTGATATTCACGCCCCGTAGCACAAATGAATTGCAGATTCAGAGACAACTGCCTCTATAAGTATAAAGTGTAAGACGTCGAATTTAGCTCATTATGTGTGTAAAATTACACATATGTATGCAAGATAAAATTACTCATACATGTTTCACATCTAAAGCTTCACATCTTTTAAATGCACTTACACATGCCGAGTTTAATACGTTCACGACTCTGAAATATATAACTGCAGATCGCGAATAACAGATAATAGACTTTAATGTAGGAGCGGGTTAATAAAATTAAAGCTTGTAGTCGATGATGGGCCATATTAAAATCCAGTTAGCGCCGGGCACTCTGACGTAAGAACTAACAATTTCGAACTCAATCACCGATTTATGAGTTTTACTCTTTTAATAAAGAAAGAGATCCAATCGTTGCGGAGACTTCAATAATTATTGACGACTTTCTCGTGAAATTTTAATTAGCGATCTCATGAGCCTTTGCCATTTTATTTATGCATAACTGCATTAAATATGTATATAAATACTCTTGAAATAATGACTCACTCCTTCAATTTCCTCTCAATTTAAATACGTACAATTTTAATATGAAAAATCACATGCAGTAATATGAATTTATTAAAGTTAATTATTTCATTTAAAAATAAATCAGCTCACATAAAATAAAGCTCACATCTTTAAATAATTGATCATCTACTTTTTTCCTGACTTATTTTATCATTCTGCTTCTATATTAAAATGTTTATACTGCAAGTCATTAAAACTGAAATTTACATCCCCTAATTTTGTTCATGTTGAAAAAATCCTGTAAGCATTAATTACAGCGTAACAGTGAAATAAATTTGCAGTCGTGTACTTTGGTTGATAATTACTAGCCATTCATCATTTTCTCGGAGAGTAGGGAGATGAGTCGATCAAGAGTCAAGACATTTTGTCATCGGGGAGTTACATAAATCTTTTCAACTGAATAGGCTTAATAATAAACACGACGAGGGTAGTGGGGGACCTCTTCCGGGACTCGAACCAATTCAGGACGGGTTCTGACAAAAGGGCCGGAGCACGCCTATAACGTATCATGTGTATGTGTATATTCACTGACATGTGAACACTTCGTAATGAAATGCATCTATGGGACCAATCCCGGTAGCTGCTCGTACGAGCCGCGCATTATCATGCTAATTTATTAACCCACATTATGTTCTTATGTCATTTGTAACGCAATGTCATTCTGCTTCCTGCAAGAACTCTGAATACACACAATTTACTCAGAACTACCCTACACCGCTTATTATTTATTTCTTCGACAACTTGAATCTTGAATTCTCCTGATTCTTGTCCTCAGGTCTAAAAAATATTTGGAAAAATGTAATTTTTTGGGGAAAGGATAATGTATATAATAAGAGAACATATCCTAACATAACATTATGTGAAACAGCTGCTCTCAGATCGAATAATCAGATCGAACAATCTAATAACTATTATTTTTTATAAAGCAAAACACGCATGTTGTAATTATTTAATTTATAAAATATAAAATATAGGGAAACATTTTTTAAATATATATATTATTTTTAAAAATTGCTTAACTTTTTAAAATTCATATCATGTTACTGTTATTCCTATAAAACTCAAATTTTTTAAAATAAAATTTTAATTATGACGGATAGAAAAGAGGAAATAAAATATCATAAATTATAATATTTAAAAAAAGCAAATGCGCCCGCGGAGTGCGTTCATCCTTGTAAATATAAAATGCAATTTATTTTAACACTTTAATTTTATAAAACTGTAAAATGAAGAAAATTTCATAAAACAAAACAATCCTATTAATCAAAATAATTAAATAATTTGAGAAAAAGAAAGCCGATCGGATTTAAATTTACAAGGAAATTTTTTTAAAGCATGCACAATAATATTTATTTATATTTCTGTTGATTTAATCATCCATATTATTTGAATAATGTTAATATTAATATTTGGTTGAGTAATTATTAAATCAATAAATTAATAATCTATACAATTTATCTATATCAAGTAATCTATACAACTTTTTATAGATATAAAAAAAGAATAGTAACACCTATTATAATCTGCATTTTAAAAAAACTGTATTGTAAATATTTGAATCCCACCGACTTTATTTTTTTTAAACTATTTAACTGTTTTTATTAATGGGATTGATATTTTTTATGGAATTTTCTTAAATTAATAAACTTAAATTTTACAGTTATATAAAATAAATTATTTGAACTGAATTGCATTTTACAAGTCTTTAATGAATATTTTTGTATTTTTTCTATAAAAAATTTGAATCTTCCGCCTTATTTTACTAAAAATCCCAACTAAAACATGGCGGTTCCGGTCATCAAGTTTTGCCTCACCCTCCTACCGTTCAGTTGTGTATCCAAAGTATTATATATTTATATATACATAGTATATATGTATTGATTTACAGTTTATTAGCTAGTGTATGTGTATAAACGTATATGTCAAACATCCATGGAGAGGAAGGAAATATTCTATTTAATTTCTCTGCAATGGGATTCGAACCCATGAGAGGCTAACAATACTCGTATTAGAATATATGCCTATATAGTTCACACTCTAATCATCTGAACTAGAGCTATCTCCTTTAGGTTTTATTATAAATTCTCTAGACATGAATTTAAAAACAAGTTTGATCGGCGAATGAATTTTATGCTAAAACAATGGCAAAATGTATCAATCTCAAAAATATAGATCATTTTCGTTGAATTCAATTTTTAAACTGAATTCTGCTCTTTATCTATAAAAAACATGAGAAGTTCGAAATTATGAAAATATTTTAAGAATGAATGACTAAAAATATTGTTATTTGCCTAAAACTTCGCATCATTTTATATCATTCAGAATCGATTCTAAAAGATAATCGATTCTGAAATTATGTACCTTAATTCGATTTAATCGATTAATCGGCTAAAAAATTGATAGGTTTTTTTTTAAATTTTTTATAACACTTGGAGATAAAAGTTTTAGTTCCAAATTTTGTGGAAAGGAAAATATGCAATATATTTGCTAATTAAAAACAATGTTTTTTATTTTTTTAAATTGCAATTAATAAGTATTATTTATGATAATATTTCTGACATAAATATGGTGTATTACTGTAAACTCGACCCCTTGATCTCACCTTAAACATAAAGAGCAATTTATATAGAAAAAGGAAAAATAAAATAAAAAGTACTTTTATTAAAAATAATTTTTTTAGAAAATAAATTACAACATTTTTTTATTTAATTTTAACGAAACTTAAAAAATTCTATTAAATGAAGTGCAATGAACAGATTTTTAGAAAATGTTTTAATTAAAGAAAATGAGCTATTGTTTAATAGAAGATTAAATAAAATTATGATTAATAGAAGATTAAATAAAATTATGATTGTTTTGCAAGATTAGAAAAACAGTACGAAATTATTATTACTCAGATAATTTTGACTAAACTATATTTTTTTTGAGTTGACAGTTGAACTTGAAGAGGAAATAAACAAAAAAGAAAGAAAGAAAGAAAGAATCATTCCTAAAGATCGAAGAAAAATGTCGCTCCAACCGATTAATCGAAAAGCCAAAAAGTCATTTTTTAATCAATTAATCGAGTAAAAAAAATCGATCCTCCTAGAATCGAATCGAGACATTATTCACTTTCCTCATCAGAGATGAAAGAAAATCTTGTACCGCACACAGGCATACCAATACTTTGGGCTTCATAAGACACTAATAAAATAATATATCAAACAGATTTTCACACTTTCAAGTATCTAGCCTCCTTTTGTAAAAGCCGAAAATGATATTGTGGTCCAGCCCTCGTCAGACTCATATTTAATAAAAATTTTAAAGACTTTTTCAAAGCAATGGCCGGTGGTCCCTACCTGACTTCTTTCGGGTGGCCCGCGATCGTTTTCATTGTGTGAAAGCTGCGGTGGCAGTCAATTGGAACTCTATTTAAGGTCCATTTAGCTTGAATCAGTTTCACTAACCACTTGGAATGAAAAAGGCCTGTATACTCTCGGCTTTCAGAAAGGCACAGTGACGGAGTGAATCCGTGTAAAAGACTATCTTCTCTCCCCTAGGGCATATCGCCCTTCGATGAACGAAAAGCGCTTCATCAATTTCGAATAGCGCGCGCCCGCTACGATTTGTCACACACTTCGTGTAATGATTGGCCCGCGCGGTACGTAAACTAACTTCGTAAGCCCCAAAATGGCACTGAAGAAGAAGATTTGTCACGCCCTTTGCTGCAATACAATCCCGACAGGCTCGTCAATGTACAGAATACACGTTGATGACTTGATATTGTTGAGGGTTGAGGATACCATTTGTCCAAATGACGAAAAGTCTCCTCTTTGCAATGAAAGTGATATTCCAAATTTTCATTGTTATGAGCAGCAGCTTGTCGTGTCAAATCAGATCGAATTTTAACTACTGAAAAAAATCATGGCCTGATTGCCTTGCAATAGGCAGTTGAGGCAATTCATCATCAAGGCTTGTACAGTATTTCAGGGACGATGAAAACGAGTTTCTGGAATGATTTATAAATTAATCTGGTAATTGAATTTGGATGATGTTGAGGAGGTTGACAAAAGTATATTACTTAAATTACCCGGTGTAGAAATTTCCAAACCTGGCCCAGATCGGTGATGAAACGCCCAGCCCGATCGGGCCCCGATCCGGCCAGGTCTGGGCCTGGTCGGGCCGTGTGTTTCATCCCCGATCGGGGCCAGATACCCTAATCTGGGCCTGATCGGGGCCACAGAAAAATTTCTGTATCTCTATTTCTAAACCCGTGCAGAAATTCCCAAACCTGGCCCAGACCGGTGATGGAACGCTGAACCTAACCGGGCCCAGACCTAGCACGATCGAGCCAGATCTGGGCCCGGTCTGGTTCTGCGTTCCATCACCGATCTGAAATCATCCGATCTGGGCCCGACACGGGCCACAGCAAAATTTCTACCCGGGAAAAAATGATTGAGTCGAAGTCGAAATATCGTAACGCTTATTCCGCACTCCTGATTCGTCGTGTAGGTATCGATAGTGATTTTCGAGAAATCGGTACTTGCGCGCGCTCATTTGAATTTGATTTCATTAATCATCATTTAATCACGGGTCTAAACTCGTAATATATCGAAAATCTTGGTTTTAAAAACGCAGTTTTATAGTAATATTTAAAATAAAAAATTAACTAATTTATTATGACTAATTAATAAATTAATTTAATAATTAGCCGGCTTTTGAAATAATACTGCATAACTATAAATGCGGTAGTTTTTTTTAGAAATTGAAACCATAATTGTTATTTTTTATAACGTAAAATAGATGTATGACCCGAGTAGAAATTTTGCTGTGGCTCCGATCTGGCCCAGATTGGGGAATCTGGCCCAGACCTGGCCCGATCGGGCCGGGCGTTTCATCACCGATCTGGGCCAGGTTTGGAAATTTCTAAACGGGCAATAGTTTATAAAGTATCAGACTTCAAAGAAATATGAAGTACATCATGAGTTATAAACAAAAACAATGGGTAATTATATTCTTCTAAAAATTAACTACATTTACAGTTGTATTGGGTGTTTAAGCGAGGTTTCGCCTTCTAAAAAAACTTAAGAAATTTACAGTTTTATAATACTTAAAATAAACAATTAATTAATTTCATGATAATTAATTATTCGGTTATTTAAAATAATACTGTACACATATATAAGTGTGGTATTTTTTTTAGAAAAAAAAAACAATTAAACATCAATACAACTGTAAACGTAGTTAATTTTGAAAACAATCTAACAACTATTATTTTTTATAAAGCAAAACACATGTTGTAATTAGTTAATTTATAAAATATAAGGAAACCTTTTTTAAAAATATATATTATTTTTGAAAATTGGTTAAGTTTTTAAAATTCATATCATCCCGGGTAGAAATTTTGCTGTGGCCCCTGTCAGGCCCAGATCGGATGATTTCAGACTGGTGATGGAACGCGGAACCCGATCGGGCCCAGACGTGGCTCGATCGTGATAGGTCTGGGCCCGATCGGG
This sequence comes from Synergus itoensis, assembly GCA_904066005.1. NCBI lineage: Eukaryota > Metazoa > Arthropoda > Insecta > Hymenoptera > Cynipidae > Synergus > Synergus itoensis. The sequence continues at coordinate 638,688 of CAJFCP010000704.1, read as the reverse complement.
CCAGGTCTGGGCCCGGTCAGGTTCCGCGTTCCACCACCGGTCTGGGCCAGGTTTGGAAATTTCTACCCATGATGTTACTGTTATTCCTATAAAACTCAAATTTTTTTATGTAAAATTTTAATTATGACTGATAGAAGAGAATAAATAAAACATCATAAATTATAACATTTAAAAAAAAAATGCGCGCGCGTTCGTTCTTGTTTTAATAAATCTTAGAGAAGAATATTTTCAAGTATTTTATTTTTGAAGAAAGTTCACACACAAATGCGAAGTTGCAAGTTGGAATAATTAAGGAATAGGTGATGCCGTTGTGGTTGGACAATATATGAGGCTGCTGATTTTCCCAGCGACCTTGCGAGCCAATCCGCAGAAAGCCCATTCTGCCGGCACGCCAGCCAGGCCAAAAAGGTATTACACTTTCATGGTATAGAACGTAAAGTAAGTATATAAAAGCAATTCGTGTGTGGCCCGGAGATGGCCGGTTCTTCACCTCGCGAACGAGAAGTCGGTTCCCTTTGATGTTCTGCCTAGCGCCTCGACTTTCTTGAAGAGGGGGTAACTTGAAAACCCCCTCTCCAACCCCTTCACCCGATCAGTCTTAACCCTTTCCTTGTCTTTCTCAACCCCCCACTCTCTAAGACCACTTTCTTCTCGTTTCCTCCCCTGTTTATTCAATATAAGCGTACAGGATATAATGATGAAGACCTCACGGTATCGACATCCACTAATTTCGACTTATGAATATTTGACGAGAATTGAATATGCTATGTCTCCATGGAAATTTAATGACTGATATTATATATAACGAAATTTTAGGTATGTTCTAATGTTCTTATTATTATATCGGAATGCTATATTAAAAAGGGATTATTTTTTCTCACGTATAGGATGACTCTTAAAATTTAGAACAATCGAGTTTTCTCTATTTCTAGATGTAGTAAAAGTTTTGAACGTTCTAATGAACGAAATATTTTTTTTCAATTCTATTTTAGGCACAAATATTGTTTCAAATAAAAATAACAATACACATTAGAAATTTTTACATACAGAATTATTTTCAATGCAAATTGTTTAATTGTAACGTCTTCGCAAAATACGAAGGGTCGCTTTTCTCCAGAAATTTTCTTCCATAATTACCGCAAATCATTAAAACTATTCAATTTGTGTCTAATTTTCCAAGGAAATTAAACCTTCTCCGTTCTATAGACTCACATATAGCATACGTCGGTATTATGTAGGTCTGGTAGAGTAAATTGATTGCTTTCAGATCAATATATAATATAAAACACGATATTGTATCTGATATATAGATGCGTGCACGTGGCATGCGAAAGGAGAAATATTTTAAAGAACTTATCACGCGGAGAGTAATTGGAAGATGATAGCCTATACGTCGGCTTCGAGTGAGCAGGGTAATTGCTTGTGTAATTCTTAATTTCACGTTACGCCGCGATTCCAAAACTATTATACTGACGTGATCGTATCTCACATTAGATTATTCAGCAATGCGCGATAGACGAATGTTGACGCGCTTCGTTACTCACAAACACAAGCGTGCTAATTAATTTGTAAGCAGAGATTGTAATTTTACGTTGTTTCCGCGTTCATTCGGAAAAGGATTTATTATAATTTGTAGGTGCGAACATCTACTTTTATACACCATAATTCCTTTTTTATCTTGTCTTGTTTATTGCTCTACCATTTGATATATGTTTTGTCGACTAGGTTATTATTATCTGATCAAAGAATGTGGCAGATCCGGTTATATAGAGGAACGCGAATAATGTTATAATCCAGATAAAGATATCGAGCCTAAATTTTAATCTGATTAATATTTATAATGTTCTCGTATGTGTTTTTATATGTTATAAGTATTTTAGAAAGTATTTACGGAGTGGTCACTGGAACGGAAACCAGGGTTAACTGCGAATGACCGGAAATTCTTAAGACCGAGGTAATACCGGGACTTAGCCGTAAATTTATTTTTTAACTAGGAAAACAATTTACAAGCAGAAATATTAGGACTAGACAAGATATCTATTTCTAAAAAGATGATTGAGTCGAAGTCGAAATATCGTAACGCTTATTCCGCACTCCTGATTCGTCGTGTAGGTATCGATAATGATTTTCGAGAAATCGATACTTGCGCGCGCTCATTTAAATTTTATTTCAATAATCATCATTTAATCACGGATCTAAACTCGTAATATATCGAAAATCTTGGTTTTGAAAACGCAGTTTTATAGTAATATTTAAAATAAACAATTAACTAATTTATTATGACTAATTAATAAATTAAGTTAATAATTAATTAACCGGTTTTTCAAATAATACTGTACAACTATAAATGCGGTAGTTTTTTTAGAAATTGAAACCATAATTAAAGATCCATACTACAGTAAACATAGTTAATTTGGAAAACAATCTAATAATTATTATTTTTTATAACGTAAAATAGATGTTGTATCAATAGTTTATAAAGTATGAAACTAAAGAAATAAAGAGTATCATGAGTTATAAACAAAAACAGTGGGTAATTATATTCTATCAATAAAGTTTATTACATTTACAGTTGTATTGGATGTTTAAGCGAGGTTTCGCCTTCTAAAAAAACTTAAGAAATTTACAGTTTTATAATAATATTTAAAATAAACAATTAATTAATTTCATGATAATTAATTAGTCAGTTATTTCAAATATAACTGTACACAACTATAAATGTGGTATTTAAAAAAAAAGAAACCACAATTAAAAATCAATACAACTGTAAACGTAGTTACACCGAGAAAAAAATTTGTATTGGTTCAACAAAACATTTTGTTGGTTTAACAAAACGTTTTCTTGACCCAACAAAAATTTGGTTGAGCCAGCAAAAAAATTTTTTTGCACAAATACCAACAAAATTATTTTTTTGTCCGGACCAAACCTTTTTTTCAGTGTAATTTTGAATACAATATAACAACTATTATTTTTTATAAAGAAAAACACATGTTGTAATTATTTAATTTTTAAAATATAAGAAAAAAATTTTTTAAAATATATATTATTTTTGAAAATTGGTTAAGTTTTTAAAATTCATACCATGTTACTGTTATTCCTATAAAACTAAAATTTTTAAAAATAAAATTTTAATTATGACGGATAGAAAAGAAGAAATAAAATATCATAAATTATAATATTAAAAAAAAAAGAAATGCGTGCGCGGAGCGCGCGTTCGTTCTTGTATTGCAAAAATTGACACAGCATTTTCGTATTATTTTTAATATCACTTTTGAGTTAATTTGAGCATTTTATAATGTTCTTGAACATAATTAAAGGTAAATTTCCATATAACACTAATTCTGTGCAGGTTGTCGCACAGCAATTCCAGAGCTAAAAGTTTTCCCAGAGTATCTGCTCTATGTAGCACAGATGAAATTCACTACGTCAGCGACAATTTAAACCGCGAGGCGCTGATGAGACGACGAGCCCGGAACATGATAGCGATGAGCCGTTGCCGTTCTAATGACATTTTCTAATCTCGATTGCCCATCTACGTCTATAGAATTGCCGGTGGTGCTTCGCTCAAGTGCGCAGTGAAAGACAAGGAACGATTCTGAAAATGGTTAGTGAGAAAATAAGACGGAATGTAATCGACACGACGCTTGAGTCTTTTTTGAAGAATTAATTGCACTCCCAAGTCGCGTCTTTCCGCCATTAAAATGATATTATTCGCGCGCCTAGCGTATAATTAACACGCGGGGGGCGCCGCGATATAGACTCGAAAGGATAGGGAATTCTCTCAGAATGATGCACAAGTAATACAAGTTGGCCGAAGCTACGGTATTTCGTAGATTGACTCGCATGAATTCACACTAACTTGCGTAGGTTCATCTACCTGCAGGTGGATTCTGTAAAGATTCAGTACCGCGCGTGGCGAGCACCGTAAGCGTATAATACGGTAGCGGAACGTTTTAATTACTTGGGACTACGTCTCTACAAACGTAGAGGGATAAGGGGATCAGAGGGATTCATTCTGGCTCTCACAAAGTTTGATTATCCTCTCAAATAAGGTTTCTAAGCGAAGAATAAAGATTTGTTCCACTTAGGAACAAATCATCATTTTATCAACGAAACGTTTTAAACTCATCCAACTTTTTCCTTGGGCGATAAAAAGTATGATAATTTAAGAAAAAGAAAAGCAAAGTGAAAAGCGGTTGTTTGTACGATTTGATTGAATATAAGAGATTCATTTTTTTGGATGCAGGAAAGTTTGTAATGCAATTCATCTTCATTAAAATATAACGATCGACGCAATTTGCTAATCGCTGGTGAATTTCGTGGTAATTCTGATGTCTACACGAAAACCCGAACTTTCGATTCATCCTAAGAACAGCAATTTTCGTGCCCTCAATTTCGATGAATCAGGATTATATTTGCACTTGAAATTTCATTGGGGTTTGTCACGATACGAGAATCAAGTCTAAACATTCTTGGTGTTTGGGAAGTTTATTCTCTGGCGTTATTTGTATGAATGATCTGAGAAAAGCAGATAAAACGAGTAATACATAAATAATAATAAAGTAATAAACATTGTTGAAAACTGACAAATCTATCTTCGCAAACGAGAATTTTATGAAAAATGAATAGATTTTATTAAATAACACGTTTTTTGCGATTAAAACTTGTAATTCTCTCCAGGATAAAATCGTAAGTCATTATAAAAAATTTTTATTTGGCATCTATTCCTCTAACAATATGACAATACAACTCAGAAAGACCGTATGTCGATTTTGTTAATACAAATAACGAAAAATGTAAATTTTTTTACAGAATGGAGAAAATATTCATTAATTTATATGAATGACGTTGAAACATTTATAAAAAATTCCACTTTTTTCATTTATAATGAAGTCCATAATACCTTTTTGATACAAAATCGTTTTCGTTGATTTTCTATGTTCAAGGCTGAACAGACGTAAGTGTCTTTTTATCTTGCACGGCAGTATTGTATACATGTTTCAGGTGCAAGATAGTCTATAATAAAAAAAGAGACTGAAAGCCCTAGACCCTAGTAGTTGTATATCATACTTCATATAGCACGCTATAAGCAAGATGGCCGACAACGTGAGACATCAAATATTCAAGAAATCGAACGAGACACTTTGCGAAAACTCCGCCTTCTTGAATGGAAAATTCAGGGCAATGTTATCAATTCGTCAATGCTTGTATAAAGCTCATAATATATGAAATAATGATATTCTGCTAACTAGAAAGAAGAAACAGCCTGCAATTCACATTCATTGACGCGTCAACAAATTTTGGGGATCTGATCGGAACTAGACTGAATTAATTAATTGAACCCATATAATGAAAGTATATAA
>CAJFCP010000704.1:574962-631292 GCA_904066005.1 Synergus itoensis | reverse complement strand
TGTTTATTTTTGCGGGAGTAGTGGATGCCAGGAAAGAGGTGAAAAGTCACTTTAATTAGACAATTCTTTATTAAACTTAGTACATTAAACTTAATAAGAAACTCTTACACTTGTGGAGGCGGTTCGAGAGAGAAATAATGTTCACAAGCCGTAATTGATATAAGCGGAGACACAGATACAAGAGGCGGTGATGCTTTTTCGTTTATCGATTCGAAGAGAGTGAGATCGAAGTGATGCTACTGTAGCTTGTCCTCCTGCTCACTCCGCACGATCAGGAGCAGAGACGAACAAGACCGAAAACGCACGAACCCAGCCGAGGGCTCGACGCGCGAGAACATACAGAATTTATATAATTTCAAACATACCGGCCACCTTGCGAGCTTCGCAAAAGATCGTAATAGTATACAATATTTTTATAGAGTAAAACTAAAATTCATTCTTAATAGGTAGGAGAACAAGTTGCGAGATGGGGCGAACAAACTCGGAATGCGCAGTTTTTACATGAACAACTCGAACTGCTCCATCTCGACCCAAAATGCATTTTGTTATGCGAGCTAACTCCCATTTTGCTGGGGGGAGGTTAGCATTCCTTAAAAGTACAAGATCTCCATTCTTAAGATTAGGACGGCAAGAAAACCATTTGGTTCGTTGTTGTAAAGATTGAAGATAATCTCTAGACCATGAACGCCAAAAGTGTTCTAAAATTCGCTGATAAAATTGCCAACGAGTCAAAAGGTTTTCTTTTACATTAAGAACAGAATCGACGGGTACAATCTTTAAAGCGGTTCCACATAAAAAATGTCCTGGAGTGAGCGCTTCACAGCTTTCCGGATCATCATTGACAGGAATAAGTGGGCGCGAGTTTAAACAGCTCTCGATCTGACACAAAAGAGTTTCAAACTCCTCAACAGTAGGCGTCGAGTTGGATAATAATTTTCTTAAATGTAGTTTAACGCTTTTAACGCCCGCTTCCCACAATCCCCCAAAGTGTGGAGCGATTGGTGGAATAAAGTGCCAAGTCATACCATCAGAAGCAAAATGAGAAGCTAAATTTGGATCATTCAGCAGTCTCCGGAACGCTTGCGAAAGTTCTCGATCAGCTCCGCGAAAATTAGGACCGTTATCACTATAGATATCTGTGGGAATTCCACGTCGCGAAGTAAAACGTCTAAGGGCTGCGATAAAGGAAGCGGTAGAATAATCATGAACTAATTCTAGATGTATGGCCTTAACCGCAAAGCAAACAAATATTGAAATCCAGGCCTTGTGTGACTTGATTCCACGACCTGAACTAGAGCGAATAAGATAGGGACCTGCAAAATCAATTCCAACATGTGAAAACGGACGCGACGGAGTAACTCGAGGAGTTGGTAGATTTCCCATAATCTGAATCTCTGTTTTAGCATTGTCACGTGCACACACGATACAATTTTTAACGATTGATCTAACCCTACTACGAGCACCAATAATCCAATATTGAGTGCGAGCCATCCAAAGGGTTAACTGAACACCAGCGTGTAATAGATTGCGGTGAAACTGATCTAATATAAGATTCGAAATCTTATTTTGAGGCAAGATAGCGGGTGATTTTTGATAGATCAATAATTTCGATTGGCGTAACCGGCCACCAAGGCGCACAATGCCATCACTATCAAGAAATGGATTAAGTTTTTTCAGAAGAGATTTGTTTGTGAGTTTTCCGCCTGTTCTCAGACATTCAATGTCTGGCGCGAAATTGTGGGTTTGAACATAGCGTACCCAAAACAAGGAAGATTCGCGTATCTCTGTAGCGGATAAAGCTCTAGGCATAGCAACTTTCTCTTTAAAAATCTTGACTGCTCGAAGAATGTAAGCGGTGATTCGAAGCAAGCGAGCCCAAGATGACTGTTTATCAAGCAGTCTAGTTTGCCAATCACTTTCGATGTTAGTTCCGACAGGATGAGCAGAGACGATGTTTTTCTGCTCCGATTCAATTATCTCAGGTTTATTTTGAGGCCAAGTGTCGGAAGATTTGGAAAGCCAGTGTGGACCTTTCCACCAGAGAGAAAAAACGATCAACTCATTTGCTGAAAGACCACGCGAGGCACAATCAGCTGGGTTTTGCCTAGATGGAACATACTTCCAAACAGCAGATGGCAACTTTGTTTGTATAGCAGAGATTCGGTTAGCAACAAAAACAGGTAAAGTGGCAGGTTGTTTCTGCAACCAGTGGAGTACTATTGTAGAATCGGTCCAACAGAAAACAGATACATCCACTAATTGTAAAGAGTTGATAGTGAATGGAACAAGATTTGCCAAGAGAGCAGCAGCACATAATTCTAAGTTGGGCGTACTCACAGTTTTGAGAGGTGAAACCTTTGTTTTAGATATAAGAATTTCACTAGAAATATTCCCTGATTTTGAGACAATACGCATATAGACAACAGCGGAATAAGCTAGGCGGGATGCATCAGAAAATCCATGAATTTGGATAGATTCAGTGTCTCTTCCTCGAGAGATCCATCTTGGAATTGAAAGACGCGACAATACAGGTAATTGAAAGCAAAAGTCATGCCATTCCTGAGCAAGATCAGAGGGAAGCGTTTGATCCCACTCCAGCTTTCGTAACCAAAGTTTTTGAAGTAGGATTTTTGCGACGATAGTAGTCGGTGCAAGCCAGCCCATAGGGTCATACAGCTTGGAAACAGTGGAGAGTAAAGATCGCTTAGTTAGGTTGTCACAAGGTAATTTAGAGATGTGAAAGCGGAAAGCATCTTCTGAAGGATTCCATAAGATTCCAAGAACTTTTAATCCTGAACATTCACCAAAGGGTAATTCTATCGCGAGACCGTGTTCGGATTTATCCAAACCGGAAAGCAAATCAGCAGAGTTGCTGAACCATTTGCGTAAGCGGAGACCACCAGCGGAGGTCATTTGAATGAGCTCATCTCTCAGTGCAATCGTGGAGACCTTATCCATTCCTCCAATGAATAAATCATCCACATAGGAATCGCTGGCAAGAACTGAAGCCGCTAACGGATAATTAGCCTTTTCATCCTCAACCAGCTGACGGATGACACGAATAGCGAGATATGGGGAACAGGACATCCCATAGGTAACTGTGTTCAATTCAAAGATTTGAACAGGCTCATCAAATTTCTCACGCCAGAGAATGCACTGAAATTTTCGATCAGCAGGATGGACCAAGATTTGTCGAAACATATGTGCTATATCGGCACACAAAACATATGCATGTTGACGCCATCGAAGTAGAATGGAAGAAATATCATTTTGAAGTTTTGGACCTATATGCAAACATGCATTGAGCGAGACTTTCGTAGAAGTCAACCTTGATGCGTTAAAAACAACCCTTAACTTTGTAGTTTGGCTTTGATCACGAATGACAGGATGATGCGGAATAAACACTCTAGATACTTCATCAGTACCTACTGGACCAATAAGAGACATATGACCCAGGGATTCGTATTCTTTAAGAAAGGCTCGATACTTACTGACAAGATCCTCATTCCGAGCGAGTCGTTTTTCTAATTGTAGCAAAGAATTGAGCGCGATATCAAAAGAATTTCCTAAGCGAGTAGGCGGTTCACAAAACGGGAGCCTTACTACATAACGGCCACTCGAATCTCGAGAATGAGTGTCGGCGAAATAAAATTCACATTCGAGTTCCTTTTTTGTTAACAACGTCGTTCTGGGGACCTCTTCCAACTCCCAGAATTGACGTAAAATTTTGTCAACAGAAATGTCCATAGTATGATGAACATTGATATGAAGCGCTTGAACTAGAGAGCGGCAGGCAAGAGAACCAGAAAGTATCCATCCAAACATTGTATTTTGCGCGACAAAGTTCCTTGATTCCGAACGACAAATACCATCAAGTAATACTTGACCATATAAGTCAGCACCGATAAGTAAATCAATGCGATCACTAGACTCGGGGCTTGGATCAGCAAGATCCAGATCACGTAGATTTTTTGGAATATCCACAAGAGTAAACTCCGTCGGAACATATGCGGTAATTTTTGGAAGCACGAGTGCCTGTGTCGTAAGAGGAGTAGCACAAGACCTAGAAGATTTAATTATGATTGAAACGGATTGATACACTTTGTTAGAAACATTACCTCCTATACCAGAAACGGTAACATCAATTTTTTTGCGCGGAAGACGTAATAACTGTGCGACTGCTTCAGAAACAAATGAAGCTTCAGAGCCTTGATCCAATAACGCGCGTACATGAACACGGCGACCATTAGGTGCTTCTATGATTACCCGAGCCGTTGCTAATAAAACAACTGGGTGCTTTGCTTTGCTAACGTTTAAGTGAGACGAAACCGAATTCTCACCTTCCGAATTGGGTCTTGATTCAAACTCACTTCGGACGGAATGACTTTGAACCGATCTAGACTCATTAGAGTAATCCTTATCTTGATGTAACAAAGAATGGTGGCTTTTCTTGCAAAAAGAACAGACTTTCTTGCTTTGACAATAACGACGTTGGTGGCTGCCCAAGCAATTGAAACAACGTGAGTTAGAACGGATGTAATCATAACGTTCATCTAGAGATTTACCTTTGAATTGAGAACAAGCATAAAGATTATGCTCTTCTTTGCATAGCGGGCAATTTAATTTCGGCGAATTCTGATGCGAATAAACTTTCTGCTTTGGTGCAGTCGAAAAACCAACATTCTTCACATCCGGTCGTTTTTTAATATTTACAGTAGCCTCGAGAGTACGGATGCGCGAATCTAGAAATTTACTGAATTGATCGAAAGAAGGAGGATCGGTAGTACCACATGTTGACAATTCCCATTGATCGCGAGAATTTTTATCTAATTTATTTATTAAAATGAAAACAAACAAGTCATTTCCCTCATCAAGCGGACGTCTCAGATTTCTCAGTGCAGTTGTTACTGTTACAATTACATTACGCATATTTTTTAGATTGTTTAACCAATCCGAAGAAATATCAGGCAATTCAACAATTTGCTTTAAATATTCATTAATTAAGGATTTAGAATTATTGTAACGCTCTTCTAAATTTTTCCAAATGATTTGAAAATTATCGGAAGTACCCGGTTGATTTTGTGCGACAATTAACGCTTCTCCTTTGAGACTAGCTTTTAGATAATGTAGACGTTCCGCGTCAGAAAGAGAATTATTTTCAATAATAAGCGAAGAGAACAAATCGCGAAAAGAAAGCCATTCACTGTACATACCAGAGAACGTAGGAATCGAAATAGTGGGCAGCTTCAGACTTCGGCTATTTTCCGGTCTTTCCTCGTTACCTGGACTTCTTCCAGTGGGTGACTCATCAGGCAGATTGGACAAAATATAGTCAATGGCTTCTTCGTAGCGTTCCTCAACTGCAGCAAACGATGCAACGTCGTAGACCGCGGGTTGGCGTCCCTCATTTTCCTCGTCTTCATCAGCAGCAGGCGGCGAATTAGAGGATAGAATCGCATGATTCTGTCTGCATCTTCCCCAAAAGTCCTGTAGATTGGCCAAGCGACCCACAAGCAGTTGTCGTGGCGGATTTACTTTGGCCATCAAGCGATTGGCGATTCCAACAATGGAAGTGAACAGTGTTTCCTGTTCCTTGAGAACTTGTAAATAGTTAAGTCCTTCCATTTTTCTAGCAAAATTGTATTAATTAGTTCAATTGATATAGCGATCAGGATCGAGAATAAAGAAAAGTGCCTTCTTTCCTCAGTAGAGCGGAAGCGTTTTTCAAGTTTTGCAGCGTCGTATAGTATGACGCTACAGTGAGACGCTCTGAGGCACGGACACAAAAAAGGCACGAAAATGCACTAAATTGCACAAGGAATGCACTAAGAACACCACTCAAATTGTCAAATTTTTCAATGCACGCACTTTTCACTTTCCCTGGCACATCCGGCTCGAAGGACCATGTTTATTTTTGCGGGAGTAGTGGATGCCAGGAAAGAGGTGAAAAGTCACTTTAATTAGACAATTCTTTATTAAACTTAGTACATTAAACTTAATAAGAAACTCTTACACTTGTGGAGGCGGTTCGAGAGAGAAATAATGTTCACAAGCCGTAATTGATATAAGCGGAGACACAGATACAAGAGGCGGTGATGCTTTTTCGTTTATCGATTCGAAGAGAGTGAGATCGAAGTGATGCTACTGTAGCTTGTCCTCCTGCTCACTCCGCACGATCAGGAGCAGAGACGAACAAGACCGAAAACGCACGAACCCAGCCGAGGGCTCGACGCGCGAGAACATACAGAATTTATATAATTTCAAACATTTAGCAATTATTCAAAGTAATCCTTTTGTCTTTTATTTGATAAATTTATATTTAATATAATTAATTATAATTTGAAAAATTATAATTTCAACAAAAAAAGTGTCCTGACTAGTCCCTGGTCGGCGCCCGACAAATAAATTCAACCTTATGTGGTTTTTGCCTATTTAAGCCTTTTTTTGTCTTAGCCCTTATTTCTTATTACGAATTGTGCAGAGGAGTGAAATTGTAAAGTGCAGAACTATAATTGTAATTGTAATTGATTGGAAACCCTATGTGGTGAATAATAAACTTCATGCTGTGGAACCTCCCATGTCTGTACAATGGAAGAAATAACATAGAACGATTATAAAGGGGTGGTCTTCCCTTATGAAACCGGAAATTAAACGGCGTGGAAATATTATGTTATGATGAAATGGGGCAATAGAAAAGGTGGTGCTAACTATAGACCCACCTACTGTTAAGAAATACTTCATTTTTATATTTTTTTTTTTTCAAACACCTTATGGTTGAGAAGCTGAATCGATGAAGAATAACGAGTCATGACATATTAATTTCATCATCTGTAATTTGATAAATAATTACAATAATTTATCGCTGAATATCATGTAGGAAATATTTTTTATTTCATCATTAAAGAATACCAAAAATGGTAGAAAACAACTGAAAACAAGTCGCTTTTGAGTAAAGATGAGTAAAAAAAAATATGTAATAATAATTGAACTATGGAAAATTTGCACACCTTGCAATTGCATGCAAAGAACGGTCAATAATTAGAGCACGTCAAATAAATCCATACAGAAAATTAATTGTAGCGGAAATGCGATATATTGCATGTTTGTCTATAATTTTGTGCATGACATATGATCGTGTGTCTAATTATGAGAACGTATTGATTACAAGAGGCAAAATGCATATGAAAACTTGTGTCAACGAGACGGGACTTTTGAAAAGATATCAATACATTCTCGTTCAAGTAAAGAAACATTCATTCTTCCTGTTCTGCAATTTTTTTAATAAGCACATCCTATAGCCATTTCGTTAACATATGGCGGATGCACAGTTCTTCTCCTTCTGTTTCTATATACTTACATTGGAACATTGATGGTCCATTTATCAAAATCTGAAGTCTTGATACATTTCGATCCCCAGTTTTAAACAATGGGACTCATTAGCCACTAATTAGCCCATGTTTGTACATTGCCGAAATTAAATTATCGAAAATTGTCCATGGTTTCCCGAAGTTGGGGAAAGTTTGCCAATATTAGCAAAAGATGTTGCCAAAGTTAGCCAATGTTCCTTTTCCAGTACAATACAATGCAATTGTATTAATTGATCTTTGATAATTGCGTAACCCGTGTGGAAATTGTTTTATAGCCCAAGCTAGGCCCAAGCTTGGCAAAAATAGGCCCTGGCCTGGGGATCGAGCCTGGCCCAGGCTCGACCCTAGTTTATAATTTATTATTTATTTTAAATTATATAATATTAAATATTATTTTTTATTTTAAGAAGAAATCAATGTTAAATCCAAATATACTTTAATTTTTTCAATAAAAACGAACGTTATAATTAAAGCTAGATATGAAGAACATTTTATAATTATAATAATATTGCAGCCGATCTACGTCCTGTTTTTTCGATGGCCATAAGGTTCTGGTTCATCCTCGTTATCTGCATCATTAACTATAAAATTATTTTTAAAAATTAATATTATACTGAGTATTATACATTATATTAGTCATATTCCCGGGTAGAAATTCCCAAACCTGGCCCAGACCGGTGATGGAACGCGGAACCTGATCAGGCCAAGACCTGGCCCGATCGGGCCCAAACCTGGAACGATCAAGCTAGGTCTGGGCCCGGTCGGGTTCCGCGTTCCATCACCGGTCTGAAATCATCCGATCTAGGCCCGACAGGGGCCACAGCAAAATTTCTACCCGGGTTATTTTAGTTTCTAGTAATGAATATCGCTACAAAACGAATATAAGTATCTGATTATAACATTTTTGAAGGAAAATTATGAAATCAAATTTTTTTGGTTATAATGATAAATAATAATAATCACACTATGGTTAAATAACGATTCAATTACTTACCTTCATTTTCAACGCCTAAATAAGGAATACTGCCGATTGCTCGATTTCTCCTAACTCTAATCGTACTTTTTGTTCTAGGCATTGTTAACAATTAAAATGGTTTTTTTTTTTTAAAGTAAACATTAATCGTAAATGAGTTATCCCTGTCAAAAATAAACAAATATTGCAAAATGAAAACAGAATACTTCAACGCCATCTGCCAGAATTTTTAGGAACTTTAGCCGGGCTGGGTTGTACCTCGCGCCATTACAAATTATAAGCTAGGGCCAGGCTAGAGGCCCCTGGCTTGACCCAAGAATGGAGCCAGGAAGAAATTTTGTGATTTCCACACAGGAATAATTGATACTTTACATTTATGTAAATAAGCAGCTTCTGTCTATAGGAATTTTGACAAGAAGACAGCTCAACAAACAGTAGCTCTATAAATAAGGAAGGGAAGATCCCTGACTTACGGCCCCAAGAGAAATACCTGACCCCGGATCTGACCCATTGGAAACTTCCCTTCCCAACCGAATTACGCAGTTTCCTCAGTGCCGGATTAAGCCAGCGCGGGGCCCGTAGCAAATTATATCAAGAGGCCCTTGGTTTGCTTTAGGTTCTTAAGTTTAGGGTGTTAAATAAAACACAAATGTTACAAATAAACTTTTCTGGATTTAATATGAGCAAATTTAGAGATAATACCATCCATATCGATTTCTCTAAGCAAATCATATTCTATATTCATCAAGATGAGATGATTTAGACGTTCTTGACCCATCGTATTCCTTAACTCATTTTTAACACGCTTTAATGTGATGGGTGCGCGGGGCCCTCTTATGCGCGGGGCCCGTAGCATTTGCTACTCTTGCTACGTGGCTAATCCGCCACTGAGTTTCCTCCATCTTAATGAAGAACCCCAGGTGGAAAATTACAAACGGCAAAGTGCTGCGCCAGTGCTGCTGCAAGTTTTCGAGTGCTGGCAGAGCGCTGGCAGAAGCCCGGCTTAAGCTTGGCGTAGTGGTGGTAGAACTCCAAAAGGTAAGACCACCGCAGCACTGGCCACCAGCAAAGTGCCAGCACTCGTTATCAGTCTGCGCCAGTGCTGCCGCAAGACTTTGAGTGCTAGCAAAAATGCACTTTAAGCACTGGTTATTATTATTTAAAAATATGCACTCAAAGCCTATTATAGATCCTTATTATACACGCAATAAAATTGTTGGGGCTATAAGAATATTACAGTAGGAGCTGAGTTCAATAAAAATTGAAAAAAATGTCTTAAAAAAAAATATTACTTAAGAACATGGTTTATTCGCAATTATATTATGGATATTCTTATAACTAATCGTTATTTGTAAATTTTATCGCATATATAACAAATAAAATTTCGCACGCAACGCGGGGGGAATCGAACGCATGACCTACGGGACGCGAGTCCAGCAACCTAACCATTACCCTAAGCTCTCGAGATGAGGGTAACACATTTCTTCCACGGTATATTCAATCCGAGCATACACAAATATTAAATTGAACCGCCGGATTGTAAAGGGGCATATAAAATTTTTTAGTCCGAGCACAATGACTTCTCACCCCTTTTAAAATTTTTTTTAAACATTTATGTTGTAAAATTAATTTCCAGTAATTCCTTTGCTTGCATAATATCAAAAATAGATTAACTGGTAAAAGTATATTGCCCTTGAAAATAATCAAAAATAATCTATTATTTTTTAGTAATGATACATTATTTTAATATAAATTGCAAATTTAGGCCTATATTTCGACTCGGGAGCTCTGATAGATTCTGTTTCGAATTTTTTTATATATTTATAATATATTATATAATATACTGATTAATTGACAACAATAAAGGGACAATACTGTACCAGTGCCGTGCTAGTACTGTGGCGACACTTGGTGTTACTAATACATTAATTGATTGCCAACTCTAAAGGGTCCAATACTTGTCCAGTATTGTGACAGTATTGTGCCAATGTTTGGCATTACTCATAATTTGGTTACTTGCCAGCACTGGCAGTCAGTGCTGCGTCGGTACTAAAATAATGCTACGCCAGTAGTATGACAACACTTGGCGCAATACTGACATTCAGTGCTGCGCCGATGCTAAGACAAGACTATGCCAGTAGTGTGCCAACTCTTGGCGCAATACTGACAGTCAGTGCTGGCATTACTGTCCCCGTACAATTGACATAGCACTGTGCCGGTTGTAAGAATTGGCAGAACACCGACTTTTCCACCTGGGTACTCTCTCTCAACTTCGTGAGATAAGTTTCCTCTGACGGAAGATTCATTCTAAAAGACGAAATTACGTTATCCTAGATCTGAGTTCTGATGTAGCAGTTCTGTAGTCTTGATGTTGTAGTTCTGACCGAGGTTCTGACATTGTAGATTCGCACACGGGCTTAAACATGTACCTTCGAAGGTACAGCGTGCACCGTGCATCTGACTGTGTCTCGAGTCTCAAGCTCTCTTGGTCCTTCGGCACGGGTGGAGAGCGGCTTCCTTTGATCTCTTAGCCACGCCCCCTTTTTTCATTTTTTCACTCCTTAAAAGGCAGATGGACAAAGTGTATTGTAAAGTGGGCAGCGAGACTACGCTGTAGGTGAAGCTGCCGAGCCGTGTCCAATTACAATTATTAAGGACTCCGCAGGAAGGAAGGAGAAGAGAAGAAGAAGGTAGAATCGGGCGAATGCTTTGCTAATTATCCGATCCCGCGTCTCACGGCTAATGGGACGAGAGCGATCGCCAATATCCAATTGATCATCCGACAAACCTTTTCCTGATGAACGAGATTCCCCCACGGCAACGTGTTCATTGGAAATGAACCAAACTGAGAAGTATCCTATATACGTTGTATACTCATCTCTTGATGTTATGTTGATGTTGTTGAATCGACATGTATACGAGGGACCTTCGTGACGACGATGATTAACAGAGAAACACGTTCGCGAGATCGCGATCCTTTGCTAGCGAGTTTTCTCACAGAGGACTTCGTGTATGAAATGAAAACCACAAAAGTATCATGATTGTTACACCAATTCTGAAATTACTGCATCCGTTTTACGAACATTATTACGATTATGCCATTCTGCAATTGAGTTGTACTTTAGCTTCATGTTGGTCTATTGTTGGACATTAGTTCTTAAATCGCGTGCAGTTTTTGGGTAGTAACTAGTTACAAGTAACAAAGTTACTAAAAAGTTACGTTATTTGTAACTTTTAGGGTAACTTAGTTACTTTTTTTAAAAAGTAACTGTAACTTAACTTTAGTTACGATTTTTGCAGCAACTTGTAACTTAGTTTTAGTTACTTTGCAGTTACTTTGTATATTTTGTATATCTTTTTTGTATGGGGTTAATTTACATTTTTCTTCTAATAAAAAAGGAAGAGATTAAAGGCTCGGATTTGAAAATCGCGCGGTTTTAAAACCTTCGGGTTTGTGTATTCTTGGGTCAATCAAAAATTTTCCAACCACTTCACTCCTCTCGTTTGAGGAGTGGAGTTTACTTATGTAATTTATATAAATTTACTCATGTAAATTACGTATTTTACGTAGAAAACCCCCCACTCCATATGAATTTGGTGTTTTCGACGTAAAATACTTATATTAAATTACTGTATAAAACCATGTAATTTACCTAAAGTATTTTTAGATTGGAAGATCAGCCCTTCGAAAAGCAATTGCTATTAAAGGTTAATAAAACCTTCCTTAATTAATTTAAGTTTTGTTCCAAACATATATTACTGTTCACTTGACAAAACATCTGTCTACTTTTTTATTTACTAAACTAATCCCTGTTTTTTGTTAAATAATATTTTGATGAATTATTAATATTTTTATAATAATAATATTATAATAATAATACATAATTTTATTAATCTTAATCTTATATTAATTATTTCTATTTTTAAATTAAAAAATTAAGGAAGAGTAAAAGTAACTTTTTAAGTAACTTGAAGTTACTTTATATAGTAACTGTAACTAGTTACAGTTACAAGTAACGTAACTTTAACTAGTTACTCAAAAAAAAGTAACTTACCCAACACTGATCGCGTGATTGCGACATCAGACTTCCTCTGATCCTTTTATGAATTTTTGTTTATTTGTTGATGAAAATTAAGTTAATTTTAATCAGCAACAATCAGTAAGGAAGGGATAATTGAATCAGTGATGTGGCTCAATCAGTAATGCCCTTGAAATTTACACTCATACGTAACTAATTAACCGATTTAACCTAATTAACCTAATTAACCAAATAATAAAGCATAATTCAATTTTCTTCTGTGGATGATTGTTATAAGTATCCATTTTAGGGAATTTGTCAGGATTTATAATTGCAAATATTAGAAGTATTGTCATCAGTAATTTCGATTGGGTTGAAGTTTCAGACGTCTAGTCTGACGATTTTTTGTTTTTATATTCATTGGAATAAAAATATTTTTAAAAAATGTTTTCAAAACCCAAAATTTTTATTTATTTACTGGCAGAAATTTACCCAGCATTGTCCGGGATTTTAAGAGATTTCTTAAAATTTAAAGGAATTTTAAAGAGACTTTAAAGAACTGCAAAAGGTTTTAAGTGATTTTGACGACTTTTTATGGATTTCAAGGATTTTTTTTTAAATTAGGATTTCTAGAATTATTGAAGGATTTTATGAGATTTCTTGTCATTTTCAGGAATTTAAGAAACTTCAAGAAATTTGAAGGGACTTTAAGAGTTTTCAAGGGATTTTACGAGGTTTCAAGATATTTCAAGAGATTTTAATGAACTCCATGGAATTTTGAAATATTTCAAACGATTTTAAGAAATTTACAGATTTAAAAAATCTCTTGAAATCCCTTAAAATTCTTTAAAGTTCCTTAGAATTAAATGAAATTCCTTAAAATATCTTGGAATTCTTTTGTCACTTAAAATCTCTTAAAATCCCAGGCAAATCCGGGTAAATTTCTGCTAGTAAATAAATAAAAATAAAAAATATTTTTTGGAACTCTCTTATTTTGATATTCTTAATCTAATAAATATAAAAAATAAAAAAATAAATAAAAAAACTTCGGCAGACTAGACATCTGAAACTTCAACCTAATGTAATTTCAAAATACGCCACAAGTGTCTCAAAAATTCAGATAACGTATTTTAAAACTATATAATTTAAAAAAGAAACGATAAAAAAAATATATTTTTTCAAAATAGTATCTAATGCTCTTCGCAACTTTCGAATAGGAAAATACAAATTCACTTCGTAACTACAGCAAATATTGTATTGCGCTCGTTTCAAGTAAAGTTATAGTATCATTATGCAAAATTATCGTGAAATGTCTATAAAGTTAATCGCGGTGTTAAACACAATTATCTTCAAATGGGCCATAATAGCCATAACTATAAAAGAGTTCCATGCAGATGATAAGTCAATCCACTCTAAAACTAGCCTTTTTTGCATTTTTTCGAGAAACCGCACTGTACCACTAACTGAGGTGAAAGTACTATGAAATCGATTTTCTGATTTTGTATCAAACTAAACTGCTGCGTAAATAACGTGATAAAAAGGCGATAAAATTGATACAACACGGCAAATCGATAACTTGCCACTTTGAGCTATAATTTAATCCAAGTTTATTGAACTTTAAATACCTGATAAAGTATTAAAAGTATTTCGCTCCTTCGAATGATGGAAATACTTTTTTGCAATACTTTTTTAGAAATGTCATTCTTACTGTAAACCTTCTTATTTCAAGAAACAAAAAAATTAATTCGATGCTGCTGATTATCGTACAATTATCCGAATGTTTTATTTTTAGTTTTTAAGTCTTCCATCACTTCGTTATCGTTGTAAATTTTCGTGCCTGAAAATTTCCTGACTAAAACTCGTTAATTGGTTAATAAAACGCCGGAAGGGTGCTCTATTTCGCGCGTGATTAATTGGATTCTCGCGGGATTGTTTTTGTTTTCCAACTCCAAAGTCTCGATTCACTGGTGCCAGTTGCCTCTTTCTTCTCTTCAATCGCCGTTTTCGTCCTGCCCCATAGTTCCGTTCGTGTTAATTACTCCCGATGATAAGTTGCAGATTATTTACCACGAAACACTTCTCTTCAATAGGCCTCGATTATCCATCGTGGCGATGTCATTAATTAGTCAATTCTCATAAATTAAATAAAAATCAATACCGCCAGATTGATAAGTAAAATTACGTGCATTTCATCAATGTTTCATAAAACTGGAATCGATTATAAATTATTTTATATCCTATCTAAAAAAAGTGGTGTCACATTGTTGTTGTAAACCTGATTGGCCTTTAAATGACTTGAAATTGTAACAAGGAAAACAAAATAGCGCACACGTTGATTTGCTGGTCTCTTAAAACTTTACAAAAAATTTCAAAATCCTTCAAAATTCGTTAAAATTTGTGAAAATATCTAAAAATTCTTAGAAATCCTCAAAAAATTCCACGAAATCCTTAAAAATTCTACAAAATTTTTTAAAAATCAGCAAAACATCTTGAAATTCCTTAAAATTATTAGAAATCTCATAAAATACCATGAAAACCTTTAAAATTTCGCAAATTTTTTATAAAACTCATCAAAAACTCTTAAATTCTTTTAAAATACCTTAAAATCCCTTAAGATTTCATGAAATCTTTAAAAATCCACAAAATCTTGTAAAAACCAGAAAAACCTCTTAAAATCCCTAAAAATTTGTCGATAACTTTCAAAATTCTTTTAAATTCTACGAAATCTTTTGTAATCCCTCAATAAAATTACCGGACAAACTTTAAAATCCTTCAAAATCTATACAGTATTTTATAAGTTATAAAAATCTCCTGATATTCATGAAAATCTCTTAAAATTCGTAGATATTTTTGGAAATACCGAAAAATTCTACGATAATATTTCTTTTATAACCTTTAAAATTTATTCATTGAAATTATTAGAAATCTTACCAAATTCCATGCAATCCTTTAATACTTCACAAAATTTTTTATAAACCATAAAAATTCCTTGAATTCTCTTAAAATCTCTGAAAATTCCTTAAAACCCTAGAAACTGTTTTAAATCTCTTAAAATTTCACAAGAAATCCTTCCAAATCCCTTAAAATTCGTTGAAATATCTTTAAATTCCTCTAAATTTTACAAAATTCAAAATACATTAAAATTCTTTAAAATTCTTTTAAAAATCTCTTAATATTGCACGAATTCCTTATAATTCCACAAAGTATCCTGAAATCCCTGAAAATTCTACAAAATCATTTAGAAATTCTAAAATTCTTTTGAATTTAGTGAAAATTACTTGAAAATCGTCAAAATCCTTTAAAATTCTTAGAAACCTTTTGAAATTCCTTTCTAAAAAATTGGTGTCACAAAATTTCTTGAAAATCTGGGATACTTTATTGTTGCAAATTTGATTGGGCTTTGAATGACTTGAAGTTGTAAGAAGGAACAAAAAATAATCGCGCACCTAGCGCGCGTGATTGTTTACTAATTTTATTAAATTCTTCATTGTGAGTGAAAATAACTAATGTCCAACGATTGGTTACATGTACTGATTTTTTCCTGAAAAGATTTCCTTGTAACGATCGAAGATCATCTATAAGGATCTTATACCACGCGATCTTGAAACGATGCTAATAATCCTGGATACGTTGGCTTTAGATTCTTTACAATATAATCGGCGATCAAATTAAAGATTGATAAACGATCTTCGTAAGATGTATACATATAAAATATGAAAAATTTAGCACCAAGAAGTCACCATTGGCTGTGGGTAAGCGTGTAAGATTCAAACTGTCTCGCAGGTTTTGGACATTTATGACGCACTGTGATTTATGCTTTATTTATGCCAGAACTCGTCTCCATAATAATAATAATACCAACCACACGGCGTTTGCCTCTCTTGCGAATAAACGACAGCCATTTTAAGTGGCCCTTAACTCTCTTTAGTACTCCTGCGAAGATCCGCAATCTCCATATAAAATTTCGATTCTCGCGATGCTAAGAAGTCGTTTCGCGGTCGACTTAGTCAGATTTAAAAATCGATACAAGTCTCTCTCAAAGTGTTACCTTTAATGTCATAATTTTTAAGCAAGCACAGAGAAAAATGGATATTCAAACTTAATATCTACATAGTCAAAAAATTGAATTACAAATATATTCATCATAAATATCCAGATATTCATCTTATTGAATATCTTAGATATGGTACTGATTTCGTGATTGGTTCCCCTATTTTTAAAAATTGATTTTGGATTCTAGAAGAGAAGATATAAGCATCGATAGGAGCTTCTCTTTCATTTCAAATCGCAACACGTAGCTAATAAAATTCATTCGGCTACCGACTGCAAATCGTTTCCAAGAGCACCTACATCTACCGTATCGACCAATGCAATTCAATCATGTACCGATGGTTACTGTGCCGTTATACAACCACTGCCGCATACATATATCTATACCAAAGAAACCAAGCAGCAATTATTTACGATCGTAGATGGAACAAAAGACCCTCGCGATCTGCCCGCAAAATGGTCGTGATGCCTGTTGCAATAACCTCGGATTAATATTGAAAATGACGGCTCAGTTACTCAGAATGCGCTACAAATATATCTGATTCGCTCGCGAAATTGGCTTTTAACACGAATCAAATCTGGATCTTCTCATGCGAGACCATCAACTAATTTTACATCGTGAAACTACTTTTCCAAATTGAAAACTATCCCTTTCAATTTAAAAATTCAATATCTCGATATCGATATCTATAATAGATAAAGTACCTTTCTTTATTTCGTAAGGTTGTAATTTACTTTTTGTTTTCATGCTCAAAGATCTACTGGACAACAGGTATATATCTATTACATATACATATGTAAAAAATATATATACATATATGTGCTAAAATTTGTGAAGACATATACATATAAGTGAAGAAGAGGTCTAAAGTCTAAACGGCAAAGATACAACGTTAAGCACTTTAGGACTACTGGGGAGGGTCGACACTATCTCCGAGTGCAGCAGTGCAAACGGTAGTGACAACTCGCCAAGGCAATAATCGTAAAAAAGCAGTTTATTTTATTGTTGCCGCGTCGCTTGGGTGCAGGGTATGAATATATACGTAACGGCTATCCAATCGTTTTCCGTATTCGCTTTTTCCTGTGATTTCAAAAAACCACAGATAACCCCTTTATGATAATCGCATCGGAAAATAATTATTATTTCCTAATACTTCCGGCTTCAATTTTATATTTCGCAAGCTATTCTCGTCTTGGTAAATTGTATCTGGGTTCTATTTCATATCAGGACTTTCTTGGGATGTAAGTCCCAACGAGCAGTCGAATAAATCTTGCAAAATATAAAATGGGTCAATATTCCCCATTCAGGAATAACCGAGTTGCTTATCTTTGGTTATCGAAAAAAAAAGCCTTAAACCATTCCATGATAATATATGGGTGATTCTCCACAAACAAGGCACTTTCGTGTCTCGAACCTCTAGTAACTAAAATAAGTGGTGTTTCTTTATAAAACTTGGCTAACTTCTTCATTTTAGCACAATAAAATACCTCCGTAAGAAAAAATCGTCATATCATCGTATGTCTTAGAAAAATTCTCTCAAATACTCGAAAAATGCCTTTTTGGGATGTCTCCACATGTGCGGCGCCAAGTTTAGGGACGTCTATTTAATACATAGTGAATTATCTTTGAATTTATGATTGATAGTTTCAAAGTTTATCTCAAAAACTAGAAAATTCATGAGAAATATTTAAATGGCTACGGATGGCGAATTCCATTCAGTTCACGCGAGAATTTTATTGGTGAATTTGGTGTGAATTTTATGGCATCTAATTTTGAATAATGTAAGTTGGACGATTTTTGTAACTTTTTGATTAAAATGTTCTCTCAATTACAATGCATAAAATTTCGAGAAATTTGATTGTAATTTCTTAGAGATTATTCCATATTTTTTTATGAAATGATTTTCATCAACATTTTTCGGAACTTGTCTAAAATAGTTGTTGCAACAGCGATGCGGAACTATCGATGTTTTCCTTGCGATGATCGATGTTTTTTCATCGATATTTTATTTTTGATTCATCGATTCAAACACCGATGTTTTCTTTCGGATGGTTAACAAATTTTCAAATTAACTATCCATTTTGAAAAGGTTTTTTTCTTTTTATATTATTTCTTTTAGTTGGAAAATGTAATAATTTGATTGATGGTTGAGAATCAATCACTAATATATTATATTTATGTCATATATATTTATTATATTTTTATGGATTATTTTATATAATATTAAATATTTAATATGATATTTTTAAATTTTCAATGGTATTTTTTCGATACGTCGCTGTTTCTTAAAAATGACCCGATATATCGGAAACATCGATGGTTTCTTTTCAATGCTACATCGATGTTTTTTATTCGATGTTGCAACACTACCCTAAAACGAATGGAAATTTATTAAAAATTTTAGAAAAGTTTCCTCAAATTTAGGAAATTGAACAATAACTATAATTTTTTAAGGGATTTTCTTAAATCTTTTAGTAATTTATTGGATTATTATTTTTTTCTTTGTGATTTAAAAAATATCTACTAAATATTAGGAATTGTTCCAAAAAATGTTTGCTTTTCCATGTAAGTTAATTAAATTCGTGAGAATCTCTTGGAATTCTTTAACATTTAAAAACAGTTAAAATAATAAGAAATCTCATAAAATTCCATGAAATCTTTAAAAATTATGGAATATCCTTTACTAATCAGGAAAATCTCTTAAAAACCATTAAAATTATTAAAAATCTCATAAAATTACATAAAATCCTTAAAAATTCAACAAAACCTTTTAAGAATCAGAAAAATCTCCTGAAACCCCTTAAATTTTTACGACATAAAAATCTGTTGAATATTCTCTTAAAATTCCTTGAAATAACACATCAAAATTTAAAATCCCTTAAAATTCCTAAAAACCTCTTGAAGTCTCTTGAAATACCTGGGAATATATATTCTCTTAAAATTCCTTGAAATACAACGTCAACGTTTAAAATCCCTTAAAATCTCTTAAAATCTTTTAAAATTTTTTAAAACTCCTAAAAACATTTTGAAATCTCTTAAAATTTCACGAAAACTTTCGGAATTGCTTAAAATTCGTTGAAATCTTTTAAAATACTTAGAAACTTCTTAAAATTTCTCAAAATTTAAAAAACATTTAAAATACCTTAAAATCTCTAAAAATTGCATGAATTCCTTTAAAATTCCACGAAATACCCTGTAATTCCTTAAAAATAAATTTTTTAAAAATCCTAAATATCTTTTAAATCTGGTAAAAATTACTTAAAACTCGGAAAAATCCCCTAAAATCCCTGGAAACCTCTTTTGAAATTTTTTAAAGAATTTTCTTAAATCTTTCTAGTTCATAATTTATTGGAACAATTATAGAATATCCTCAAAATCTTTGTGAATTAAAAAATGCATACTAAGTATAAGGAGCTGTTCGAAAAAACGTTTGATTTTCCATGTAATCAGTTGAATTTCTTTCAAAGGTTCTGAATTTCCAGTCATCATCTGTAAATGTAACTTTTTTTAGGGAATTTTTTACCCCCACCCCTATGTCTCTTACAAGAGATGGGAATGGAAAAATTTTTGGAAAAATTCCGAAAAGTTTCCGGAAATTATCATCCCAATAATTTTAGGGAAAATCCCCAAAGAAATTTTTTACACAAGAAAATTAGTTTCCCTTTTATGCTGTCGTTATTTCCTTAACTCTTTTCTCACAGTTGTTATACATATAATAAAGGGAAGGAAGGATTTATTACGTGCATATTGAAGATGAGGTATATATATAGTCGAAGGCAGAAGCAAAATCAATTCACTTTGAAGATTATCTCCTCTGTAAAGCAATTGGTTCGATCTTATTCCATAAGGTATAATTTATAAGGGAAAGTATTTTCAATTTATGGTCGTCTGCTCTTCCACATCTAATTTAACGAAATTGGATAAAACTTCTGGTAATGACTCGTTCATGGCTTTATAAAATATCTTACTGAAAGTTATGTTATTAATTCATCATCCGATATATTAGAAAATTTCTTTAAATGAGGGAAAAACGTTTTGATATGGATTGTGAACTCCGCAAATAAAATTATTCGTTAAGCAACTGAACTTATACATCTCATTATAATATATAGAGTTGAAAATTTGAAATCCAGTGGATTGAAATACATCTGCTGCCATCTCCCTGCAGAAACGTACCCACATTTTATCGATTCAACAATATTTAATCAATATTACTCTACTCAATTTCGCCCCTTGCTATACAGTTTAATTCCCAATCCAAAAAGTTTCTCGCATCCTGCAACAGATAACATCACAATAGTAGATAATTACAGCCATTTCGATCGCTTCTATGATTAATTATTGAATCAAAGAAGGGGTCGAGAAATAAATTCAAAATACACTCACAAATAACTTCATCAAATCTAGCACATCTCGTGTCCGTTTTGAGGCCTTCTTCCTTCGCCATGCGCCAACTGTCAAATGTTAATTCACTTCTTCAGTCCAGCCCCCATCGGTCACGAAAAAACCTCAGTTATTGCCCATCGCCATTGGCCATCGGCTGCAAAGAAAAAATAATGCTCCGACAACATAATGCGAATAATATGGGATGTTTCCGGTGCAGGAATAAAGAGTTCAGAAAGACAAATGACGTCGACTCTTGAATCGTGAGAAGAGTGCATTCGTAAATCTGACATGAACGATTGTATTTCGACTTTCGACTATACTAATAAGTTCCGTCATCCGATAAAAAGCTGGGTCGTTCGCCTTTCGCAAATTGAATAGCCGCTCACTGCTTTTGTCCCGATGCAAGATTGAACCCAAGCTCTTACCTATTCACTCAATTTACTAATGACCGGTATCATCAAAGACGTTATTACACTAACGCCCGAGGATAGTTTATTGATATTTCTTTTCAGTTTTAAATAAGTATAATGTAGGTCAGAACAATTATTTTCAAGTAGGTTATTGTTACATAACTGTAAGAGTGACGACCTGTTAATTTATCATTGCTTTTTATGTTAGCGTACATCGTACAATTAATCCGTACAATTATTCCGCTTGGAAGTGTGGAATGGTTTAAGGCTTCTCATTCGATCACTAAAGTTAAGCAGCGCTTAGCTCGGTTATACTCGGATGGGTGCCGTTGTACAATCCCATACTCATAAAAATATTTTTATTTATCTGTGATATGAGGTGGTATAACTATAGTTACTAGAATAACACCTTAAGGGGGGGTATACCACCTATGTAGAAATTTCAAAAAATCAATTTTTTTTCGCTAAAATGGTAGATAATTATATTGAAAATGACCTCCTAAAGTAATTCTTCAAAAAACAAAATTTTTCTTTGAGTTATGAGCCCCAGGCAACGTATATCTCACTGCATATTATGCATGTTTTTTTAAATTTTGGTACAAGCTGTAAAACATGATTTTCTAGGAAAGTACGTAGGATTTTTTTTGAAAAGTTGGAAACTTTTTTTTTAGGACCGATTTTCCACGATTTTTTTTAACAAAAACAAAAAATTTTTTTTCAAACTTGCGCCAAATTTTTAAAATTTGATATTTTCAAAAATATACTTCCCTTCATTTTCTTTCCTAAATTAAGGAAAAAAATCATTTTTGTGTTTCACATCAATAACGACGATAAAAAATTGTTGGCCATGGAGGTCTCTCTGAAAAATCCTCCTTCACGCAGAGCGCTGTACAGGCGCCATTTTGTTTCCAAATAGTTCATCAAAATTAATTTACATACTTAAAAACATGTATAATAAAGTCATCGAGTTGGATTTTGTAAAAAAAAACTTTTTTGAACAAAATTTCCAAAAATCACCCTGAAAAACAGTCCTCTACATAGGTTTCCCCCTTAAAAAAGAAAATCTTGTTACGAGTATATTAAGTACAAGATAATCTGACTTAATGAGCGAAAGAACTGAAACGTTTCATGTACGTGCTGTATAACGTAATAAAAAAGACGTATATATGTAACAACGAGGCTATTCTATAATAATATACAATAGACAACAATGAAAATGCCAAGAGACTCGAAGACACGTTGCTCGAGTTCACGAAGGAGCTATGCTCTGCTGCACCCTATAATATAAGCACTCACTAAGTAGGTACTTGTAGGCGGTCATTTTTTCCCCTCATATCACTCCCTCCCGTAATATTCGCCATCTTTGTTACGAATGTATGATGTCCTATCCTGCCATCTCGAATAAAAGGATCGTTAAGACGCCAAGATACGAAATGACGGGGCACGGGATGGAGTAAATTAAAGTAACAACTAATCGTTTTGTATTTTGACGTGAACAAAGAAGATACTCTGCGGAAATTTACTCCTCTCGCAATTCCCATGTATGATTGTATAATTGACCATTTTGTATGTCTGAAAAATTATGGGTGATGTGAATAATGAGGGATTTGAATCCTGCCAACTAAAAAAATGATCGATCCACTTGTGCACTCTCTAAATCTGAATTAGTAAGAATTTACTAATGAAATAGTTCCGATTCGTTTACCAATTCACTTTAGTAAGCATTTTTACTATCAATTAGCTAAAAACTACTAATTTGCAGTAAAAAACTACTAATTCATTCAGTAAGGCTCACTAATTGATTTAGTTACCCTTACTAAATGAATTAGTTGTTTTTTTACTGTGAATTAGTAGTTTTTAACTAATTGATAGTAAAAATGCTTACTAAAGTGAATTGGTAAGCAAATCGGCACTATTTCATTAGTAACTTCTTACTAATTCAGATATAGAGAGCAGTTTTTGAAAATTTCATCAACAGAGGAAATTAAATAGAGATTTAATGGATCGAAAGATTTGGAAGAACATATTTTTGCCGAAAAACAATTTATTGTAAAAAACTACAAAAAAAAATAATTCTCGAAGATTCAAAATCCGGAAAAATGCAAATTTCAAGTTTCTCGAAGTTTCAAGTTTCCGAATAAAAATAATATTACCGAAAATGTTTTTTTTTTTTACGAAAGTAGAAAAATACCCAAATTTCAAATTCCTGAAATTTCAATTTCTCGAAAATTTAAAATACCCGAACTTTCAAATTCTTGAAAATTTATATTCTCGAAAATATAAGACAAAATACTTTTTTCTGGACATATTTTGGACAAAAAATTTCCAGAAATTTAAAATTTTCGTGAATTTGAGAATTCGGGGATTTTATATTTTCGGGAAATTGAAATTTCAAGAATTTGACATTTGGGTAGTTTTCTACTTTCATTAATAAATTTTTTGGTATCTAATATTATTTTTCTGTTTTTCCGTACAAAAAGATTCGTTTTTATTATTTGTTTAATTAGTGAATTATTCATTTTATAATAATTCGTTTGGTACATTTTTTTGGAGAATTTTCCCAAACAAATTTTGCAGAAAATGAACAAAAGTTGAAATAATATTTTAAATATTAATATTCTCCAAGGGAATTCGGGAATTTTCTCTACGAAATATTTGGGAAAATTCCGGAAAGTTTGCGGAAATTAGCGTCCCAAAAATTTTAGGGAATTTCCCTGAAAAAAATGGTACACTGTAAAAAATTTCGAGAAATTTTCCTACAATTCCTTAGAGAATATTCCTCATTCTTGGTTGGGAAAATTATTTCCCAAATATTTTAGGAAGCTACTCGAAAACATTTGGAAATTTACTAAAAATTTTGGGGAAAATTCTTTAAAATTTAGGAAATTAATCAATACCTATAATTTTTTTAAAGAATTTTCCTAAATATTTGGTAATTTGTCGGATGAAAATTATTATATCCTCTATAAATCTTTGTAAATTAAAAAATGTCTACAGGGGTGTATTCCCAAAAAATTGTTTATTTTCCATTTAAGTTAGTTAAATTTATTTCAAAGGTTCTATATTTTAGCCTAGTGGAATATTTATCAATATTAGTTGATTAATTTTCAATTTAAATAATTTTTTTCACAAATTCATCGGGGTGGCAGTTTATTAACATTGACATAAATTTATTTTAAAATGTTTTCCAATTCTTTAAACAAAAAAATTATATTTTATGATTCCGAAAATTAGCAACCCAAATCTTTTTGCGAAAATTCCAGAAAAAATGTTTATACATACATAGTGATATATAACCTGTGTAGAAATTTCCAAACCTGGCCCAGATCGGTGATGAAACGCCCGACCCGATCGGGCCAGGTCTGGGCCTGGTCGGGCCGTGTGTTTCATCCCCGGTCTGAAATCCCCCGATCTGGACGTGATCGGGGCCACAGCAAAATTTCTACTCGGGAATGGACAGATAAAAGACTAAATTGAAAATCCTATCATCAGCTATATGTATTGTGTTCGAGGTACAAATTCAAAAATATCCAGTGTAGAAATTTTCGATCAGGGTCTAGTGGGGGCCTAGTTTTCCCTTTTTTAGTCGGGCCCTGATGGGGAAAACTAGTCGGGGCCCCAGCAAGATCGTAACGCTTTTGTCAGTTAGTCCCCGACTAGATGTTCTAGTAGGGGCCTAGTGAGAATCGCCCTTCCACAGCCCTATCAAAGAAAGGGCCCTGCTGTGGCCCTAATCACATCCTCGCTAGAAATGAACATCAAATTTATATTGAACTTTATTTTAATCTATAAATATTTAAAAATATCGTTATGACATATATAACTTCATCTGAAAAAATTGAATAACAATAATTAATACAATTATTATTTATTAGTTCACAGATGAACTAATAAAGATATTTTTTACACAAATTTAATGAACAAGAAGCAACTTTAACATACTAAACAAATTAAAACTACGTAGATCATTTATTTATGTGTAAGAAATTTCCCACTAGCGTCAGACAGGGCCCTGATTAGTTTTTTCTAGACTAGAACTTCTAGTCCGGGCCACGCTAGAACCCTATTTAACTACTTTAAATGGGGAAAGATAGGGTCTACACGGGACCTGCTCTCTATACTATAAACATAAACTTACTATATTATGCATTAATTATCATAAATCTATCAAATATTACTTGAAATTGATACAAGAATCTCATAAAACGGTGATATCGTCAAGATTCCATTCCGCCTGATGCCTGTCAAGCATCCCGATTCAGAGAAAAGCAATTGGCGCATCCTCAAGCGCTCATTACTAATACTAATAGCTGTAGTGCTCGTTGCCAAAATGGCGTATTAAGTGTTTTCCCTGAAAGTGGATTGTGGAGGTTCAGGATGAGGCGGAGAAAACGGTCCCGGGAGCAAGGCACCTGTCGTCTCTAAATCTCGCTACTTAAGTCGAGGCTGCGTCACGCTGTTGGGAACAGGGAGTCTGTCTCTGCTGTATCGTGTTTAATTGGCTAGCGTGCGGTTGCCGCACACTATTTATAGTAACGAGTCATTAGTCCATTACTTGCAATAAACAGTCGCACGTACGCCAAGTATACAACGTGTGCGCACTTTGATCTGCCGTCTTGTCTTGTTTAAGACGATTGCCTTGCATCGCAGATAAAGACGCGCGTTACTAATCTCATAATCAAGAAATCGATCCCTCAGGTTCTGCATCGCATCCTTCTCGAAAACAACTCTTCTCATCAGGAATTACAATCTAATTTACACTTTCATCCGAGTGCCATAAAAATTTGTATTATTTTCTATAATCAACAAATGCCCTCATAATTAACTGTAAATATTAATTCATCCAAATGAATTGATTGATTCCAAATGAAAATCATTTGATTTTTCACATTCATTAAAAACTGAATGATTTTCATTCGGAAAATTACAATTTTGGATGCTGCATAAAAAAACATCTATTTTAGAAAAGGTCAGCTGTTTTTTCACTTGGATTACTTATTCTTGCCCTTTTATTAATTAATATGAAGGCAATGTGTACCTATAAGATAATCTCGGATGTTTGTTCTTATAGCATGCAGGTGGATCATTTCTTGGAAATAGAATTACAATAATAGGATAGAATGTAGTTAACAAGAGATACTGGTAAGGTATACGTATATAATCGTATATGACACAGTCATGTTGGATTATAGTATAGAACATATTACCGGATTGACGCAATAGCCCAATGACTGACGATTAATAGGCTCTCCTTTCCTGGAGCTAATTACTAATCTTTAGAAGACCCAGAACGAATGAGAACGAGATGGCATGACATTAATTTATTTCCTCTTTGAAACGTAGCCAAATTTTCGAGCTCTTTGAGCAAAATCAACATTCACGGTCCAGATTAGAAACCAGACCTCCAATTTCCTTTATGTTGCATATTTATGTGTATGCAATACTTTCTAGATATCATTTTTTAATTAGATTGGAATTTTATTATAGAACTGAGACCACTCGTTCAACCACTTTAAGTTTTTGTGTAGCAGGAATATATTTCCAAAACAATATTTGGGAATCTGAAGGAATTTGAGGATATATTTCGAAATATTCTCAAATATTTCCATCCAAAGTATTTTCTTCGCGAGTGTATTTTTTAACATTAAAAAATAATCGCTGAAAACATATTACTACAGTTATAATAATATAAGTACAATGATTTTAGAATAAGGCTTTAAACTGAATTCAAAACGAGTTCAAAAAATTTCATGTGATCCCAAAATATTTCAAAATATTATTGAAAATTTTTGCTGATAACAGAAGATAAAGGGATTTACTAAAAAAAACCAAATTTTCAATTCGTATCAATCCGCGGCAATTCCGAGCTAAACATTTAATCCGAATGAATCCGAGCCAACTTTTCAATACGAATCAATCCATGTCCTAGCGAAAGCTTCAGATTGAAAATCATTCCGAATCAATCAGAAATTTTCCGAATCATTCCGAAATTTGAATCCGGAACAGTTTCATTCTTATTTAATTCGAAAGAAGTTTTCAATTCGAATTAATCCCAAGCCCATTCAAAATCAATCCGAATGAATCCGGTTATTCTGGTCAATCAGAACTTTCAATCCGAATGAATCCGACTTAATCCGGTCTATCCGAATCAATCCGATTGATTCCGAAAATTATGATAAATTCAAATTCATTCAAAATTCATACAAATTACTTGAAACTCTTTAAATTCATTTGAAGTCTTCTGAAATTCCTTTAAACTTCTTTAAAATCACTTAAAGTCTCTTAAATTCATTAAACATCTTCAAATCTTGTAAATATTTTGAAAGCTTTTGAATTTTTTTAAATCCCATTCAATTTTGAAACATATCTCGTTTAGATGTCTCTTGTAGACTGCAAAGAGGAATATTTCGAAATATCTCGGAATATTTTGGAATATCAAAATTCAAAAATATTTTAAGGGACATCATCTTTTCTCCGAAAAACAAAAATTCCGAATGTGAAAAAATAGCGAAAAAATAATTCTCCAAACCTCAAATTCGCGAAAAATGTAAATACTCGAAATTAAAAATTTCCGAATAAAAATAATATTACGAAATTAATCAATTATTTATTAACGAAATTTAAATTCCTAAAATTTCAATATTCCTCGTGTAGAAATTTCCAAACCTGGCCCAGATCTGTGATGAAAAGCCCGGCCCGATCGGGCCCCGATCAGGCCAGGTCTGGGCCTGGTCGGGCCGTGTGTTTCATCCCCGGTCTGGACCCGATCGGGGCCAGATTCCCCAATCTGGGTCCGATCGGAGCCACAGCAAAATTTCTACTCGGGCCTGAACATATAAAATATTCAAATTTTCAACTTGTATTCAAAATTTCTTCAAAATTTCTCTTCAAAATTTTTATTTACTTCAACCAAAAATCCATTCAGAACTTTTGTCAACAATTTTGGAGAAATATTGAACAAAAATTTTATATATATTTTTTCATATGATATTTCTTTTTTATTTTCGGGAATTTGAATTTTCGAAAATCTAAAATTTTCGAGAATTGGAAAATTCGGGTATTTTATATTTTCGAGAAATTAAAATTTCGGAAACTTGAAACTTCGGTAATTTTACAGTTCCGTTAATAAATATTTTCAGTATATTTAAATTTCTTTAACAACCATTTTTGTAGTATTATTTCTCTTCGGTAATTTGAAATTTCGGAATAATTATGTTTTCGGTATTTTGGTTTTTCGGCAAAAATGTCCCTATTTTAGAATGTCAAGAATATCCAGATTATCAAGAACGTCAAGAATATCTGGAAATATTGATAGAATATATAGGAATATTTAGTAAATGTACCAGAAATATCAAAGTGTTCAACCCTTCGCGAAATTATAACTTGGGGTCTCAAACCCTGTCCTATCTTCAGAAGATCTACCAAGACATCCTTCAATTTTCCATGAGCGTTCTGCATTACCGATGAGAGGTATAACCGAAAAAAATTGATTAAATAACATTATTGTAAACATTGACAAGTGCTAATAACAAATAGCGCATTACAAAGTACACAAAATGTATATAGTTTAATTAAGGAGGTAATTACATTACATGGGAGACAAGAATTTACCAAGAAGAGCGACTTCAATGTCGCACGACGATTTCATAGTGTACGACTGCACGGGCCATAGGCAAAGTCGGTATCTTCAGAGAGGCGCAAACTGCGGCTAATGTTGTTTTAATTAAGTAGGCGGTTAGTCGAAAGAATACAAGCTTCGTGATCTTTCTTTTCACTCGTCTATTTCCAGAGGTGGTACACACACATGACACGTGTCCCTCGTCCGCTCAGACGCGATGGACGATTTCGTCTGACTAATCGCTGTCTTCTCAGTGCCTCTCGCGTATGGTGGATAGAGAAAGAAATAAAGAGAGTAAAAGAGAAAGAATGCAAAATAATGAGAGTAAAAGAGAAGTAATGAGAGAGGAGAGATTTTGCAGACATCCTCATGATCTCTTTCTTCGAAGCCTGTCGACCCCTCCTCAAAAAGAGCTTTTCGTATGCAGTTAACTATCCACTGACAACGACACAGTAACACTGTTGTCATTGTCAAGATGACATTTGCAGAAGATGTTAACGCGCAACAGGATGTTCTCGTCATCTGCTAAAGCAAGTCAGATGCTAATTGCAGAAGGTGTGTGGAAAAGGGGTCTCCGAGGTCACAGCTTAATACATTTAGTAGTTGGGACAGAATAATAATGCGAACCCAGAAAGGGGAAAGATTTCTTGAAATCCCATTATGAAGAACCTAAATGTGTTCTTGCTTTTTTTTTCATGAAAAAGTGTACAATGTACATTACACTGAGAATACTCAGAAAATGGGAGCTATAACTGCATAAGCCTTTCAGATAAAGTAGGAAACTCATAAGTATCATAATCTTCGTTAAATTGTTTTTTAAATAAGCTTCACATTGACATGCAGATAAAATTATTTTTCATAGAGAGTATGGTTCTGTGAAAAATGAAGCAGATTTTGATGATGTCATCAGCTGTTAAAAATTCTCAAAGATAACAGGCTATATAAGCATTCATCCATTTAATTAGTATTCTTATTGAGGGGCTGAGAACAAAAGCGGAGTAAAATAATGGTGGGAGCAAAAATGGGTTAAGAAAGGCTACGGGCAAAAACGGATTAGAAAAGAAATCAGAAAAACGAGGATTATATCGTATGTTTTAATATAACTTTATGATAGAACAACGTATTATATTTTAATATATCACTCTATCATAGAGTTATATTAAAATGTACGATATAATCCTCGTTTTTTTAATTTCTTTTCTAATCCGTTCTCAGCCCCTCAAATACAATAGAGCAAAAAATTGAATTTTTTTTTTATAATGGAAAAAGTAAAAATACTTTCTCTCATTTATTATTAGTTGAGATTGCCAACTTTTAATCTGATGAACTTTTTTAATTTAATTTTCTTACATTCATTGGATTAAGATTATAAAAAAATTTTTCAAAACTATTTTTTTATGTAAATAGAAAATTACTTTAGAAAAGTGACTTCAGGATAGTGAATTTAAGGAATTTCAAGATATTTGAACGAATTCCGTGTAGAAATTTCCAAACCTGGCCCAGATCGGTGATGAAACGTCCGCGGCCCGATCGGGCCAGGTTTGGCCATATCTGGGCCTGTTCGGGCCGTGTATTTCATCCCCGGTCTGAAATCCCCCGATCGGGGCCAGATTTTCCGATCGGGGCCACAGCACAATTTCTACTCGGGATTTAATTTGATTTTAAAGAATTGCAAGGAGTTTGAAGGGATTTCAAGAGATTTTAAGGAACTTCAAAGGATTTTTAAAAGTGGTCAAAACAGTTTAAAGATTTCTAGAGTTTTCACGAGATTTCAAGGAATTTTTAAGAGCTTAAAAGAATTATGAAAGAATGCTCCAGAGATTTCCATATAGTTCACAAGATTTCAAAACATCGAAAAGGATTTCATTAGATTTTAAAGAACTTTAAGGAATTTTAAAACATAAGAGATTTCAAGTGACGTCAAGTGATTGCAAGTAATTTCAGTGGATTTCTAAAGAATTCAAGAGAATTTACGAATTTATTTCAAAGAATTTCATTTGATCTTAAGGAACTTCAAAAAATTAAGAGCTCAAAATATTTTAAAGATTTTAAAGAGTTTATGAAAAGGATTTTTCAGAGATTTTTATAGATTTCGCAAGATTTCAAGACATATCAAAAGATTTCTCCAGGTTTTAAGTGACTTGAACAAATTTTAAGAGATTTTAGAAGATTTCAAATGATTATAAAGTATTTTATTTGATTTAAAAGAACTTCAAGGAATTTGAAGGGATTTCAAGAGATTTTAAAGAACTTGAAAGGATTTTTAATAAAGTTCAATACAGCTTAAGGATTTTCAAGTGCTTTCACAAGATTTCAAGGGACTTTTAAAAGGAACTTTAAGGAATTTCAAGGGATTTTAAGAGATTTCGAGTGGTGTCAAGTGATCGTGAGAAATTTCAATGTATTTCTAATGAATTCAAGAGAATTTAATGATTTTCAAGAGATTTCAACACATTTTAAGTGATTTTCAGAAAATTC
Source organism: Synergus itoensis (assembly GCA_904066005.1). NCBI lineage: Eukaryota > Metazoa > Arthropoda > Insecta > Hymenoptera > Cynipidae > Synergus > Synergus itoensis. The sequence goes on along the minus strand of CAJFCP010000704.1, from coordinate 599,990 downwards.
ATAGAATTGATTCTAATGTGGAGGAAATCCTTTAAAATCTCTTAAAATTACTTGCAATTTCAAAAAACGTTTTAAATTTACTGTAAATGTTTTAAAATTTGTTAAAGTATGTCAAAATTCCTTAGAACTCATTAAAATCACTTGAAATATTTTGAAATCTCTTTAAATTCCTTTTAATTCGTTAAAAATCAGTTCAAATATGATTATAGGATTTTCTTACGAAGAATTTCAGTAGATACATAAGTATTTTGAGCATCAAGACCAACGATAAAGAGAAATTTAATAAAGAAGAGGGATATTGTAAAAAGAACAGCTGTGCGAGTAAATATAAGACACGGAAATTAGACAATGACTAGGTACAACGCTTAAATCAACCTACGTAACCCCTTCTTATAATTCGAGATAAACTTGCACGTTCTCATGCCATAGGGAAGTAAACTAATTTTTTCTTCTTATTTCTAATTATCGAATGAAGCGTTTTCGTCGAAAGCCGTGCTAATGTTCCTACACCTGCTTTCTTCTCCACTTATATACATTTCCGCCGTCCTCTTCGCCGAAGTAATTTGGTTGAACCTCATATGTTAATCAACGTCGCAGTTGTAATCGCGCCAAGAACTCACAGGAATTCATCTGCCTGCTCTATACAGTCTACAGGCTCTGTAATATACACAATTACACATTTATACAGAACCGAAGCACGACAAGATAATTTTGTCGCGCCTTGCCTCGCCTTTCTTTTCTTCCTCTTTTTTTCTTTATATCATTATCAGTAACTTAATCGCACCCCCGCGATACCATCGGCAGGTCGTTATGTTTCACGTGCGTTGCCCTTTTTTTAGAAAGGAATGCAAAGGTTTATCCTGAATTTTTGGTTAAAGAAGTACGAATTTATATTCATCTAAACAAAATATGAATTTTGAATTTAACTTTTGGGAATTCATCTCAAGTCGTTCCTCCACGGAGAAAACTGGATATTAAACTGTAATATCTAGCTATTTAACTATGGGACGACTATCTAGATATTTAGATATAATATCTTGATATTAAAATATATAATCCAAAAATTCTAACATCCAATATTTTAATATCTGGATATTAAGTTTTAATTGGTATTAATATCAAGATATTATATCTAAATATCTAGATAGTCGTCCCATAGTTAAATAGCTAGATATTTCGATTTAATTTCCAGTTTTCTCCGTGTCTGCTTTCATAGCATCAATAATTATTCTTTCATATTATTATCATAGTACTATTATGGGATTATGTTAAAGATTTTATTATTTGAAAAGTTAAACACTTTATTTTAAGAAAATTTCTCCCTTACAACATTCGTTTATTTCGGGTTGCAAAAATAATAGAATTATAGGATTAACATACTATTAAAACGTACAATTTTATTTATCTAGAAACAAATTTGTAATTCGTTGGATTTTTTTAACAGAGAATCTAATACTCAATGGCCCCAAAGTAAACTTTTGACATTTATCTAATTTTAAAAATGATCTTCTTTATTCGGGAAGAAAAATTCGCACTTTTTCGAAATATTTTAATATATTTTCGGATTTTAGAAAACAGCAGTTTTTGATAAACAGTTGATTATTACAAGAAAACGAAAAAAAATGAAGAATGAAAAGAAACGAAGACTTAAGGTTTATAGACTAATAAATAAACAATAAATAACTATAGGCTAACTAATAAATAAACAAATAAAGAAACACGTAAAAATAAACAATAAAAATAACAATAAAACAAATAAAACTAAACAAATAAAATAGAAATATTGTTTGTTTAAATAAACAAACAATATAAATATTTAATTCTGTCGGTATTGTAGGGGACTTTGTACTAATGAATTGTTACTCTATTAGGATATCCGATATAGTGAAAGGAACTGCAGGCCTTTACAATAGTGGGTAAAAGAGACCAGCAAAATGAAAGAGCAGTTGTTGCCAACAGGTGGTAGAAAACTATTATACCATCTACAAATATACTTGCACTCCGCTTTTATCTTTTTTAAAAAAACCAAAATTTGATTTTTTTAGAATGGAACATATAAACTTTAATTTTTACACAAAAAAATTGAATAAATAGTTTCTAGTATAAAATTTACAAAATATATTTAGCTAACAAGTTTAAGACCTCAAGCTATAGATGGCAGAAGTACCCCAAAAATGACAATTTTGTTAAACATATATTTTTAAATTGACATATAGATCAAAGTACACTTCATTTTATTTTTATATCTTTTATAATCAATCTATTTTTTAAAAAATGAACTAGCTTTTTCTCTTTTATCAGAATAATAAATTATATCACACAACTAAGAAAACTAGGTTTTTGGTAATTTGGGATCTGGGCTGAAACTTAAATAATGATTAGGCGCTAGCTTTTACCCGTCATTTTCAGCTTCATAAATCTAAATGAGAAACTTTTTATAGATCAGTAAATAGATTTGAATTAGACTAAGTGAATCTGAAATATGTTGAAAAACTTTAACCGTAAAAAATAAGAAGTAAATATCGATCAAGAATCTTGCGAAACTCAAGAACGTGATAATTTCATTGTTCCGCAACCTTCTGAGAAGCAGTTTCGCTATTGAAATTGGATGGCAATTTTACAAGTAAGATTCTAACGAGAAATAACTAGGAATTGCAATATCCTTCACTAGTCAACTTTTTATCTAAATAGTTAAATAAATCGATCGATTCTGGAAATAACGGATATATAAATTTTAATACCTTAATAAACTTTAATCAGCTGAACCTATTGCTAAAAACTACTCGTCACGAATCGTCAAACACGCTATTTAATTCTTGGCTTAACTGCACGCTACTAAAATTCCTTCTAATCTTTTATAAAATCCACTACATACGTATATTTTATATCACTATAACGTCATCATTTAGATTTAACGATTTTTTATTTTTATATAACTTGTATACATTTCAGAACAATCTGATACTAAATTAACTTATTTAACGTATTTACACGTTGTAAGTTCATGCATGCACTATATATCTTTCATTGTCGTGATTTAATCTCTCCACGTTTCGCATAAAAATCGATTTCTCCTCATCGTCGGAGAAATCGTTTTTTATGAGAATCGAACACGCAGGAGCTGTTATTCTTTCCTTAAGTAGCAGGAATTTTCGAAAACAATCTTTTGCTTCAAAAGTTGTAGCAAGATATATGATAGTCACCTTTTCAACGAGTTTTTTCTTTTTTATTTTTTCAGAATTACGAAAACAGAGCATGCGTTTCATTAATCTGGTTCTCAATTAACGGTAAGTGGCAAGATAAAAATATTAAATGACTCTTATTACTCAACCGATAGACTCGGGATAAGCTGAACCAAGTATGCTTAAGGAAAAACGAGTTTGCCGCAATCGCAATGTTTAACGTTCTGCTGGTGTAACAAGAATAAGAACATGCCAACTTTGAGAAATTATATTCCTACTGATTAATCGTTTTGTCGCGTTCAACTATCTCTAAAACGTTAAACTGCGGAAACTGAACGTGTATAGTGAGAGGTAAAAGGATATGTGGAAAATAATCATTTGTCAATTCAGAATTTATATGTTTTATCGTATTTAAACGTATCTCTTAAATCTATATCGAAAATCCTAATCAACAGACTTTCCTCAAGTTTTCTGTTTTTTTTTTTTTATTAAAAAAAAAAAATTTTTTTCTGCTAACAAAACTTGAGTTTAAATAACGATTAATACTAAAACGTGTCGTGTTCTTTTTCAATTATTGGGGGCTGTTTAAATATTACGTATGCACTTTTGAGATCATTTTTTACACCCCTTCCTCCCTCTATGTAAAAAAAACAGTAAGCATTTTCCTCCCCTCCTTCCTCCTCAAAATTACGTAAGATTTTCTGTACTCCCTCCCATTTTTTCATTGAAAAAATATTTTCTTGAAGTCACGAAATAAAAAAATGTTAATTTAGGTATAAATGAAAATGTATTCATTCTTTCATAAATAATATTGACTCCACACGAAGAAACTTTTTATATCAATTTTTTATGAAATGACATCAATTTTTCCTAGACTGCGTTGGAATTTGAGGACAATGTGTCATAATGAGAATTTTTATTTTTACTAGTGAAAATACTAAATTTTACAAAAAAAATATATACGATACTTTTAATACCATGTACATATATTAAATATTAAAGTTTATTTTTTTTTCTAAGTTTATTAGTTTCAATAGTCAAAATTCTAAAAATCACACGTTGTCCTCAAATTGCAACGGAATCTAGAAAAAATTGATTTTACAGGTTTCTCAGCGCATTATAAAATATTACGCATAGAATTTTGATGTTGCCATGTCAGAAACAACAAGAAATTTCCTAGAGCCCCCCCCCCACAAGCTGCTTACGTAATACTTAAACAGCCTCTTGGTACCTAGTTGCAAATTGTAATGTGCTACTGAAAAATTTAATTAAAACCGACTTAAGGGCAAATTGTAAATTATTACGTCATTATTTACCGACTATACCACTAATATATCAGTGAACGTTCGTCTTCTCATTAAAGTTTGTATTTTTTTAAATACTGCGATTTTAATTAATTTTTAACTTTGTAATGTAAGTGACAACAGGGCTTTAGTGCCCTGAATAATAATGAAACGAAGGTACTGAAGCCCTGTTCCCACTTACATTAAACAGTTAAAAATTAATTAAAATTGCAGTATTTAAAGAATATACAAACTTTAGTTTAAAAATAAGAAGCCGGTTTACCATTTTCCCTTAAGAATTAATAAATCTGAACATAAATAAATCTGAAAAAGTTTACCATTTACCTTTAAAAATTCCTAAAGTCAGAAAAATCGGCGTATTGGTATAGATTGAAGAAAAAGTTATTCATTAAGGGGCAGAACTATAGTTTAACGGCCCAAAAAAGGTGATTTTCTTGTATTTATTCAAAGAAAAGTAATGCGCCGAATATTTTATGATTTTGCACATTATGCCCCATTAAGTTTCAAAAAAAGTTGTCCCACTTTTGCGACCTTGAGACTCGCTAAAATAAAAAATTTAAAAAATTCCGTTAAACTAGAATACATTGTCCGTAAAATGAGCCACAGTAGTAGAAAAAAATAAAAATCCAACAAAATTACAGAGTTAAAAAAAAAAAATTCTGGGAATTTCGCTTGAAAATCTCGTACTTTTTTGCATGGAAAATTGACATTTTTTATCCAATCGAAAAACTGGAGGTTCATTGTACATATAGAAACAAGTACTAAATACGATTAAAAAAAAAAGATCCAAGTCAATCGGATGATTTGCATTCGAGCTGGAACTACAATTTTGAAAATGTTTTGAATTAAACGCGTTAAAAGATAAAAATACTAATTTCATTATTATAAATCGATAAATATCACACCTACACTGTTAAAAATTTTTATCTGAAATTTAATGCATTTATGTGTTAAGCAATTATCATATACAAATATCTTAAATCTACAACACGTTTTTTTGAAAATTCAAACACTTTTGTGTATAAAATTTCAAACACATTTATTTGAAATTTCATACATTTTTACATTATATCTCACTAAATTATTTGAAAATTCAAACGCTTTTGTGTATGAAATTTCAAACACTTTTATTTGAAATTTCAAACATTTTTATTAGAGATGTGCATGCATTCCAGTTGAATTTTCAGTGCAAATTAGTACTTTTTTCACCACGTTTAGAACACTGAATTTTTTTTAATTGACTTTAATTCTAAAAGAGATTGAAGCTTCTAAGCTCTCTTCGAACGTAATATTTCTCGAAATCGAAATTACTCAGTTGGATTTGAAATTAAATCCATTTTCAATTTTGGATCGAATTTAAAATTCGACTTAAGTCGAATTTTCGATTTTGGCCGAATTTAAAATTCGACTTAAGTCGAATTTTCGATTTTGGCCGAATTTTAAATTCGATCCAAAATTGAAAATGGATTTAATTTTAAATCCAACTGAGTAATTTCTATTTCGAGAAATATTACGTTCGAAGAGAGCTTATAGAAGCTTCAATCTCTTTTAGAATTAATGTCAATTAAAAAAAATTCAGTATTCTAAACGTGTCCAAAAAAGTACTAATTTGAACTGAAAATTCGACTGGAACGGATGCACACCTCTAATTTTTATATTAAATCTCACTAACATATGTGAAAATTCAAACACTTTTTTTTATGAATTTTCACACACATATGCTTGAATTTTCATACATTTTATATTAAATCTCACTACCTTATTGGAAAATTCAAACACTTTTGCGTATGAAATTTCAAACACAATTATTTTAAATTTCATACATTTTTATATTAAATCTCACACTAGTTGTGCCCCTTAATGAAGTGACTAGCATCATTAATTAAATGTAGCCACATAAAGTGTATTTCTTAATCCGTGTAGCATTGGTGTTTAAATTTTATGCATAATAAAAGCTAATGCACGTTAGTAAACAACGTCTGGTAGATAGGCGAGACCACGCAATGAGACTCTTTGTAGGTAGGTACGGCAGTCTTGGCGAGAGATCGGCCAAGAGGGTCTTATCGTTGGAATGTTAAAAGGCCGCCTCTTCGTCAAGTTGAATTTATTCGAATTAAAACCTCGGCAGGGCCGCGGGCAGACTACTCTCTCGAGATAAGACAGCTCGTTGCGAACCGGAATGGACCGTACCCGGGGCCCAATCGGGCCCATTGCCGTACCTGGGCCTCTCTTGGACACACCGGACTTTGCTTTATGCGGACACTTTATGCCCCCGATTGCGAACGACACCGGAACGCTCTCAACCCAATACTGATCGGGCCCCTTATTCTGATCGCAAAAACAACGAGCGGTTTAATTTAGAGTTCGTAGAACCAAGTGGTTTTCGCCGCTGATTTTGCCTGCTTTCGACGCCGGCACGCGTTTCATAACCACCTTCAATCGCTTTGATAATTTTAAATTATGCGGAACTTGAAACGAAGAACATTAGTCGTAAATTATTTTTAAGAAAATGGATACCATTTGAGTGATTATTTATCTCTATGGACCCACTTATAAAGTCTTGATTTCCAAATTTATTGATGGAAGAGAACATTCTCTTGTCTCAGAAATTTTGAACGGACAAGGAATGAATTTAACGAAAAATTCGGTGAAGCGAATTCCTAAATTTCCTTAAACTGACTCACTTTTACGGAATTTCTTTATATCCTCTTTTATCATTTAGAAGAATCCTGCCTCTTGAAACTGAAGAATTGTCTCCTTTCTTTTCGAGATACTCAATATCTCGATGATTTTTTAGTGTAAGCTTTTAATTCTGGATGAATTCCAGAATTCTTTTAATTCTGTTTAGTTCTGTAATTTCTGTAATTACTGCACCGAGAAAAATATTTTCTTCGTTTAAGAGCATTCCTCTTATTCTTTTGCAATTTTTCCTCTACAATATGGTATATAAAGTTTTCTTCTTAATCTTAGAAGATTGTTCTCTTCTAGAAAGGATTCCTCTCAAATAAAGAGGAATCCTCTTAAAAGTAGAGGAAAATAATCTAATTCATAGAGGAATATGCTCATTTTTGAGAGGTTTTCGTAAAAGGAATTTTCCTCTTAAACGAAGAAAATATTTTTCTTGATGTGTACCTAATAATTTGAAATTATCCTGTGGCTTCAATTGTTCAAGCAAGGAAATAATTTTGTAATACGTCACAAACTATTCTTATCTTTTGCATAGGAAAATTTTCTGTACATCAAAATTGTCCCCGAAAATTTAAGGTGATATCGTAAAGAAATACTTGAAAGAGTTAATTGATATGTTAGTTCATATTTAAAAATAATGATCATCACTTTAAAATGAAGCAACTCCAAGAAACTATTTATAACTTTTTTTTAAATTTAAAACGGGATGTAGTAGAATACTGAAATTAAGTGTTCAGCCTAGTTAAGAACTTTTGTATTCTTCCTGTATGTAGTAGCTCCAGGAATCACTTAAATTTTGCAATTCAAATAAATATTGTAGGAGGGTCGATATTTTTCAGCTGTTATACCTGTTTGCAATTGTAATTTGCTTTCTCGAGAAAAAGTCGTCAGGGTTGCTGACAAGTCGCTTCCTAAAGATCTTAACTTAGTAGGTTCAGTCATAATGATAATCGTACCCAGAAACTTCTGCATACTAATCCCTCTTGAATTTCATGCTCAAGTCAACTCTAAGAAAATGTTTTCAAGTTGCGCTCGGGAATTTCTAAATGTCTAAACTCTTTGAGAAAAACAGAGCGTCAGCAGGAAATTAAATTTATTTGCATTTCCCCGTTAGTCAGAAGGAACATTTTTTAAATCTATGCGAAGGTTCTAAAAAACGGTTCCACTTGTCGAATAACCAGGAGGAATAAATTACAAAGCGTAATTCACTATTGAATATTTAATTCGTCCATTCAATTCCAATTTTTTCGATTCCATTTTTTTTTATCGATTACGATTAGTTAAAAATAGGAAATTTAATACTCCGAATAAAAGAAAGTGTAGAAATTAACTGACAACTGAAAGTGAATGAAACTGGGGTTTGGGTTTCTGGACTGATCAAAAGAAACGACTGAGAAACGAACCACAAGGATTCGATGGCCATAAAGGGCATAAAGTGGTCGTATTCGCGAATGATAGGTCTGAGCAAAAGGCACAATCTGTCTTCATGGATGCACATTATGCAGGCATTAAGGAGCCAAATAATCCTTAAACGTTTCCGATGGACAATCAAGATGAACTTAAATGTCTCACATAAAAAGGGCCGGACACGATTTATGTTTGATTGCAGACCCGTGGGTCAAAGGTCTCAACAAATGAACGTCACTGATGGGATCGAATAGAAATTATGGGTAATCCTATACATAAGAAATCTCTTCACTAATGCTATGCCTCGATCTGCATAGACGCATCCAGAATGACCCTAAAAACCCAACTTCTTGATCTTTGGCTTTTTAGTTCGTCTCTAATACCTAATAAATCTTATATAGTCAATATTTATTATATTCTACATCTTAAAAAGTCAATTAACTGCCGTATCAGCTGATGAAATATGTTATGGAAAGTCAACTATTTTCAATTTTTTTTTTTTTATAAAAGAGCGTAATTCACCACCAAAATAAAGTTCATTGATGTTTGTCCTTCCACTTTTGTCGAGAATCATTGCGGTGGGAGTGGAGGAGAATATCCGGTCGGATTTTATACGAGTTATTTGGGAGTCAGCCCTTTGGCTTGAAGTTATAATAATGACCACCTTGAAATCTTATCAGAAGTCATTTTATAGTTCGCTGGCATAAGCTCGCTCATATGTACTTATTTCTTACATACGTGATGTAAATTCGAAAGCACATCTCTCCCAACTATCCCTTTTGCTCATCTTTTTGGCTCGCCCTCCTCAATTCTTCATTTCACCTCCAAGCCCCCCCTTTGCCATCAGATTTTAGAGCTGCAAGAAGTGACTAGATTACCGAAGATAGTCATCTTTAATTATCTGCCAGGACCTGGCAGTCTCGGTAATTCTCGTCCGTCGAAAAACAATATCCTGTCGAGTCGTGGGTATAAGCAAGAGATCGTCCAGGTCCTCATTTACCGACGTTTAACTCGGATTGGACTCTTTTAACAGTGCTGCGAACAACGGCCAAGTGACGCCAGTCAGGATGGTGGTGAGTGGCGGGAGAATTAAAAAAATAATAAAAAATAAGAAGAAAAAAAGAAACGAATGGACGGAACGACGGAGAGCATTCGTATCCGCTGAAATTGCCCGACCATTAGCGATACTACGTTATTACACTCATCGTTTTTTACCCCCGGTATACTCGCGAGGGGCCAGCGGCCATCTTGGAATATGAGATTGAGTCTGAGGGCCCTCCTTATGAGATCGGTTAATTTGATACGTTGTATCGATAGTACTTTTGCGCGTTCTTATTATGGTGCACAATTAATATTTTATACCCGTCATTTATATTTTTTTACCCGTCGCATTTTCATTGCGAGCATTGACATTTTTCCTCAATCCACGGATTCATATTTTTAACTTCACACCCATGAGATTAATGGATTATTTCATTTTTAATTTCTGATCTGCTGAATGAATTTCTTTACTCGCTTTTTAGATCTCAATTATAATAGTTAGGAAGGATTACGTAAAGTAGCTAGAGAGGTGGCGTGGCTCGGGTGGTAGCATGCTTGCCTTATATTTTCCAGAACTTTTTTTCTATTGCATATCTAAGGTTGTCTCTTGTCATAAACATACAATAATTTTTTATTTAATTAAGGATTTATATTAGTTATACGATTCTTATCGGTTTTTATTTTTTCAGACACCTCACTTGAAAAAAAAATAGAGAAAATACACTTTAGCCAGTAGATAAAAGTTTCTTAACATTTTCTTTATGTTTATCTACTATCAAATATTAATTTTTATTGATAATTTTTTAATATGATGTCTGAAAACCTGAAATTTGTTTACAAGCGCCAAGTCACGTGACCTATAGAGAACTGACTTACTTATAGTATACTTTTACAGTTTGAATATATTTTTTTTTCAATGAGAGTTTTTTTTTTAAATTTAATTACATAAAAGATTAAATTTTTTCTTTTGAGTAAATTAAAAACTATCGAAATTCTACTTAAAATTCGTCCATTTTTTAAGATATTGCAAAAAACGTCAAATTTTAATGTTTTATGAAAATATCAATAACTTTAGAAACAATGAACATTTTAAAAATTTCTTAGGCTCATTTTAAAGGTAAATTTCTATGGATTAAAATTTACATTCCTTTGATTTTTATTATTATTATTTTTATTTTTCTTATTATTTTTACTAATCAAGTGATATTGAACTCTTTAAATGCAAAAAACCCGTGTAAAATGCAGATAAATAATTGTGCAATTATTTTAACAAGTTTATCAGATTCCGTAGAATTTACCTTTAAAATGATCCCAAGAAATTAAAAAAATATTAATTATTTCGAAAGTCATTGATATTTTTATAAAACATTAAAATTTGACGTTTTTTGCAATATCTTTTTTAAAAAAATGACAAAGCGACTTCGTTCTGGGCTCATTTTAATTACGATTTTGATGGCTTTTAATAATTACTGCAAAGTAAAAATTTCATCTTTGATATAAAATAATATAAAATGTAATCTTCTAACTACGTATTTTTAAAAAACAACATTTCAAGATAAAAAAAAATGTGTAAAAATTGTCCAAAGAAACCTAACTTTATTTAGAGATGACGCCTCTGTATTATTGTTTATTATTTTGATATCGAAAATCTTTTCTTTACGTTTACACATCATTTTCATAATCTTACTTCAAGCAATTATATTATACTCCAAATATCGTTAACAATATCCAAATAATTAATAATAATTAACTTGGTCGGTTCCAATTATTTTTCGGCCATTTTCTATATGACAGATGTTCAAATAGACGACACAAATGTTTCTCGCTTCGATTCTCATCATGCAGTCGCTAATGACTGTCAAATAGTTCCATGATTTTTTTTTGTTTCTCTCTTAGACTGTAATCAAGGGCGAGTAACTTTCACGGATCTGAAGATATACTTAAATATAAGTTTTCTGCTTGTCACAGAATGAAAAAAGGTAGAAAGCAAATAATAAGGGAAGCACAGACAAAACAGGAAACGATGTTTTCCTTCGTACGGCCACAGTTTTGATCAATATCTTTCTCAAATTGGATCGTCTGCATTTCCTTCAATTTGTAATTTGTGACACGTTTCACGATTATGTAGATAATAATTTTATCTAAATGAGGAAAAAATTATTCTATTTCAAAAGACACCTATTATTATTTCTTCTCGATTAAATAAGTTTGCTAACGGTCCAATAAAAAAATAATTTCTCTTTTGATTCTAACTTTTTATAGGACATATCAGATGTACCTAAACTTCAATGTATAAATTCATAATTTAAAAATAGTTTATTTCAATTTAACAGAGTTAAAACAATATCGGTTGCATAAATCGGACGTTTTATTTATTCCTTTCATAGAAATTTCTTTTTTCAGACAAATGAAGAAAATTATGAAGAGCGATACGATAAATATTGAATCAATACCAAGCTTAATGAGCAATTGTTGCCAATCAGTGAAGCTAAAAGTACAATAAATGAAAAATGATTTACGGTTGGATATATTTAGATTAACTACGGATTTCAGCCATTCTATTATGCAAAAGCGTAGATCGGATCGCTCGACGATAGAACTTTATGTAAATTTCATTTTAGTCGCAGACAGGTTTCAATTATGAAGCTAATTACTGATTGATGATTGCTCTTTTAACTCTTTAAAATCAACACGTTGAATTCTATTCTATTCTATTCTATTTCCTGATTTTACGTCACATATAGAATTCTTATTTTGTATAGAATGATTTTTTTCCTATAGGCCTAAAAATTATTGTAATATTGACTTAAAAATACATTTAATTTGGGCAAATTATTTCTAAATGTCAGGAAAGAGTGTTAGGCAATGGAATAATATGACTTGAGTTTAAATGTGATAGATACTCGAAACTTAAAAAACATCGACATCACTCAGTTATTCAGCTAATCCAGTCAGATATCGACAGATCACTGAGTGAAGGGTGTACGCTTTTTTCCCCCGATCAATTGGCATTTTTTGTTTGGCGTCATGGGACTACAGGTGTGCGGGTTCAATTCGCCATACCATTTTTTTTAGCGTATGCTGCACGCGTTTTCCTTGTTTTGTGACGCTTCATGCTCGTACATTCTTCATTTCGCAAATATTTTAACGTAAAAATACCAAATTCAATTAGCATTGAGCTACTCGCCCGAGAGAGCATTTTCATGTTTTCGTTTTATTGTCGAGTGCACCCCTGTTCCTACTTTTTTTTTATTCGTGACACAATGTTGTACCATGAATATTGTACATAGCTTCTGACAACGATAAACTGAAAACATGCGATGTAATTTTTCCTGTGTAAACGAATTATCGAGCTATTTTGTTTAACAGTGCGTTTCTAAATCATATTACAGGTTATACAATTGTATATTACAATTATATATTACAATTATACAGCTAATTGCAGAATGAAAAGAAATAATATTTACAATCCGTTCATTAATTGAATTATAAAAGGCCTTTAATGAATACACTCGGAATTAACATTTTGTGTGCGATATTAATTGTTTCCTTTGGCTTCCTGAAGCAATTTATTATTCACACAAGATCATAATTAATAATCCCGCATCATAAAGTATGCCAAAATGAAATTTTAGTGAAGACTTGTTTTGAATACATTTAAAAATTGCTTTTTAAACCGGAAAATATTGAATTAATAAGTTGTCTTTAATTGATTTCAATTTTTTAGATATAATCTGCTGTTTCTTGAAAGGAATTATAAAATACACAAAATAAAATTGTGTATTTAAAGAAGTACATTCAATGCATGCAATGTCGGAAGAATGATGAAAATGCAGAACAAGATCCCCTGATAAATTCAAGTAAATTACTCGACATAAAATGAGCATAATGATTCCTATATAACAGCATACAATTTTCACTCACGCAACACTTTTATGGCTCGCTGCATGGCATCAATCGAAGAACATAAAATATATTGTTGAGAAATAATCATGCGCAGTAGATTTAAAGACACTAATTTAAAGAAAACGTTGAAATGAAGTCTTTATTATTTTTTTGTTTTTTTTTTATTTTGTATTTTTTGTTATTTATTATGGTAATAATAATACCATAATATTTATGGTATATAATGATTGTGCATTGTATACTCGACATGTGTTTCAATATTTCTCTGCAAACTTTACAATTTTGAAACTCAATAATTATAATTGAAGGGCAGTAAACACTGAGTAACGTGATTTACAAAAAAGTTATGTGTTATGGAGACAATCCACTATAAATAATTGTCTGCAGTAGTAGCAAATAAAATTGACCTCGCACTCGCTAGTCAAGATTTAACACCGCATTTCCCAATAGAAATCAAGTTACAATCAGAATCGAAAAGCTCTCTCGAATAAAACTCATAATAAAACGTAGGTATATAGAACCAGATTATTGATCATTTATAATCGGGGCCCTGATGAGGTTCCACGTTTCAATTCGACTGTGGGCCAAATATGATAATTTTTGGAAATCTATTAGCAGCAAGTGTTGGTATAATTAGCAATCAGTTTAAATCCCAAAATTAAAAAAAATTTCTAGCAAATGTGTAAAGCATTGTACAAATTGAGGACAATTTCCGCAATGTTTAGAAGAATGAACCTTTTCTTCTTTCGCTTATTTCTGTTGAATATCAGTGAGATACCCAATTGTGATGATCCAATTTCAACTAAAGCAACCCTCCACTTATAAAATTACTACAAAAACCAAAAAAAAAAGTTCTCAATATGTTCTCCAGTTCCGAAAACCCTACCTCCCCAAGAGAATGCACATCTCTATTTATTACCCAGGACAAATAGCTCATAGCAACCCACAGACCGCCTTTTTGCCCCTCGACTCTGTTTTGCCCCATCTTCGCTCTTCAATTTATCAAAATAAGCGGACAGACGTACCAATCATCAAGAAAGTAAAAACCACGAAAACAGAAGATAAAAAGTCGGTACAAAAGGGAGAATGAGGGGAATAAAGTGAGCGATGGAAAAGAAAGAGAGAAAATAAGTGAAGTAAAGTAAGGGGTATCAGTGAGGTTGGAAGCTGGGGTAATGGGGGAGGTATAGTGGAGGGCTGCTCTAATCCCAGCACGGCAATCCAATATCCATTCTGCGAACGATTCAGCGCAGTTGTGCAGGAAACGAGCGCTCGTCCATTTCAGCTTCGTTTACTTACTTCTCTCGTCTGGCGGGCAGGAAAATCGCCGCCACGACTAACCCGTTGCGCCCGCCAGTTCCGAGAGTGAACGCCGCATTTGCGCCGCATTATGCTGTACAGTTTGTGCACCGGTACCGGCACATACATAACCTTTAATCGGCTGCGCGCGCAGCTAGTGTACAACTCATGAGAGCACCTTTTATATTTGTATGCGCACACTCACACCATTCAGTTCGTTTGACTTTGGCGTGAGGCTGAGATTAAACTGTGGAGGCGCGATTACGATCCAACAGAATCCGATTGGCCGACTGTTCGTCGAACGACTGGGGCGGAGCAACCGTAATGAGTTTCTAGCTCAGTACTCTCTGTTCTCCCTCTCTCTCTCGCTGTCTCTATCTCTATTTCTCTCTTTTCTCTTTCTCTCTCTTTCTTTCTCCTTCTTTCTCTCTATCTCTCTCTCTCCTTCCCCTCCTGTTTGTCTCTCTCCTTTCTCTCTCCAACTCATTCTCCTCTTCTTCTTTCTCATTCTTCTCTTTACCTTTTTTTCGACTTGTCTTTTTGTCCTCTCGCTTTTTTTGCCTTTTGTCTTTATCGTACCTCTTTCTCATGCTCGTTCTTCTGTGCTATCGTGTCCTACAGATGGCTGCTGTGCAAGATTGCCCCGGTTCCTTTTTATACTCCTTGCACCGTCAAGGCGGTCCTCTGTACGCCTAGTTTGCTCGACTTTTTGCCTTTTATCTCTTCTCCCCTTATAGACTGCACTCTGTGGAGAGTTTGCTTGAACGACGGTCCTGTTTGTAGATAGCCGTAAACATAAATGGGAAAGTAAAGTATGATACGAGTACGTAATAGGCATGCGTATTACGTGGAATAACGCAATTCGAAATGCGCTTAGAGAATGTGTATATCTTGCGGAAAAAGTGATTGAACTGAGAGGAAAAGCGGCGTTTGAAGTAAATGAAATTTCTATTTTTTCTGGAATTCTTGCGTTGGGGATTTAAGAGGATTTTAGTTGGTGATTGATGATTAAGATGCGTGATTACATTAGATTTAGCAATGCATCCTGTATAGACATTTTCAAATCTTGCACTGAGAAAACTGTTTGGTTCTATATCAGCCGAAATTTGGTTGGCTCGACAAAACAATTTGGTTGATAGACAGCCAGGAAAACATTTTTTTTTTGAGCCAATCACACTTTTTTTTGGGTCTTTTGTTGGCCTAACAAAACTGTTTTGTTGGCCCAACATAAATGTTTTGTTGGCATGCCCAGAACGGTAATGAAATCTCCTGATCCCGTGTAGAAATTTCCAAACCTGGCCCAGATCGGTGATGAAACACCCGGCCCGATCGGGCCAGGTTTGACCAAGTCTGGGCCTGATCGGGCCGTGTGTTTCATCCCCGGTCTGAAATCCCCCGATCTGGACCCGATCGGGGCCAAATTCCCCAATCTGGGCCCGATCGGGGCCACAGCAAAATTTCTACTCGGGATTTCGATCCGATCTAGACCAGGGTATCGATTTCGTAACTTCGCTTCGCTCTCACTTCGCTCTCACTTACGCCTCCCTTCAATTTTTTTTCTAAATTCACGTCGGCGTCTTTTAATTTTAACGTTTCAAAATATACCGATGACATTCGAAAACACGTGAAAAAAAAAATCCGATCTAATTGTAATCCAGGTTCTAAGATCTTTAAGAGATTCCAAGGAATTTTAAGCAATTTCTAATATTTTCGTGAAATTTCGAGGAATTTTAAGGGAATTTAAAAGATTTTTTATGATTTTTAAAAGATTTTGTGGAATTTAATGAGGTTTCTAATCATTTTAATGAATTTTAAAGGATATAAAGGGACTTTAAATTTTATCGTAGAATTTAAAAAATTTCAAGAATTTTTTGGGAATTTTAAGAGGTTTTCACGAATTTTAAAAGATTTCAACGAATTTTCAGTATTTTCGAAGGTTTTCATGAAATGTTAAGTGATTTGAAAAGGTTTCTGAGTGTTTTAAAAGATTCTAACGAATTTTAAAAGATTTCAAGAGATTTTTATGAGTTTTAAAATATTTTATAAGATTTAAAGTATTTAAAAATTCATCAGGGAATTTTATTGCTTTCTCTAATTTTTAAAAGATTTTGTAGAATTTTTAAGGATTTCATAGAATTTGATAAGATTTCTAAAGATTTTAAGAGATTTTAAATGTTAAGAACTTCCAAGAGGTTTTCAGGAATTTATAGAGCTTTTTACGACTTTTAACTTTGATTTCAAGACATTTATGATTTTAATCGTTTTTGTGGATTTTTAAGGGATTTCAAGAGGTTTTGGGGAGTTTGTTTAAGAAATCTTAAAGAATTTAAAAGTATTTCGAAGATTTTCTTGAAATATTTTTGCGCCATTAGTTTCTTTTTCTTCTTTCTGATAAATCGAAAGCGATTTCCCCCAGATGGAGCCTGATTTCCAACTAAACAAGAATTTCTCATAAAAAAAAATTTCCCACTAAAAGAGATGTAAAATTGTCCAGAATATTACCGAAAATATTCTCCTCTCGGAGAATATATTAGAATTTTCGATTTTCAAATATATACTCACTCAGACCTTCAGATAAAGGGAGCTGCCAATAATTTGTCTGTTTTTGAAGTAAAATGGAAAGATATTTTGAACTATTACTATATATTTTACTAATACTTCATGATATATTGGTATTTAATGAAAACCACTAAGAAAACACATAAAGGAAAAGAAAACCATTAAGTTTCCCACTGAAGAATTTGTCCCACTAAAATTCCCATTGAAGGATCAAAACACCCCTAAATATAGGGAGAAAACCACTGATCCGGGAACACCGGATTTATTTTTTTTTTAATGTAAGGAATTAAATAGAAAATAGGGTTTTCGCTTCTTTTATTTTTTTATTGTTCTAAGTTCAGGTGTTGACGTCAGATTGAAAGAGACTCAATTCTCCTAAATCATGCAAGAATTACAAAGATGCCGGCTCATTCGTATTCTGTTAAAAGGGAATCCAACGAGTGTTACTAAATATTTTACTCGACTCCAGTCACATTGATTTTTATATTTGCTGAACTCTCCGGTCTGAACTCCCCGATCTGGGCCCGACCAGGGCCACAGCGAAATTTCTACACTGGATCTTCTTCAAGCCATATTTTATGCTTGAATAATAAATTTCCAAACCTGACCCAGACCTGGAATGAAATCCCCCGATGTGGATTCGACCAGGGCCAGAGTTTCCCGATCTGAGCCCAGCCGGGGCCATAGAAAAATTTCTACAGCGGTACCGATTAATTCCAGTTCTTTTCCTATTTTTTCCTCTCCATCCTGTACAGAAATTTTAATATGAATCTGATCTGGGCCCGATCGGACAGAACTTGGGCCAGATCAGGGTATCTAGACGGAGCCAGACTCGAAATAAAACTCGGAACCCAATCAGCGCCCCAATAGATGGCCAGACTTGCCTACCAAATCTGGCTCCGGTTATAACCCCATCTTCAGGAATAGTTTGATCTTGTGGCTTCCTGATCCGGCCTAAGTTAGAGCCACGTCATTCATCCTATCTTGGCCATAAATAGTATGCCCGATCGGGGCCTGACTTGTAAAAGGGAATAAATTTGGTAATTTCTGCATGGGATTCCGTGTAGAAAGTTTGCAATGGCCCCGACCGGGCCAAGATCGGGGAATCTGGGAATCCTTAGAATCTTAGAACCCTTAGATTGGGTGACTAAATCAATTAATCACCCTTACTAAATGAATTAGTATTTCTTTACTGTGAATTAGTAGTTTTTAACTAATTGATAGTAACAATGCTTACTAAAGTGAATTAGTAAACGAATTGGCACTATTTCATTAGTAACTTCTTACTAATTCAGATTTAGAGAGTAGCATATATTGTTGTTTCAAACCTGCTCTCTAAATTTGAATCAGCGAGATTTCATTGGTTTTTGAATGACTTGAAGTTGTAGTTTTCTATAAAAAAGTTATAAAAAGCTATAAAAAGCTACTAGTTTTCAATAAATATCCATACATATCTATAAATATTTTTATGCATCATATGAGCAAATTAAAATGATAAATTAGAGCGATACCCTCTGACCACATTGATATCTTCTTGAACTCGTATAATTCCCTTTCAAATCACCGCCTGACTTTATTTCATGAAATAAAATAAACCACCCTACGCTTAGGAATTCGGAGTCTGTAATTTGCGATTCAGTCAAGCGCTCAAGCCTAAATAAGCGATACGTGGGTATATTGTTGAGGTAAGCGTATAATACAAGTTGGAATGAGCAAGGCGTAAAAGGAAAAAGAGGACTATGATAGGGGCCTAATCGCGTTATAGTTCTCTCGCAGGGTCGATGTATTCGCCATCTTGTTTTCTGCTCACGTCGCGCCGTAAAACAAAGGAACATTGAGTGAGCGCGCGCAGAGAATACGCGTTTCAATATTTAATCCCTCATTATCGGGGCTGAGGCCAGGCTTTTGAGACAATTGGCAATTTTACTACCCAATAAGATCCCACATTCTATAGCTATATTACAGAACTCCGCAATATGATATTGCTTATGGCTTGTATATATAGATTAAAAAAAATATATTAAGAGATCTTTGAACACTTTATTATGGCTTAAAAAATAGCTCTAAGGCAGGGGAGAGACTGAAGCTTTTAAAGTTTAGGGTTGGTAACACCCTCACTAAATTTTTAAAGGAAATTTAAATTTCCTTTCGACCAATTAGAATCCGTTTAATCTTTAATGTTAAAAGTCGAATTTCTCGCCTTTTCTATGTATAGGCTTCTTATAAATAAATAAAATATAATCCTGCATATATCTCTTTTGAAAATTCACTTTCTGAATTAGTTACTTTACTGAATTAATTACTTTTTGAAATTAGTTCTTAATTTCAAATCTTTATACGAGATGGATTTTTTGCATTTTAAATTATAGTGAAGCAATTGCAAGTTGATCAAAAATAAGGCAATAATATCGGAAATTCATTTTTTAACTACTTTTAAGTTGTCTTTGCTTAAGGTATTGACTAAGTTAATTTTATTCCTCGTAATACACTCAAAGATAGAGGCAACTGACGTAAGTTAAGTGCCAACTTAGCGGTACTAAAAGAGTTACTACATAACTGTCACTATAAAACCATCGGTCATTAAATTCGTCGATTACGCGAGGCTGGCGTGTTATTCAATACCATTCTGAAAAATCCTCTATACTTTACAGAGTTCTAATAGCAGAAATAATTTTTCCAACTCATTTAAGAATTATAATAATAATAAATTATAATAAACACCGGTACCCGGGTAGAAATTTTGCTGTGGCTCCTGTCGGGCCCAGATTGAATGATTTCAGACCAGTGATGGAACGCGGAACCCGACCGGGCTCAGACCTGGCTCGATCGTGCCAGGTCTGAATCCGATCGGGCCAGGTCTGGGCCCGGTCAGGTTCCGCGTTCCATCACCGATCTGGGCCAGGTTTGGGAATTTCTACCCGGGTACAAAAACGTGCTCATGGCCCAAATAGGGCCCAGCTTTAGAAAAACTGGTCCCTGGCCTGGTAAACCGTGTAGAAATTTCCAAACCTGGCCCAGACCGGTGATGAAACGCCCGGCCCGATCGGGCCCCGATCTGCCCGACCGGGCTTGGTTCTGGGCCGTGTGTTTCATCCCCGATTTGAAAACCCCCCGATCTGGACCCGATCGGGGCCAGATTCCCCAATCTGGGCCCGATTGGGACCACAGAAAAATTTCTACTCGGGAATCTAACTTGGGCCAAACTCGAATGAGCCAAATCTGGCCAGAGCCCGGTTATATTGCCAGACTTGATCGCCCCGCTTGGCCCAGGTTTGGCCCTAGTTTATTATCGATTCCTAATCATTTTGTTCTAAATCTGGAACCGGGAAGAAACTTGGCGATTTCTTGACACGGATAATACTTTTTAATAAATCAGTAATAATAAATAAAAATAATAATTTCGTAATGTAATGAAAAATACTTATTGTAATGAAAAATGCACGTCTTTTTTTCCAAATAATTTAGAATGAATAATTGCATATTTAGTTTATCATTTGAATCGCGAAAAACTGGGTCTCTGTAAAAAATCGCATTCCATTAAATACCAAACCCAAGAGAGGGTTCGCGTTCGCTAATGAAATAAGAGTTCTTGTTTGCCCGGGTTGGTACATCCTATGAATTGGTGTTGAAAAATCACCGCGCACAGAAAACAGAAACAGCAAATGTGAGCTGGAAAGAAAAGGTAGACTATGATCGAGCACTGGACATTACGCGGTATAATGAAAACATGGCCGCCACCTTCCGGTTCCTGTGTTTGTGTAGCTCTTCTACTAGATATATGGTATATAGTATATACCAAACGAAATTTTTATTTTATTTATTTAAAGGTATCGTAATATTTGATATTTTTATCGTCAAGTTTTTACATTCTCATCAGAGAGAATGTATTATTATTTTAAATCTGTCTATGTGTCCTTTTCGAGTTACATGAAATCAGAGCAATTTTACACACGTGTTCTTAACAGTTAAATTTTATTAGAAAATCCTGCCTTGTGAAATCGTAAGTGCCCTTGGGGCACCAATGCATCGATTATTTAATCGATATATGGACCATTTCTAGTCTCTCGGAAAGTGAACATCTCCCTCGCTTTGTGGTGGTCCCAAGCCACTTGAATGGTATAGCATCTAAATCGGCACGAGAAAGCAATAACTAAGAGTTCACTCACGAATTTACACACCCACTGTCTCTAAATCTGAATTAATATGATTTCTCCAACAGCAATATTACAGCAATGTTGAGGAAATATACAATTTGTTCCAAAAGAGCGTCGTCACGATTTCTGGAAA
Source organism: Synergus itoensis (assembly GCA_904066005.1). Lineage (NCBI taxonomy): Eukaryota > Metazoa > Arthropoda > Insecta > Hymenoptera > Cynipidae > Synergus > Synergus itoensis. Next base: position 578,317 of record CAJFCP010000704.1, on the reverse strand, counting down.
AAGAAGTGTTATTTTAAAGAAACAAAAACACAGTTTTGATATATTAATATTAATATATTAAAACTCCCAAAGCATCAAAATGCATTTAAATATTCGATTAATTAATTGCAATTATTGTTGAATAAAAAGGGTGTCCGAATTTGGCATTTTTGTGTTAATTTTTCAAAGCATAAATTTTTCGACTTTCTATATCATGCGGCAATTTCTTAACATTTTTGTTTAATTCGTGAATAATGAATTTCGAGTAAATATTTAGACTTGAAATTTTATAAAAGTTAAAAATTATAATCTGTAATAGAAGGCGAAGAAATTTTGAAATGTTGACAGTTTATTTTTTCTGCTGCATTTTTTTTAATTTACATAATTTGTTCCGTATTAATTGTTTTTAATTTTGCATATAACAGTCTTAATTTTGTTGAAATTCTGTTTCCTATAAGATATTATTAAATGTATTTCAGTAATTTTTTGTATAAATACGAAGAATAAAACCTTACGCGGTGTAAAATAGATAAAATATCTATTCAACATTTTTTTAATTTTGAGGTGATATTGTACAGCAGCTAATATTCTACAAATTAACGTACACTTTATTTCAAAATTTTAAACATATCAGTAAACAACAGCACATAAAAAATCAAATTCAACTTTGAAAGATTTATTAATAGCATGCTTTAATATAATTAGACTTTATTCAACAATGATTGCAATTAATCAATAGAATATAATCGAAATCGAAAATAAATAGTAATAAATAAATCTTGAATAATAAATCGAGATACTCTTCAGATACAAAACCCGAGTAGAAATTTTGCTGTGGCCCCAATCGGGCCCAGATCGGGGGTTTTCAGACCGGGGATGAAACACACGGTCCGACCAGGCCCGGGTCTGGGCCTGGTCGGACATATCGGAGCCCGATCGGGCCGGGCGTTTCATCACCGGTCTGGGCCAGGTTTGGAAATTTCTACACGGGAAGGGTCTTAAAAGCAGCTTATTCTCATCTCTCTAAATCTGAATTAGTGCGAAAAATCAGTCACTAGTTTACTTTAGAAAAAATTTTTACTAATTATTAATTGTATTTCACTATATTTCATTTAGTAGTTTTCATCTTTTCACTAAAGTTTGAGTCAAAAATGACCAACAATTAGTAGAATTTTTCACTAAAGTCAATTAGCGACCGACTTTTCACTAATTCAGATTTAAAGAGATCAAGTCAAAATTGTAGTTAGCTAAAGCTTTTTTTTATACTTTTGTATATGCTTTTACACTTAAATATACTCTCTAAAATTGAATCAGTGAAAGTTCACTGATTTTCAGTGACTCTCTCTTCCAAATTTCATTTAATAAAAAAACTACTGGAAATCAGTGAAAAACCACTGCAATTTTCAGTAATCATCACTATAAACTACTGAAAATTTCATTGACTTTTTACTGACTTCCACTAGATTTTTCACTGACTAAATTAAAAAAAAAAGAATCATTGATTCAAGTTTGAAGTACATCATTATATACAAAGTTATAATGTTCCTTTTATGTATGCATACAAATTCCTCAATCATCAGTTTTTCCTTCTGATAAATTTTTTATTTACTCAGTGAACTACATAATTTAAAAACTCTCTAATAAAATTGAAAAATGGAAGAGATATATTAATTACGAATATAATTATTGCGAATGTAATTGCGAAATAGAGATGCGTAAAGACACCCTAAAAAATGAGGTCAGTTGGATCGTTTTCGGGAGGAATTTAACGACCCCAGAAATTAAGTAGAATTTAATCTTCAGGGCACGCCAGTGGAGGTCCAAACGCAAGTCTGGTTAGCGTCAAACATAACCACTTAGCGTATTGGAGTTTGATTTATTTTTCGTGCGAAACGATCGCCTGGGGAGGGTGGCTACCCTCTGAATTGGTACCATTGTATTTCTATTAAGTCTGGCCCGTCTCGCACCCCCGAAACCATCTCGATCCGCATACTTGATTCTTTCCCTGTACCTTTTCCATCCCTCTGCCATACCGTAACGTTTGTGTCATTGCACGTTCTTTCGAATTACCCTCGGCACTGTCTCTCGTCAAAATTAGATTCGTTGTCAGTTCTTGGTTGGCTTTCTGAATCGTGACCATTTTTTTCTTGAGTACACTTAACTTAATATGTAATAAAGCTTCTAGATGAAAAAGTATATTAAGGGGTAACACCACTGTAGAAATTTCAAAAAATCGATTTTTTTATTAGCTTAAAAAATTCTTTGAACCTTGTAGAATAAAGGACAAAAGGTTTTATACGTGTTCGAAATCGATTTCATTGAAATTTAGAGCCCTTTTAGCGTGCCGGGCCGCTCCGCAATGTATTTATTACATATCTCAAAACTTTAAACGCGTTTTTCTCAAAACACGTTTTTTGAAATCGGCACGCAGCATAACTCAAACAATTTTCAATATTTTTAATCGGGGGTTTTCCTACATCTTTATAATAACATTTCAAAGAGAAACACGTAGGGAATTTTCGATAAATTAATTTAAACAATTGTTATAAACAATTAAGTGCCGTTTTTTTTGGTCCAAAAATGAGTTTTTTTTTTTCAAATGCTTGCCAATTACACAAAAATCAATATTTTTTAAATCCCCTACGTATTTCTCTAGCTATTCTCATGTGGATTAAGAAAAAATTTTTTACTTTGTTCCAAATTAAATTTTACACCTTTTGTACTGCGTGCCGCGGAGCTCGTCCAAGAAAACACACATTACGGAAATGTCTCCAGTGCTGCCATTTTGTAATATCTTTTATTGGAAATTTGTAATTTTTTAGTTCAATATATAAATAATAACTTCCCAAATCATTATAATTGTATTCCCTTTCCTTCCATCAAAAAAAAGTCTTGAAAAAACGTATTGTTTTTTAGCGTTTACAGTGGTGTTACCCTTTAATAACAAAGTGAATATAACACGTGAAAAATTTTAAAATATAATCAAAACTGAAAATTTCATCGAAAAATTAATCCTATCTTAAAAAAGTGGTGTAACGAAATGTCTCGAAAATCTCGCATACATTGTTGTGGCAAACTGATTTGCTTTTTAATGACTTGGAGTTGAAAAGAAGAAAAAAAAATTAATAGCGCAAAAAAAATTGACGAAAACCTTCGAAATTTCTTAAAATTCGTTAAGATTTCTTAAAACTCCCATAAACCTTTTGAAATCCCTTAAAAATCCACAAAAACAATTAAAATCATGAATCTCTTGAAATCCAAGTTAAAATTCGCAAAAATCTTTAAAAAGGTCTGAGAACCTCTTGAAATTTCATAACATTTAAAATCCCTTAACCCTTTGCACTCCGTGCCATTCTTGACGTTGGCTACCAGCTAC
>CAJFCP010000704.1:480539-563026 GCA_904066005.1 Synergus itoensis | reverse complement strand
AGGCGGACTGCACAGAAACAGTATAACGCCATGACAATTTTCCACACGGGAAGCTTTGAATTATACACAAAATAATTTATATTTAAATTATTACAATTACTTAATTCATAAATAGAGAGTAGATATTTTTTTCTAAATACAATTATTATAATTAAAAAAAATGATAATAATTGTAGTTGAAATTACATGGCTTAGCAAAATCTTCTATTTTTGCTTTGAAAATGAGCATGGCCTTTTTAAATAAAAACTCACAGTAATTTTCTTTCTACTACAGTGGAAATTCACATGCCTTATAATTTTTTCCATAATTTAAGAAATGTGGGACGGCTTACTAAAACTTACATTTTCTACTTAAGAAATTTAGCCATCTTTTTATGACGTATATTTTAGCTCTTGATCTACCAGAAAAAAATCAGACACAATTTTTAAAATAATTTATGAAGGTTTTTTGCAGCCAAAATATTCTGACCTCATTGCATGATTTGAAATAAAATCAGTCCTTTTAATCATACAGTGTTAATTAATTTTTGTTAAGTAATATAGACCATAGTCTATATTAACACTACAATCTTTTTCAATCCTTGAAGCTAGCCCATGCCTTAAAATTACAAACGCAGCCCTTTCATTTTATCCTTGTCAGGATCTCAAAGTTTTCACATCTCTCCTTCAGGAGACGGGAAGTTGCATCAAGAAGAGTGCACTACATGCTTTATTACACAAAGCGAGGTCGCTACACCGTTTCAAATAAATTTATTCTGCACTTACATAGAAAAGCGACTTCACCTTGCTTTGCACAGAATATGATCGAAAGTGACGTGCAAGTGATGGAATACGGTAGTCTTGACGTACAAGGATCTTTGGATTACACCGGCATGGAAATAACATCAACCCCCACCCACCTCCGCCGATTCATCCCACGTATAAATGATTTTGCAGACGTAGAAGGCAGAAACGCTTTACAGTTTAAGTTATCGCAATCCACTGAAATATCCAATTTTATTCTTTCAATCAACATTCAACTTTGTTGCTTTACCGTATTATGGTTTTAAAAGAATATTTCTTCTTTATACTTAACTTTATAAAGCAACCAACTCTAAGAAGGAAATTTCGTTACATCACCTTTTTAGAGAGGACTTTTAAAAGGATTTTTTAGGATTTTTAAAAGATTTTGCCGCATTTTAAGGAATTTCAGGATATTTCATGGAATTTTAAAGGAATTTATAAAATTTTAAAAGATTTTTTAGAACTCTAGAGAATTTTAAGGGATTTTAAATATTTTGAAATTTTGAAGAATAATATTAATGATTTTATGGAATTTTAAAGAATTTTATAGAATCTGACGAGATTTATAATAATTTTAATGGATTTTAAAGGATCGTAAAATTTTTAAGAATTTCAAGAAGTTTCTGGGAATTTTAAGAGATTTTCTCAAACTTTAAACAATTTCGAATGTTTTCGTGAAATTTTAAGAGATTTAAAAAGGTTTCTGGGATTTTAAGAGATTATAAATCTTGTCGTGGAATTTCGAAGAATTTTAAAATTTTAAAAGGCTTCTGAGAATTTTAAGGGATTTAAAATGTTGTTATGGAATTTCAAGAATTTTAAGAGAATTCAAAGATTCTAAAAACTTTTAAAAGTCTTGATTTTGTCATTTTTAAGGATTTTATGGAATTTGACGAAATTTTTAGTGTTTTTAATGGGTTTTAAATTATATAAAAGGTTTTTAAATGTTTTTATAGAATTTTAAAGAATTTTAAGAATTTCACAACTTTGAACAGATTTCAAGAATTTTTATGACTTTTAAAATATTTTATGGGATTTAAACGATTGAAAAATTTGTCAGGGAATTTTATTAAGGAATTTCAACAGATTTTCATGAGTTTTAAAAGATTTTCTAGAATTTACAAGAATTTCGAAGGTTTTCGTAAAATTTTAAGGGTTTTCAAGAAACTTTTCTAATTTTTCAAATAAAAAAAAAATTTTTAATGTAAAATTTTTAGGGATATAGTGGGATTTGATGAAATTTCTAATGATTCTGAAAGATTTTAAACGTTAAAAAACTTCAAGAGGTTTCTAGGAATTTTTAGAGATTTTCACGAATTTTAACATGGATTTTAAGAGATTAATGATTTTGCAGGTTTTTAATAATTTTTAAGGGCTTTCAAGTGGTGTCTAGGAATTTTAAAAAGTTTTAACGAATTTTAATGAATTTCGAAGGTTTTCGTGAAATTTTAAGGGACGAGAGGCAAACCAACACGTGCACGATTATTTTGTTTTCCTTCTTAAAACTTCAAGTCATTCAAAAGCCAATCAGGTTTGCAACATCAATGTATGCGAGATTTTCGAGACATTTCATTATACCACTTTTTGAAGAAATAGGATATATATCTTATAGATATATATCTTCGTCGCTAAAAATGCTAAATTTTTTTCTTCTAAGATAAAAGCTCAGAAATTTCTTTTCTTTTTCTCGGTACTGAGGTTCTCTTCGTCCGATTCACCCCAACAATAAAGAAGGGATATAGGAGACCAACATACTCGCTTTTCAACGAATCAAGCAGGGCTCTCACCCACTCGCGGGCCCCATAAAAGTCAGAATGCTTTGAATAAAAAATGATTTTTCGAGGCAACAGATCCAGTGGCTCTGTCACCACATCTTTTGAGAGCGGTCAAACCTGTCTCGTTCTTCCTTTTCTCTAGTTCTCTATTTGCCTCTTTCTTTCCCCTCCACCTTCAGCAATCATTCACTCTTTCTCTTTCTTTTAACTTACCCTTTAGCTTGTCTCTTTCTTTTTCACTTTTTCACTTTCTCACTCTGCATCAGGGCATTCACTCTCTAAAGGGTAGACATGAATTATTCGCGACTCGGTGAAAACGCCTAAGTGACGTGGGGATGTCTGACACCTAAATTGATCCTCGATCGGGACGCCTGGTTGAAACGAGTGGAAGAGAGGGTTGGGAGTTGCTCACAAGCGAGGGAAGACAAGTTTCTGTTGCATAATTCCAAAGACTCGCGAAATCACATTAATCGAACGGATGAAGCGTGAACTCGATTCGATGCGAAAAAACCTGTGTCCTACAATCGTTCCTACTTCTCCTGCATCCTTTACTTCATCTCTATTTTAAAATTCTGCTATTCTACGTATTTTAAGTTAATTACGTATATTATACGTATACAGAATTAATAATATTATACAAACAAGACAAAAATCTGATATCGTCATTTACTGTGGTTGACAATTGTCTGCATTCACCACTTTGCTGAAAATAATAATCTTGAGAAAATGATGTGATGAAAAGAACCGCATGTATGCTGTACCATGATAAACGCTATATAATAAAGTAACACGTGTATCTTTGTAAGTCGCATCGTTGCGAGCAACGACCGCAAGCCACAAACACAGGAAGAGTCACTCTTGACTTCACGCTCAACGATTTTCAACAAGACAAAGAAGAGAATCCAGAGACCTTTTTAATGTTTCCGCTGATTTCATGAAGTGCAGTCACATAATTTAAAGACTTATTTACCTTAAAGGCCAATTTTATATAAATCTCCATTTTTCTCACCCGCAAATTGTATCTTTGAAACAATTCGCACTGTTAAAAAAAACTGATCAAAATTTAATATACTGTGAATAAAGTCATTTGCATATACCGTCAATTAAATTTAATATACCATTATGTTTTAGAATTAATATACAGCCATATTAAAATTAATATACTTTTACATTAATATTAATATATCCTATATTATATTATATAATATATATTATAATATAATATAATATATATTAATATTAATATAATATATAATATAATATATATTATATAATTATAATATATATAATATAATATATAATATATATTATATAATATATATTAAACTTAATTTACGGTATATGCAAATGAATTTACAAAATGTATATTAAAAGTATATTAATTTTGCAAACATTTTTAACAGTGCGTACAAAACACTTTCGAAACACTGTCAATCGAAATTCAAACCTTTATTACATTTATTGTATTATTTATTATATTTATTGTATTATTCATTATATTTATGTATGTATCTCATCTTGCATTCGTTTATCCTATCAATTTTTAAATCGTTTAAGGACATTACCACGGATTTCTTCGAAGTAAAAATAAGACATATCCTTTCCTTTACAGATGCTGGATTATATATCACTGCTCTTCAAGATCTTTCGTAATAGACACGAATGCCATTAAAAAGGTCTTTCTGACTCACTGAAATCGAGGCAAGAGTAAATGTAATCGCAGCTCCACAGCGTTCCGGAATAGGTAAGCAATTTTCTTATATAGCAGCAAATTGTTTTGTTACCACAACGTGCAAGTCATACGATACGTAATTGCACACATGTGTATGTATCTGCCGACGATATAGTCCTCTTAAGTGGATTGGTAATCGAAATTTAAGATTTGCTTTTTCATGCACGAGTGCATACACACCGACGGTTATTATTAACTTAAAATCGGGCGTTAAGTTGCATTTCTCAAGATCGATTTTGCCATTTCAATTATCCTTATGTGCGTATACTTTAAGTCATAACTCATAAATAAGTAGATAATCAATGATTGGATTACGAAATGCCTCAATCATCCAGCAATTTTCATTGTTCAATCTAATGCCTACCTACGCTCAACTATTGTACATACATCATCAAAAAATAATACATGAATGACTTGTTTATTGACTAGCCATATTAAGTTTCTTCTTTCTTTTTTTTTTCTTATGCATGCGAATATGCTTTAATCTCCTTTGAAACATAAGGGGTTGTGCATAAATTACGTTGAGGATTTCTCCGGATATTTACCCCTCCCCCCCCTGCGTTGACAAGCGTAGACTAACGATGTACCCCCCCCCCCATTTAAAGTAACGTGAACTATTTTTTTTTTAATTTATTTTTAAAATTAAATTAGTCAAACTTAAGAGCAACTTGAAGAGCCGAGCGGCCATGTTTTAGGTAATATTTTAAGTGAAATATGGCGTGATATTTAAATATATTATATAGAAAAGAACTTAAAAATACCGAGAAAGATCCTTTAAAATGCAATTTATTGTTAACAAATTAATGTAGTAAAATTTTTAATTAAAGAATTTTCATAGAAGATATTAATTTCATTAATCAAAACAATTAAATTCATTTAAAAAAAGAAAAACGGTGGAATTTAAAATATTTACATTAAAAATTTTTTAAACATGAATTGCAATATTTGTTATTGAAATTAATATCTTTTATCTTTAAATTCATCATAATACATTGAATTTTAAAGGTTTTTTCTTAATATTTTTAAGTTCTTTTCTATAATGCATTTGAATCTCCCGCCATATTTCACCAATGAATCTAACACATTACTGTATTTAAACCCCCCTCCCCCTAGCGTTTGGACTGACCCCCCCCCCAAAAAAAAGGCTCAACGTAATTTATGCACAACCCCTCTCTCTAAATCTGAATTAGTGAAAAGTCGGTCACCAATTTACTTTAGTGAAAAATTCTACTAATTGTTAGTCATTTTATGACTAAAACTTTAGTGAAAAGTTCAAAACTACTAAATGAAATAATGAAATACAACTAATAATTAGTAAAAATTTTCACTAAAATAAATTAGTGACCGACTTTCCACTAATTCAGATTTAGAGAGCTAACATTGCACTTCAAATTGACCAACAATCACACGGAGAAAAATGGATATTCAAACTTAATATCTATACATAGTCAAAAAATTGAATTACAAATATATTCATCCTAAATATTTAGATATTCATCCTAAATATCCATCAGATATTCATCTTATTGAATATCTTAGATAGTTGGTCACCTATACTCAATATCTTAGATAGTTATAGTCATCTATTTGAATATCCAAGATATTGAGCCTGAATATCCAGATACTTAAACTGAATATCTTTAGATGGCTGTCACATAGTTCAGTATCCAAGATATTAAGCTTGAATATCCATTTTTTACGTGCACGGTAAAAATGATGGACACCTTTTTCATTTTCATACTTCATGAACCATTATAGAAAGATTCGCAATGAAAACATAACCATTTGGTTGAGTTCGGCCCACTGATACTTTGTGTAATTCTTCTCCCAGAAATTTGCTGAAAAATCCTCGAAATCGTGTAAGGGGGACTTAGAAGCTCGTGCAAGTGATTATTAGGTGCGCTCAGAAAGGGACGATGTTAACCCTCGTAAAGTACCCGAAGTAAAAGTAACGATCGAAGGAGGTGCATGCGAGGCATCATTGACGAAATCCTTTCGCGAAACGTAGTATTTTGAACATGAGGAATTTGAAACTGGCAAAACGGTCTTTCGGGACATAAATATAATCGAGAACATTGGAGATCGAACGAAAGAATATGGCGGGCGGTTAACGCGCACCGGTCACCATTTTGGTTCAGCCTGTAGGCACCTTTGTGCACAGACACGTACAACCAACCTGTTCTCTTACGATCGACCAACCAATGCCTTACTTTCTCAAATACGAGCATCGACAAAATCACGGGTTTCATCGACTCAGCGCACTTACTAACTATAAGTGCGAACCTGAAACCATTTAACCCTTTTTTTCTCAAGCAACGATCGATCAATAATTAGCCTCTTCTTTTGTAGTTCTTCTTGCAACGATTTCAATTCATTTTGAAATCGTGAAAATTCAAGGTCATGCAGGGTGTCCCATAAGAAGTGACAAAAGCAAATTTATTATTATTCTATGCACCTTTTGTCCTCTTGAGTTCCATCTCTCTAAACTTGAATTAGTGAAAAGTCGGTCACTAATTTACTTTAGTGAAAAATTCTACTAATTGATAGTCATTTTTGACTAAAACTTTGGTGAAAAGTTAAAAACTACTTAAATGAAATAGTGAAATACAACTAATAATTAGTAAACATTTTCACTAAAGGAAATTAGTGACCGACTTCACTAATTCAGATTTAGAGAGATGTTGATTAAATTTCTCTATTATCTCTGAAACAACCAACAAATTGAAAAACGCGTTAACTTTCAGAAAAACTTAACTTGAGTTGTTAGATTATTTTGTTTTAATCATTGTAATTACTGTCTATGAGTAGAATCGGAAATATGCATTCCAAACTTGCACGGAGAAAACTGGATATTAAATCGTAATTCTATTTAACTATGGGACGACTATCTAGATATTTAGATATAATATCTTGATATTAATACTTAATATCCAGATATTAAAACTTAATATCCAGATGTTAAAATATTGGATGTTAGAATATTTGGATTATATATTTTAATATCAAGATATTATATCTAAATATCTAGATAATCGTCCCATAGTTAAATAGCTAGATATTACAGTTTAATATCCAGTTTGGAATGAAATGCCGTAATAGATGCGCATTGTTGAATAATATAGTGAATTTACTTTTCTCACTCCCTTTTTGGGACAATCTAGAAGTTTTGAACAACGGATAATTTTTATTGTATTTTAATTTATCACTTTTTATGGGTATTTTCTTTTTTTAAAGAAAACAACAGTTAGCCGCACGTGTAAGAAATTTACAATTATAAGTCTTTGAGTATGCTGTTGTTGTCAATACAGTTGTTTATATCTATAGCTACAGCTCTCGATGGAGTTAAGTTTTTACTGTGTAAAATGAGGAATGCCTCTTAGAATTCATACGCTTTTTATGATCCAGTAAAACTGAATCTTTTAATATTATTGCGAGCGAGCATCGAGAGACAAAATCATAAATATTTTCACTGAATTCTTTTGTCAATGAGTAAGGCAGCAAAATCAAACATTGCTATAAAGTTACGGTATAAGCAATATTGTGCTCCATTCACGCCTTTAGGTTTATAACTGAAAGTACCCGTTACAACTTCCTTTAATTATTGTCAGTGAAAGATACATATTTTTAATGTTACACATTTTACTGCTGCTCATTCGCAGCATATTGGAATGCACAATTTTCCCGCGAGCTTTCTCATTTATATTTTCACGGCTTGTTTTATCTTCTCTCTTAACATTCTTAGAATCAGGGAAAAAAAACTAATAATGATTTAGTTTCTGGAAACGTTATTTGTTTCATCGTTTAGTATTCCTTTTTTCTGTGACGATTTAACTGTTTCGGAATTTTAAAGTAATCCGCACGGAAAAAATCTTGCTCTATTTTCTGTAAAACTATTTTTACTGGCGACAAATCTGTTTTCTTGTTTTCTTTTTGTTTTCTTTAAGAGCAGAATTTATATTACTCACAAATTATAGCATAGTCTCGCTAAATCAGGATATTAACGGTTTCATTAAATGAAGAATTCAATGACAAATGGCAAATTTTCTCTGTAGTTTCATTACAATTTCTGTTCTTTCATATTTTTAGTTTTCATTCGCAAATGCTAATCTTCTTGCGAATTGATTTCTTTTATTTAACTTATTTTTTTATGAGTCGAATTATATGTCTTACCAAAACGTACCAGATCTACTGAGAAAATTAGTAAAGATTTTCTGGTACTTCAATCGATGGCTTACCAAAACGTACATATTCTACTTTAGAATTGATCAATGCTTGTCTTTTTCTAAAATCAATAATAATTGCTAATTAGCAATAATATCATAATTGTAATTATTAGAGCATAATTACAGAAGATCATTTCCATTCATCCATCTGGTACTTCAATCGATGGCTTACCAAAACGTACATTTTCTACTTTAGAATTGATCAATGCTTGTCTTTTCCTAAAATCAATAATAATTGCTAATTATAATAGTAATAATATCATAATTGTAATTATTAGAGCTTAATTACAGAAGATCATTTCCATTTAAGTTACAGTAAACTATATAATGAATAGAGAGTGGTGTTTTTTAATTTAGTTACTCTTTTATCTGGTTTCATAACTTGAACTTTTATGGCTTACCAAAACTTACCTGCTCTACTGGAAAAAACAGAAAAGCTTATTTCGTTCTAAAATTCATTTTTCCTTATTAATATAAGCTTCTAATTATACACAAAATAATTTATATTTAAATTATTACAATTGCTTAATTCATAAATAGAGAGTAGATATTTTTTTCTAAATAGAGTTAATATAATTTAAAAAAAAAATAATAATAATTGTAATTGAAATTACATTGCTTAGCAAAATCTTTTCTTTTTGCTTTGAAAATGAGCATGGCCTCTTTAAATAAAAACCCATAGTAATTTTCTTTCTACTACAATGGAAATTCACATGCCTTATAATTTTTTCCATATTTTAAGAAATATGGGACGGCTTAGTAAAACTTACATTTTCTACTTAAGAAATTTAGCCATCTTTTGCACTCTGAAAATCGATAATAAATATCTTTCATAATAATCTTCATTCCTTATAAATTCATAATTTTAATAAAAAAAAAAATTTGTTCTATTCTTGGGAAGTAGTATTCAATAAATTTCAGTTAGTCTCTAGAGGCGAATAAATTTTGAGTCCGAAATTTTTATGATGTATATTTTAGCTCTTGATCTACCAGAAAAAAATCAGACACAATTTTTTAAATAATTTTTTATGAAGGTTTTTCGCAGCCCAGTGGAAGTCCAAGTATTTTATATTATTAATTATTAATTAGTAATTATTTATATTATTAATATGTATATTATTAATATTAATATTATTAATCTTAGTAATAACGAAGACTTCTTCCAGTAGAAAAGCTCGTTATGGTAAGACATTGCAATATTCAACCACACCTCGTAATCTTAATTTGTGTTTTTAATTGTTTCAATTCTATTTCTTGTCTCACTGAGAAAACTATTTGGTTCGGACAACAAAACATTTTGTTGTTATAGAAGCAACAAAAATTGTTTGATTGTGGCAACCAAATCTGGTTTCTTTCAACAAACCTTTTGTTGATCCAAGAAAATTCATTTATACCAACAAAATCTCGGTTTTGATTGAATTAAAAAAACTTTGATTGGTTCAACAAAAATTCGGTTGGCACAACCAACAATTTTTGTTGCTTCTATAGCAACAAAAAGTTTTGTTGTCCAAACCAAACAGTTTTCTCAGTGAGACAAGAAGTAGAAGTAAAACAATTCCAAACACAAGTTAAAATTATAAGGTGGTTGAATATTGCAATGTCTTACCATAACGCACCTTTTCTACTGGAAGAACGTAACATTGAACATCATTCTAATCATTAAGAAATAACCCAAACAGCCAATTGACTTGTTCATGTGATCAAGCTGATCAGAACACTTCAAACCACCCTTGATGAAATATCATCCCCTCCCTGGTTCCCACATATTATGATCCGATTAGAGAACATCATTACCAATCATAACTTAATCATAATTTACCTATAACTTTTCTATCTCGTAGCTAAAATTACCTTTTCCTATAGATCTACTGCATTACTAATAGTTCAACAAAAACATCCTTTAAATCAGTAGTAACCGCAAAATGTGCTCGTTCTAACCCAACTTAAAGTTATATATATCAACAGCAGTGGCAACAACAGCATCCAGTAATATATAAAAGCTGTGAAACGCGGTGGGCACGTTTAAGGGTGTATTGAGGCAGGGGGGTGGAACCATACAGCGAAGAGAGAAGCAAATAGTCAAAGAGTGAGAGATAAGTTTAGGGTGGTAAGGAGGAGTCGTACAATATTCGCCGTAATTAAGTCCCTCCGCTTTTTCGGGTCGCCGCGGTGGGACGCGGTGAAGGAGGTTAAGATAACAGCGAGCAAGCGAGCGGGAAAAAAAGGCAATCGCAATAAATAATACAGAGGGGGAAAAAGAGGCGATCGCCTGCAACATTCTACTCAAATGTTAAATAGGTATCAATTTGCACTGAGCCAATAAGAGAGCAGCAGGGCGTGCCAAGTAGGGATGCGATTGGCCGCGTGGCCATGGATAGGCGATGCCCCATAGGCGCCTAAGGATATATTCAGCATTTGCGCGCGCGCCCCTCTCTTTTCTGATGGAGGGGCTTAACCACCTGGTTCTCCTTTCCCGGTCTGGTCTCGCTGTCTATGTCCTGAGACCGGTCTGATTCACTCCACCACGACCAAGCAGCGACTTCGGGCCTGCGAGTCACGATTCCGACCGTGATTTTGTCACGTGACCGCGTGTCGATTCGCGATTTCCAAATTTCAAGAGTGAAAGTCGTGAAAGTGAACTTGGTGGATGTGCCGACAGAGTGATCCTTCAATTTTTGTAATATGGTGACAAGAGATAAGGAATGGATTCTACTTGTGCGAGAGTGCTTGATCGTTTCGCTTTGTGTGCATTGGTAACGAACCATCGGCCAGTAGTTCCGGATTAGTAGTTTCCGGATTCTGCAGCCTTGAGGAATAAGTTTTCCTGGAGTTTTCAAGGATACTGCGAATTATCGATACTCGAAGGATACCGCGAAACCAATCACTTTCCCATTATTACATCGGAGGAAAATAAATCTGAGGGGCATCTTTGAGGCTCAACAGCGCATGAAATGACCAGACAACGTCGGATGAATTCAGTCACGGCCGATTTGTTCTCGTTTTACAATTTACAGTCTTTCATTTTTGAGTTTTGATCTACCGAGACTCTTGAGAAAAGAATAATCAACTTAAGAATAACAAAAGATCTTATATCACAACTTAACGATAACCAAATTGACTTAGACAACTTAGAACCAAGTCTTGCCAGGTCATTAAGTCCATGAAAGAGATCTCCGGTGCATCCCATCATAACCTTTCCCAGCAATCTTGCAGAACGGTGATTCAGCGCTGGCGAAAGATGTAGCAAGAAGGCTCTAACGGATCCCGCAAAATGATTGTTTCATAAGTGCACAAGAGCGTGAATCGTAAAAGTTAGATCAAATCAAAAGCAATCATGTCGGATCACGCGGAGAGCGATATGGATGCTACGGAGGAGATAAATGTCGATGATTCGGATTCCCGAAGTTGTAGTCCCCGGAACTACATGCACCATGATTCCAACAGGAATCGTGATGCGCCGTCCGAGTGCTCGAATTCCCCACCTCCGAATCAGACGAGTACAAAGACTCTACAAACTGAATCACCAAGAAGCCATCCCTTTAGCATAAGTCGACTCCTAGGTGAAAACAGGAGTCAAAATCCTAAGAGTCCGTCGTCAGAAGAGCTGGACAGTGATAAAGATAGAAGGTCTTCCTGGACTTGGGAAGAGAGCAACAACCGGACGTCGGCTTTGGAGGATGGAAGGAGATCCTGGGAGCCGGAAGCTGAAGAGAAGACTTCGGAGAAAGACGATGATGATGACACTGGAAGCACACCAGAAATACCTACAAGTCACTCCCTTCACTCGAATGATCTGTTAGCACCTTTTAGACTCTTTCCTGGTGGTTCAGGACTTATTTACACCGGGGGAGGGGTCATTAGGGTACCGGCTCATAGACCACCAGGTACAAATGGTACGCCGACTGCGGGAATGCCTAATCAGGCTTTGATACCTCATTGGAACCTTCAGGCCCTTCAACATAGTCAACAGCAAGCTGCAGCCGCTGGTCTTAGAGCAAGTTTCTTTGCTAATCTTGCCCCTCATCCTCTACAGGGTCATCCGCATCTGAAAGATCGATTAGCAGGTTAGTTACTTTTCTTTTAATTCAGAATTAATTTTTACGACGTTTGTCTTCATTTGACAAAAACTTTTCTCGATAATCTGACATGTTTCCCTGTAGCAGCCGATATTGGTTTATCATCCATTAACGCAGACAATGCATACACTGAGAAAACTGTTTGGTTCGGACAACAAAACGTTTGGTTGCTATAGAAGCAACAAAAATTTTTGGTTGTGCCAACCAAATATTGATTCTTTCAACAAACCTGTTGTTGGCACAACCAAACAATTTTTGGTTGCAACAAAAATTTTTGGTTGTGCCAACAACAGGTTTGTTGAAAGAACGAAGATTTGGTTGGCACAACCAAAAATTTGTGTTGCTTCTGTAGCAACCAAACGTTTTGTTGTTCGAACCAAACATTTTTCTCAGTATAGTTAGGACGGAAAATTTAGCCTTTAGGAAATGTGTTGAATCAGGAATATGGTATTGATGCCCAATATTTTCTTCCGTGCTGGGTCCTAAATATTGGATTGTAATAATCAAATTCGCAGTTGGAAACAATTCGTAGTATTGAAAACAATGTTGTCAATATTGGATTTGTCCCACATTGCGAAGTAGTATTGACATTTTCCAGTGATAACCGCATGGACAAAAATGGATTTTCAACGTTAATATCTTGGACAGTTTGAATAACGAGATAATCAGGCTGAATATCTATATGTTTATAATGAATATTTAGATATTTAGGATGAATACTTCAATTAGGATGAACATTTCAATTTTTTAACTGTCTAGATAATAAGTTTGAATATCCATTTTTTCCATCTTCGCCCATTTGTATTCTTGTTTTAGCTTTCCAAATTTTCCCATGATCGCGAAGTAGATATGATGGAAGAAATTGATGGACGGTATAGGGTTTATAAGGGTCAATCATTTTTTGATCAAAATCAGAGTGTAAAAGTACATGAAGGCAGACATTGATGGACAGCAAAAAAATTTTAAATTCCAATCCCTTTTGTTGAAAAAAAGTGCAGCATTTCAGAGCTTTAGTTCAATCAACATAAACTAAATAATATCATAAACTAAAAGAATGACAAACATCAATCTCAGTTGTAAATTTTATGACTCATGCTTCATAATAGTTGTGCTTGTATACAATACACATAGCAACTGATTTAAAACAAATTCTTTTTGTTGAATTATGAAAAATTTCGTAATTCATTATTATAATTTATTACCAGTAATTAGGTCCTTTAGCTGTTGCAACTAATGACAACTGATAATGTTGACTAATGTCCCTCCTCCGTCGTTCGTCCTAGTTGACAAAAAATCCATGCACAATGCACCTGCGCGATGATAACCCAGATAGAACTCTGGAGTGTTATTGCTACTTCCATTTTTGTACTCTAATATTACCGGTGTCCAGAATGGGCGCAGGTGCAGCATTTAAGTGCATTTAACTTCTTCTCTAAATGATATCTCACTTTTATTCAAGCCACAAACTTAAAGAAACGATTCACATAAATCCTAAAGAACTACCATCAAAATTTGTGCATTTATCTCAGCCATTGTGGTATTAACAAATTTATTTTATGCTAAATATATTATTAATAATATATTCTAGGGTTAACTGAATATTGCAATTTAAGAATTGAACTTTTTTTAAACGTCAATATTGAAACAACACAAATTGGATCAATATTTTGTCTCTATGATTTTGTAAAGCGTGATAATTAAATTTCCTGAATATATATCATCAATGCTTACATAATAACTTTGCGGTCATAATATACAGAACGATGAAGACAGCGTAGTCGACAATTGACGAATTACATAATTGGTATCGACTTAAAGTTCCTTAGATTAGCGAGCTCATACGTCATATCTTGCTCATGTTGATACAGGTATATCAATTAAGCAGAGCTTGTGAATTATTTAGATATTCGCTCGTCACAATCGGTGAGAGGGAAATCAGAGCGCGAGAAATTATGGTATCTCGAAATAATGTGATTTCACATTTCAACATGCTTCGCTTTCGATAAATTTTACAGCACCCGATATAAAATTATTCAATGGAAATATGCTACTGCAATCAGCACTTGTCCATAAAATATTCTCTTCATTTAAAATGTGTAATTGCAATCTGTTAAAGATTGTCTATTCAGCACGTTCTTCTACTGAATAGTTCTTATAGAACAGTTCTTTGTTTATAATTAATTTATCATATATTGGCACTAGCCTAAAAATAAGAAAATCGTTTCTTGTGAATAGACCCGCGTTATAATAATACGTTCTCCTCTCTGGTTTTCCCCGAAAAACAAGTTCTTATTTCGTTTCTGAATATGTTTACTTAAAATTATTTAAATGACTCAATACATTGTCATTATGGCAATGCAAATTACACATAACAGTAAAAGCGCGATCACAGGTCAAAATTGAGAAACATTGAAAATGCGATCGAGTAACTCGTGGGTAACTTTCTTTATTTCAAAGAAACCTTAAAACGTAGGTACGTGCAAAATGCATAATTAGCGTCTACTTAGGCGAATTCTCGGCGTCGAGTTTTTTTTCGAACCGGTAAAGTAACCCGCAATTATTGCCTGTGGCGTGAGTAAAACTTTTCTTCTTAACGGCGTATAACGATATTCGTACTTGATAATTTTCCCCAGGAGTAATGTTACAGCTAAATAATAGAATGGAAAAAAAGGACTGAAAACTATTGACACGGCAACTCGAGGTATAGGATAAAATGTTTAATACTATATTGACATACAGCGTGTCCATATAAACGTACATTTTACATATACGTATACATTTTACATTTTACATATACATATACATATTCATATACATATATATGTTCATATACATATACGTATATATCGTATACTGCCAACCCATTAAGAGCCCAGGGCGTTCCATTTACGCAAAACTGATGGAAAGGGGAAGTACCGCTTCGTTTCAGCGGATTCGTGTTATTTTCTGTCATTTGCCAGCGACCAGCACTGAACATATATCGTCGATATTAAATTGGCAGTATTTGAACGAAAGAAAGCGGCTTCTTTCAAGCCTGGAAATTATAACAACACAAGTGTGACAAGTACTTATTTTAACCTGAAACCTCTGAAATTGAGTAAACCTCCTTCACTTTACTTTTTAAGCCATCAGCATTTAACTCTTATCCGCTTTATCTTCTCGCTCCTTCATTCTATATACATTTACTCAGGCGCATTTTACACATTGACCATTCGTGCTTTTTTCACAAATTTACTGTGAATTTCATGACAATTCATGAAAAGTTGACTGGAGTAAGCAGTAAGGCTCACTCTCTAAAATTGAATCAGTGAAATTTCACTGATTTTCAGTGACTCTTTTCTCACGATTTCATTCAGTGAAAATTCACTGAGAATCTGTGAAAAGTCACTGGGAATCAGTGAAAAGTCACTGAGAATCAGTGAAAAGTCACTGAAATTTTCAGTAATCGTCACTAAACTACTGAAAATTTCAGTGACTTTTCACTGATTTCCAGTAGATTTTTCACTGATTAAAATCGTGAGAAAAGAGTCACTGAAAATCAGTGGAATTTGACTGGGAATCAGTGAAATTTCACTGATTCAAGTTTAGAGAGGCACTAGTCATTAGTCGTTTTCTTCTAATTAGTGGGATCTAAGGATCAAAATCTAGATCTAAGATCCAAGGATCTTTTTCTGGGGGACGATTACGTAATTTTTCACTTCCACTTCCATTTTTACTTTCACTTTGATATTTAGGTTTTTCACTTTTTGATTTTCACTTTTTTCAAATACATGTGAATGTAAATTTTGACGTTTTAAGCGTCACTGATAGATTGTAAAAGCGGTTTGCCTATTTATTTCTTATTCGTCGCTTCTCAAGATTTCAAGTTTTGAAGTTTTTCAAGTTTTTCATGAAACCCGTGTAGAAATTTCCAAACCTGGCCCAGGCCGGTGATGAAACGCCCGGCCAGATCGGGCCCTGATTTGCTGTGGCCCCTGTCGGGTCCAGATCGGATGATTTCAGACCGGTGATGGGACGCGGAACCCGACCGGGCCCAGACCTGACTCGATCGTACCAGGTCTGGGTCCGATCGGGCCAGGTTTGGGCCCGGTCAAGTTCCGCGTTCCATCACCGATCTGGGCCAGGTTCGGGAATTTCTACCCGGGTAGGTTGAAGTTTCAGACGTCTATACCCGTGTAGAAATTTCCAAACCTGGCCCAGATGGGTGATGAAACGCCTGGTCCGGTCGGGCCCCGATCGGGCCAGGTTTGTCCAGGTCTGGGTCTGGTCGGGCCGTGTGTTTCATCCCCGGTCTGAAATACCCCGATCGGGGCCCCTATTGGGCCCAGATCGGATGATTTCAGATCGGTAATGGAACGCGGAACCCGACCGGGCCCAGACCTGGCTCGATCGTGCTAGATCTGGGCCCAGTCAGGTTCTGCGTTCCATTACCGGTCTGAAATCATCCGATCTAGGCCCGACAGGGGCCACAGCAAAATTTCTACCCGGGATCCTAATGTTTATAAACAAAGAAGAATATTTAGATTAGATTTTGAAACTGAATATGATGATATTTATATTGACCTGAACTACATCCTTGAAAGGGGGTTATGTGAGAAAAAATTGTAGTTTCTTTCCCGCGGTGGCAACAGCTTTTGTATAATTGAGATTCTGGTAACTATAATGGTCTAACTCTAATATTGGAAGGTAGTTTTTTAACAATTTAGCGATTGGTCTTCCCAATCCGAGGTCTGTCGGTTGGCACGAAGCACAACTTCTATATAAATGAGAAGGCGAGTTGGAGGACGTATAGTTAGAAGAGCATTTCATACGAAGCATAGGGTTAGTTGCAGCGGATTCTGTTTCAGGTTTTGGTCACGCGATGCCTTTTTTCTCTGTTCCCGGTACCCGGTTATCTTTGGCCCCAGGCATTCAGTTCTGCTCGAACCACAACTCTCTGTCTTCCTCTGACTTAGTTTTACTCTTTTACTCTTCAGTTTACTCTTACTGTTCAAATCCCAATGTTGCTCTGCTAATCCCATTCAATCTGTAGATACCATGCATATACTCATGCTGCTAAAGTGTTTACATGTGAATTCCAATTAGCCAAGTAAATGAACTTGATCTTCGTTACACTTTTCTTTTCCACTTAATGCTAAGTTGTAAATGATCTCGTCTCTACAAATTTTAATTCAACGAACAATTTCATTTTTATACAAATCCAGATTATAGAATTCCAGATATTCCAGATATTCCAAAATCCAACGTTTAAAATCATTTTCATGTTGGCTTTAGCCATGTAGCTCAACAATGTACCTGATATAATTGAAATCATACTCGAATTATTTATGCCTCTGCAAACTGTTATTAGTGGATTTTATATTTGAAACAAATTTATGGCGTCGTAATAAATCAGGAATGAAAAAGTTTCTCTGTAGTTTTGAGGGGCCCGAGAGTTATAATTGCGCCACTGCTCTGCTATTAGAGTAATCGCATGGGCTTTCAGAAGCCTGTTGGCGTTTGGTTGAGGTGAGTACTTGTTCAAACCGCATGGTATTAATTTCCGGTGTTATTTTCCGTTCTTCCTTTCGATTCAAGAGTCCTATCCTCGAAACCATTTTAATCGTTCTGAAATTTCAAGAATTCAAATTACATTCAGAGTTGAAAAGATATTATAAAAGATATAATTAAAAAACGAAACACATCGTTTTAGTACTCATATCTCTTCATTAACTTTGCATTTACAGAAAAGATGTGTGTGTAAGATAAACCAGATGAATATAATTATAAATATATATATAAAAATGCAAATATGAGCTGAATATTTAATTAAATTGTCCTTAAGCGAAGATAAATGCAAATTAGCAATTTCATCCTGAAGAATTAAAGTACTCGGTACTTTCGGAAAATTTATCGCGCGGATGTAATCGAGAAATTAATTTCGATTCCAATTTTGTTTGGGATATACAGTATTATAATCGAATATGGCGATGAGTCAATTTGAGTGGAAGTGAAGAACCCATCCGATGAAGAAATCAGATACGACAGTAATGGCAGCGAAAGCCTCTTGTAACATTATAAGTAGTCATTTCGTATGTGGTCAAACAAGTCGGTAGCCGTTGTCTCTGACACGTCTTACCAGCTTGGCAACACAACTTCTAGACTATTAATTGTCCAATTGACTTACACTACCGTTCTCACTTTTCCTGCAATTTAGAAATTATGCTGAATGCATAATAATTGTTAATTCAAGCGTGCAGCGATTTTATATTTATTTCGAGTGTTTCTGCTCTGCATTATGTATGCGGCTATTTAATGTACTTTGCGTGCTGCGCCAACTCGCGAAAAAAACATGCAGAAAGACAGCGTATGATAGTCAATTAATTCAGACCATTAAATTAACTGAAGATACTAACTTAGATATGAATTAAAACTACAATGTCTTGCTCGCGTTTTTCTTTAGAATAGATTAGTTTTAGTAGTGGTAGATATTATAGTATAGCTGAAAAAATGGTTCGTATGAATATCAATTGAGCGCAATTGCACAGTTAAAAGTAATGAACTTTTTTTTAACTACAGTGGTAAATAGCTCTTACACGGAAAAAATATGTCCTATAAAAAGTGTAGAACTCAGTCTGGGAATCTTGGACGGGTACCAAAATGTTGTAAAAATTGTAAACCTCCTTCTATGAAATTTACAAGATACAGTACAACCTCCCTAAGAGCGACCTCGATAAGAGCGAAAATGGCCTTGATGAGCTCGGACGCTTCCCCCACTACAAACCCTACTCACGCTGCCTCGAGAATTGGGCGCAAACCCCGAAAAGAGCGAGCAGCCGAGCGCAGCTTAATTTCAGTTTTTTCTCATTGAAAATGGTTTTTTATTCAAATTATTTTTCTTATATTTGCATACAATAATTCGTATATATATTTTAAAGGTTGTTGATACTTCTAACTCCTATATAGTACAAGGCAGCTTTATTTTTATAAAACTTTTAAGAAAACAAAATTATAATTTCATTTTAAATTAAAATACATATAATATGTACACTTTTTAATATGTACGTATGCTATAAACAGTCGTATTTCATATATATTGTATTTTTGTCCACATGTTGAAATATTCTCAGTTTTATTTTTGAATATATTGTGTGCAAAAAAGTTTACAAATTTTAAATAATTTTAGAGTAATTTCCGATACTCTGTGAGTAATGAACTTTTAAAATATATTATATGTATTTAATGTGTATTTATACGTATTTAATCAAAAAAACGCTACGTTTTCATCACCGCGGGCCGCTCGCTCTATTTGAGGTTTCGTACTCAAACACACATTTCGCACACACGCGCAATTTCCGAGCTCGACGCCCAGTAATGGGGGCCCCCTATTTCTCGGAATTATTACCCCTAACCGCCCATGAGCTCGCTCTTAGGGAGGTTGTACTGTATTTCAATAGTAAGTGCAAGAAAGAACTACATAAAGTCCTGGACAGTCTAGGAAAATATGAAGGGTTCTTAAACAAAATAAAAAAAGCAAAGCTAACTTCAGACTTAGTAGTCTTTTGTGTCCAAGTTCATATCACACACACGAGAAACGTTTTCGTCACTTAATTAATACACACAAACCTAATTCTATACCTAACCTAACACTACTACATACAACGCAATTCTCTAACGCAGAATATCGCACGCTGAGTATACCGGTCGAAATGGTCCTTATATACTAACTAGCCAAATCTTCACCGCTTGTGAGAAACGTCACAGTGACCCAAGTGATATTTAATTTGTTTTAACATGTTTTATTTAAATATTATATTATAACTGTAACATTTTATTATTTTTAATATTTTAATTTTTAAGATTTCGTGAGTTTTATATACACTTATTAACTTTATATTTCACTCTGTCAGCTGATGGTCGACTGCGCACATCGACGCGCAACATTTTCCCAGACTGTCCAGGACTTTCTGTAATCCCAGCTCTTCAGTAAATACAAAACTATTTTTCCTAGACTATTATAGAGAATTTCCAAGACTCATTTGCATTTAGTATTGAAAAGTTTGAAACTTTTTATTAAAAGTCATTCAAGATCTCCAATATTTTGGTACCCGTCCAAAACTCCTGGACTAATTCTACAATATTTACAGGACATATTTTTTCCGTGTAGCTAACATCAATTCTACTCTTATATGCAAAATCATACATTATTGAATCTTATTACAGTTGATGGATGCAATTTAAGCTATAGTTTCGTTAAAGCTTTAGTTTATGGTAAAAGAGAACAATATTCAGACTTTATTACATACCAGTGTGCATTCACAAAACAGAACTATTGTATCTGTTATCATGGCAAGAAAGGCACTCGCTAAATCGATTCTATTGTTAAACTTCAAACTGCCGGTTAGTAATCATAAGCCTCGTTTTACGATCATTTAAAAGGAGCAAAATTGTAATAGAGCTGTAGGGAAGACGATGAACTACCTTTTGTTGGAATTGTATCGGTGCATATAAGAAATACCGAGGAAAATGTTAAAGTTTATGATAATTTAGACAATATTTAACTGATTATGGACAACATAATTGCTTAGGAATCTGTTGCCAGGAAAACAAATTAATCGTTTCTGAAAAGAAATTAACAGAGCGAAATTATACTTGTTAACGTGCTCGCATAAAATGTACTATAGAAATAATTATTTGAAACAATGCAGAGACTTTTGAAAACATATAAATTAAATATCGAATTTATGTAAAATTCACGTAAGGCCATTTTTCCTTGGTGTTTGAAGAAAATCGTTTCTCTCTGCAATGTGGTTTGAAATCGATTTGAATTCAGTGACCCATAATGAAAATCGTGAGCGAATGGTTTACGAGAATCGATCTGCAATCTGCTCTCTCTATATATATATTTATATTCTTTTTTACATACAATTACACTTGCAATATAATTTCTTCCTCAGAAAGCATGATAGGTCATATAATTTTGTAATTTTTTAAAACAGGATCCAAGTGATCTAAAAAATATGTTATGTTATAATTTTTTTTTTCGTTCTTGTTTGTTTCCATTTTATTTGATTATAAAAAGAAAAATTCTTGATCATATCATTTTACTTGATAAGTATTAGATTATCATGGTCCGAAATTGTATAAGGCAAAGAGACAAATCTAAGGACTTAAACAACAAAGTACCATTGGCATTATCCAAGCTCATGATACCACTAATAAAGAATTATTTATGGCAAACCTCATGATAAACTAAAGATTAAAAAACACATATCGTCGTTATTCTTGATTATTAATTAATTTATAGGAGTTTTATCGTTATTTACGTGGAGTCTTCAATGATTAAAGCCACCCTGAATGCAATAAAGTTTCAGTATTAAAAAGGTCTACCTCTCAAGAAGATTGAATTGTTTTAACAGCAAAAGGTTTTCTCATACATTGCGGGAATAAAGATTGTTTCAATTATAGGATAAAATACTTTCATCTTTCTTAACTAACTCAACTTAACTAAACTAAAGCATAAAAACAATTTACATATAATATTAGCAACCGCTAATCTTCATTTTGATAAACTAATTGAATTACTTTCATATAAAACTCATTCTTAAAGTTGAATTCAGGAAATTAGAAAACGAGCCTTAACTCAAAGTGTAAAAATAAAATTTCGTTGCAAAATATTTGCAATTATATATATGATTACGTGAATAATGTATATGTATATGTATGTATATACAAATAGATAATTTATTCTGGTTCAACTGAATCGCAATAAAAATTTTAATTAATGATGCAAATTACATTTTAATATACTTGCATAATTATATACTATAATAAAGTTTATGCCGGCCATTTTCTCTGCTTTTAAATAAATAGTCAAGATTAGAATACCAGGGGATAATAAAGTTGCGCATTGAGATTGCGCATATCGTCTATAGGCGATAAAGCTGTCCTCGAAGTGAAGAGCAAATATCGTAAACAAGGCTCGCATTAATTATGAAATCGACTTAAACTTTTTTTCGATCATATAAGAACTCCGTCGAACTCGAACCAATTGCTTGAAAACGCGTTTACGTTTTACCCACTCGCCGGTCTATGATTATCTCACGATGGGACATGTTTCGAAATGTACGTGTGGTACTAGGGAAGTAGTAAAGCACCTATACCTATTTAACTTTTCCCACGATAACTACCGCGAAACTTTCGTTTTGCGCATATAATCGGCCATTTCTGGGTATAATAGCCGACCATAAAGCACGCGCGTTCTATGAATACGCGGAAGTGTATTTCTTTATGACGAATTTCGCGTTTTTGTAGACTTCTGAAAGCAAAAATGGAAACATAAAGTCTTCACTAAGATATATCTAATTTATTATTGGGTTAAAGTTTCAGACGTATAGTTTGACGAAAATTTTTATTTTATTTTTTTTTGCATTTTTTGGATTAAGAATATCACAAAAATTCCCAAAATCATTTTATTTTTCATTATTTACCAGTACATGGAGAAAACTGGATATTAAACTGTAATATCTAGCTATTTAACTATGGGACGACTATCTAGATGTTTAGATATAATATTTTGATATTAAAACTTAATATCCAGATATTAAAATATTGGATGTTAGAATATTTGGATTATATATTTTAATATCTGGATATTAAATTTTAATATCAAGATATTATAACTAAATATCTATAGATAGTCGTCCCATAGTTAAATAGCTAGATATTACGGTTTAATATCCAGTTTTCTCCGTGTAGAAATTTACCCGGCGTTGCCCGGGTTTTTAAGAAAATTCAAGGGATTTTACAGAGATTTTATGTAAGTGATTTTGAGGAATTTCAAAGGATTTTTAAACTAATTCAAATCAGTTTAAGGATTTTAAAGAGATTTCACAAGATCTCAAGGTATGTTCATAAAAGTTTGTAAGAGTTATCAAAAGAATGATCCAGAAATTTTTAGAAATTTCTATAGATTTCACAAGATTTCAAAACACCTTCAAGGATTTTATCAGATTTTAAATGACTTTAAGGAATTCCAATGGATTTCAAAAGAATTCAAGAGTTTAAAAATTTTCAAAAGATTTCAAAACATTGTAAGTGATTTTAAGAAATTTTAAGAAATTTATTATAATGTGGAGTAAATCAAATGAAATCCCTTAAAATCCCTTAACATTACATGAAATTCTTTAAAAGCTTTTAAATATTCTGTAAATGTCTTAAAATTGTTTAAAATATATAAAAATTCCTTAAAGTTCATTAAAATTTCTTGACATATCTTCAAATCTCTTGAAATATCTTGAAATCTCTTTAAATTCCTTAAAATTCGTTAAAAGCAGTTAAAATGTCTTGAAATTTTATGAAATCTCTGAAAAAAATGGTTTGATAACTCTTTTCAACTCTTTTAAAAATCCCTTTAAATTCCTAAAATCAACCAAAATCTCTCAGCATCCCTTGAAATTCCTTAAAATTACTATAACCTTCTTGAAATCCTTTTATAATTTTTGAAATCTTGTAAAATCTCTTGAAATCCTTAAAATTATTTAAAATCTTTTGCAAATTCCTCTAAATTCTCGAAAATTGCTCCTAGTAAATAAATAAAAATTTGGGGTCTTCGGAACAATGGAAACTTTTTTTTTGTTATTATTCCAACAAAAATGTAAAAAAAAAATCGTCAGAGTAGACGTCTGAAACTTCAACTTAATCCTTTCGTTAGGAATTATCAGTGCCAATGCGGCTAATATAAAAATCTAGAACAAAACAAAAATTTAATCCAATACTCTTTTGCCCAACTGGACAGAAGACCCGAGTAGAAATTTTGCTGTGGCCCCGATCGGGCCCAGATCGGGGTATTTCAGACCGGGGATGAAACACACGGTCCGACAAGGCCCAGACCTGGCCAAACCTGGCCCGATCGGAGCCCGACCGGGCCGGGCGTTTCATCACCGATCTGGGCCAGGTTTGGAAATTTCTACACGGGGAGTATTGGATAAAAAAGGATAATAACTATATCACATAACTTCAGTCCTTCTCTCGAGTTCGAAAAGACTTAATAAAACCTGACCCATTATTATTATTATTATTATTATTGAAGCAAGATTTCGAAGCAAGAAATAATACTAGAGCCAAGTAACACAGAAATTGAAAATAAATAAAGTTGCAATCAGTTGCAATGCTCGCGGTGCACGCACAGTTTTTGCCTCAGTTAATATTGCTGAGAACGGTAGCGTCACAATTCGAATTTTTTTGCATCGATTCGCGCAATCGTTTTTAAAGATTATCCAGAGACTCGATCGTTCCTACCAATCCACTTTTTGCTATTTCCTACTTTTGTATTTTAGTAGGATTAACTTATCGAGATTCACTTTCAATCATCAAGAAAAATATGAAATTGATTTGTGGAATTCGTTCTTTCTTGCTTGAAAATTCATATGGGAACATGGATACAGAGCTTTCGCAAAAATTGAAATAAAACAAATTATCGTTTTGTTTGAAAACCGAGATTTCAGTGGACTCGCTTCACTGACCGAGTCAATATTAATAATCTTAAAAATTCACAATCGATTCGTTTCTATTATGCATTATAGGTGCAGAGGAAATGTTGGAATAATTGCGATTAGAATTTTTTTTGTAATTAACTAATGGCGGCAGATATTCGAACACTTTAAATTAAGCTTTAAGGTTGTAAAAAAAAATGTTGTAGTATTTTTTAAAATTTTTAAGTAGAATGAAATTCTACTTCAACAAAATTCGTAAACTATAAATTGTATCATTGATTTGATAAATTTACGAAATTTATTCGAGGATACGCGATTGGTCGAGAAATGCTAATTATTCAAGCCAAAATTACACAGTAATTAATCCGGAAGCAGATTAGCGTTGGGCGACGGCTATGTGGGTGTTGACTGATCGAGTTAACACCGAGTTAGGGATTTCGTTGGTGGAGGTTGGCAGCCGTAAGGTCGAGTGCGCTCGTCCATCATCACCCCGCTGGTTATATGCGGCATAAAGCCATACGCGGTACCAGAGAATGGAGAGTTACATAATTAACATGACTTCAGTTTAATTTTCCCGTAGACAATTACCTCGCATTCCCTTACCTGTCGGACTACCTGCAAAAGCCATTCACCTTACACATATACCTATTGCCAACTTCCCAAATCACTATTGAACCTTCCTACGAAGAAACACTTAACTGATTTCCGTTTTTACTTCCAACTTTCTGCCCTCAACAAAAAGTAGCGTAATCAGACAAAATACTCTGAAAGTACTCATTATGTACTGCGAACCGTATATGTGGAACTTAAAAAAAGGTTTAGGTACAAAAAATTATTTTTGAGACAATTAAAAATGATACGCGAGGTTTCCGAAGTAGGATATATTCATCTGAATTATTCAATGTATTTTTTATAAGTGTTTTTTATAAGAACGATTACTTTTTAGTTTTTATAATTTCAAGTCAGTCAATCGCTGATTTAAATTTAGAGAGTAGGTTTCAAACAGCAATGTATACGAGATTTTAGAGAAATTTCGTTATATTACCCTTTTAGAGTGGAATTTTAAAAGGATTTTTTAGGATTTTTAAAAGATTTCGCAGCTTTTTAAGGGATTTCAGGATATTTCGCGGAATTTTAAAGAAATTCATGAAATTTTAAAAGATTTTTAAGAACTCTAGGGAATTTTAAGGGATTTTCAATGTTTTCATGAAACTTTGAGGAATTTTAAGAGAACTCAAGAGATTTTTTATGATTTTTAAAAGATTTTGTGGAATTTTATAAGATTTCTAATAATTTTAAGGAATTTTAAGAGATTTTTGTGATTCTTAAAAGATTGTATGTACTCTCTAAAATTGAATCAGTGAAAGTTGACTGATTTTTAGTGACTCTTTTTTCAAGATTTCATTCAGTAAAAATTCACTGAGAATCAGTGAAAAATCACTGAAATTTTCAGTAATCGTCACTAAACTAATGAAAATTTCAGTGACTTTTCACTGATTTCCAGTAGATTTTTCACTAATTAAAATCGTGAGAAAAGAGTCACTGAAAATCAGTGGAATTTGACTGGAAATCAGTGAAATTTCACTGATTCCAGTTTAGAGAGTAATTTTTAAGGATTTCGTGGAATTTAATGATATTTCTGTAATACTTTTAATGTATTTTAAAAGATAAAAAGATATTTTAATTGTTATCATAGAATTTTGAAGCATTTCAAAAAGTTTTTGGGAATTTTAAGAGATTTTCTTAAACTTTAAGCGATTTCGAAGGTTTCTCGTGAAATTTTACATAAGTGATTTAAAAAGGTTTCTGGGATTTTAAGGGATTTTTAATCTTTTGTCGTGGAATTTCGAAATTTTTAAAGGTTTCTGAGAATCTTAAGGGATTTTAAATGTTGCCATGGAATTTCCAAGAATTTTAAGAGAATTCAAGAGATTTTAATGACTTTTAAAAGACTTTATTGGCATTTTAAAGGATTTTATGAATTTTATGAGAGAGATTTCAAGAAAGTTTTCTAATTTTTAAAATATTTTATGGAATTTTTAAGAAGTTTGTGGAATCTGACGAGATTTCTAATAATTTTAATGGATTTTAAAGGATTTAAAGAGATTTTAAATATTATCATAGAATTTTAAATAATTTCAAGAAGTTTCTGGGAATTTTAAGAAGTTTTCACGAATTCCAACAGATTTCAAGGAATTTTTATGACTTTTAAAATATTTTATGGGATTTAAAAGAGTTTAAAATTTCAAGACATTTCGTTACATCAATTTTTTAAGATAGGAATTTTCATATGGTTTTTCTTAATTTTTTTTCTGAAAGAATACTCCAGGAAATGTTTAAATTTGAGAGGTTCAATTTCAAATATTATACAGTTTTGCGTTTAAAAGGTCTTCACTTCGTAATTACTATGTGCAAATGTATCAATAAGATATACGAACAATTTAAAATTCTTCAAGTTTTGCTCCTACCTTACACATTTTAAAGGCCCTCATTTTGTAATTATTATGCAATGTATAAGATTCAATACAATTTACGCAGTTCTTCAAAAGTGCTGCATTTATTTAAATTTAAAATACCGTCATTTCGTAATTATTGTATAAATTTAAAAAATGTGTACGATTTAAAGTTACTTGGATCTTTAAACTCTCTCTCTTTCTATATATATTTCATTTTGCAGTAATTGCACTACTTTTCAATCATTTTAAACGTTTCCCCTTTATAACTTTGAATTTTCGGAGAATTTAAGTTTAAAACTATTTGACAAAAATCATTGCTTCAATTTTTTTTACAGTTTAACGTAAAAATATCAAAATATAGAATATTTAATTCGAAGATAATTTATCTTGATTTAATTTGATTTAATTATTTGATTAATTATTAGGTTAATCAATTTTAATTAATATTTGAATTAAATTATCCCGTGTAGAAACTTCCAAACCTGGCCAAACGCCCTACCCGATCGGGCCAGGTCTGGGCCTGGTCGGGTCGTGTGTTTCATCCCCGGTCTGAAATTCCTCAATCTGGACCCGATCGGGGCCACAGCAAAATTTCTACTCGGGATTAAATTATTTATTAAATAATTATTATGTATTATAAAATTAAAAGTAAAATATAAAATTCAAATTTAAATTGAAAATTTTGAGCTTTAAAATTGTGCAGTATTCTTTTATCGTTATCAATCTAGTTTTCACAAGTTACGATTTTTCACAAAAATTTGTTTTACCTGAAAATGACTGTCGCGATGGAATACGATAAGTGATAGGCGAAAAAGGCAGGAGTCCCTCGGGTTGGAAAAAGTAAGCCGGAAAAACTATCGTCCGTTGAAAAATGCATAACATAGATTCGAGCCGCGAGGGCCACAGGGACCACAATTTTTCCGGCAAAGCTTTCCGAGTTTAGTCGCATTATTTGCGATTTTTTCGACTCCCTGGAGAAATCGCGGGATTTGCGTCCGATCTTTCGAATGTCACTGTAAATTTGCTGAATAATGATCGATTAACCAACATGACGGTTGAAATGTCAATAAAATTAGTAAAGGAGTTCAACTTCTGTCAAAACTTTGCTGAAAATAAATAAATATAAATTCTTCAACTGTTATAAGTTTCTTGAAAGAATATTAATTATTTTAAGAGTGGGATATATGATAAATACATGATATGATAAATATTTGATATATGATATGATAAATAAATGATTTCTGGAAATATATGTTAATGGTCTACTTCATTCTGAAACGTTTTCTTACGCCCGAGGTGAGGCGCGGTTAAAGCCACATTGGGCACCATATGCGCGGCGTGGTTACGATATATTTTAAATATACGATCCCGCAAGGGAGAGATACTTTGAATAATAAAAGAAATTCGCTCATATTTAACTTTATACGATGGCGGAGACATAAACTATATTCCTTTGGTCGCATTATTTATCTCCATATTTCATTTATTAATGAAAATATCCCTATAGTAGAAATTTCCCGACCTGGGCCGCATAGGTCATGAAATGCGGGCCCGATCGGGGCCCCATTAGAGCCGAATCAGACTCCAGATAATCGGATTCTGAATTTCTACAAGGATAAATATTTACCAATTGTATTTCAGCGATTTATTATATGATACTTAAAAGTATATTCTAACAAACACAAAATAGTTCCTGTATTTCACACTGACAACAATAAAAAAAAGAAAATTCATACGGAAGGAAATGTATAGCTTTATTATAGTTTACTATTACTAATTATATGACGGACAATAACCCTAATCAGAAAATTAACTGACTAAATGAATGTTAATGACTCTTTATCACAAAGATCGGCAATTACGTTTCAATTAATTAAAGACCCAGTCCGTAATTAGGAAGAAGTAATTATATAGCCAATTAGAATTTTGCCAGGCAGTGCATTCTACGCTACTCGCAAGAAAATAAGAAAGATGCGAAATTAATTTGCGAAATTGTTGGTATGACTGCATTATCGTAGTTTTCACATCATTTATCTGTGTTTTTCGCACAGACTGTAACTGTACAGAAATCATGCAGGTATGCAAGAAAGTTGCTTAATTTAATTCCTAGTTATGCTAAATTGCTTATATATATATACGTTTACTTATTTTTTTCGTGTCAAATAACTTATACTCGATCGAGAGCCACAAGTGTGCGTGCCCTTCACTCTAGAGAAGTGATAAAAATGTCAGTATTAA
This sequence comes from Synergus itoensis, assembly GCA_904066005.1. NCBI lineage: Eukaryota > Metazoa > Arthropoda > Insecta > Hymenoptera > Cynipidae > Synergus > Synergus itoensis. Next base: position 533,270 of record CAJFCP010000704.1, on the reverse strand, counting down.
TATTATTTAACCAATTTACGACTGTAGATTTCACTTATCTAAAATTACGAATTAATATACGATACGAATTAATGAATTTATTAATTTAGATTTTCTTTGAGAGTCTTTAAAAAAGAAATTAAATGATAGATGATTTGGTCTCCTTCCCTTTTCATTTCTCTATGTTTCGTGACTTCGATCTTCTGTATATAGTTGATTTATGGCTGCTTCACAACTATAAATCATGCAAATCTTGAAAGTTCAAAGATTGACGATATATCGATCAAACTTTAACGATACTTTCAAACAACGATTTTTATTTGATATACACAAAATGGGACAGAAATTTGCATAATTCAGGCTTTGTGTGAAAAATGATAAGCATTAGATTTTTTTAATTGAAAAATTACTATATTTACCTCTATAATTTTATATTGAAATATTAAATTATGTTTTGTGTTGAATAAAGTTCTTAGGAAAATGGACGAGGTTACGCGAATGGTTTTTATCTGAAGCTCGTAGGGTTTGCTTAATTTTATGCGATTTTTTATCGACGCCTCGTAATATCGATAATGTAAGCTACCACCCCTCTACCTCTGATACGGAGATGGGAGAGAGAGTATCGTCCCGACTCGAAGGGTGGTTTATATCGAGTTATGGTGTTTGAGAAATGATAGCTGTTCTCATGTCTCATATTTTTTCTTTTCCGATCGCGTTTAACTCGCGGTCGTAAGTCGACACGGGGAAAACTTTTTAAGAAACGAGTAGCTTTGAGCAATTTTTTCGAAATTGTCATCTTAACTCTGAGAAAACTTAGATCCTGGAGGAAATACTACTTGCTGCTCTTTTCCAATATAAATGTTAATAAAATGTTGGAAATTTTAGTTAAATTTTCGTCAATCTAAGAATTAGTTATATTTCAAAGTATCAGAAGTTTCATTACTATTATCAACTACAATCGAAACAATTTTTGAATAATTTTTGGATTTTTTTTTAAATCTCTTGACGATTCCTCTCTGGGAATTGTCCGCAATTGAAAAAAAAAATCCGGGAAAATCTTGGAATTGTTCTTGATTTTATTTTTGATGTGGGAAATGGATTTTCGGGTTGAAAAACTTTTCCGAATAATCAATCTAAATGTTTTTATTGGAAACTTGCAAATTTTGTTAAATCTCTTGAAATTTTTAGAATTTCTTTAAAATTATTTAAAATCTTTTGAAATTTCTCGAAATTCACTAAAAGCGATTGAAATATCTTAAAATCCTTTAAATTTTCTAAAATCCCTTCAAATCTCTTAAAAATTCTTAAAATTTTTGATTTCTTTTTAAAATCTTTTGAAATCTCTTGAAATTGATTCAAATCTTTTTGAATAACTTCTAAATAACCCGCTTGGCATTCTATAAAATAACTGAAAATGCTTTGAAATACGAAATCTATTGCAAATCATAAAATCTTTTTTAATTCTTTATAAATTCCTTGAAATTTCTTCGAGAATCTCTTAAAATTCCTTAAAATCCCGTAAATCATTTTGAATCTCCTAAATATCCTTGAAATTCCTTTAAATCATATAAAATCTCTTGAAGTCCTTTAAGGTTTTTTAAAATCATTTACAATCTCTTAAAATCCTTTAGATTTTTTGAAATCCGTTAAAATCGCTTAAAACCTCTTAAATATTCCTTGAAATCTTGTAAAAATGCTGAAACTGTCTTTAATTCTTTAAAAATCCCTTGAAATTCATTCAAACCTCTTTAAATAACTTCTAAGCAACTCGCTTCACATTTTCGAAAATCATTAAAAATGCCTTGAAATTTTATGAAATCTCTTGTAAATCCTAAAACCTTTTTGAACTCTTTAAAAAGTCCTCGAAATTCTTTAAAATCACAAAATCTCTTGAAATCCTTTAAAGCTTTTTAACTTCATTTACAATGTCTTAAAATCCTTTAGATTTTTTTAAACACGATATAATCCCTTAAAATCTTTTAAAAATCCCTTGAAATTCCTTAAAATCTCTTGGAATCCTTCAAATTATTTAAAATCCTTCAAATCTTTTTAAATCAGTTTAAATCCCTTTTAATCTCTTGAAATTTCTTTAAATTAATTTACATCTTTTTAAATAAATTTTAAATAACTCGCATCACATTTTCAAAAATCATTTAAAAATGCCTTGAAATCTTATAAAATCTCTTGCAAATTCTAAAAATGTTCTTTAAAGTCATTTATATCCTCTTAAAATCCTTTAGATTTTTTTGAACCCCCTAAAATTCCTTAATAACTTGAAATCTTGAAAAAAATCCTGAATCTGTTTTGAATTCTTTAAAATTCTTTCTTGAATTCCTTCTAATTAGTTCACAAAATATGTGTAATAAATTATTTTAATACTTTCACGTGGAATATGTTATAAAATTTCAATTCTAATGAATTCAAATTTACCTCTCTAGAATTAAAATAATTATAGAGAACAGATTTCATCTGTAATATATTCTCCTCAATGTTAGTAGGGATTAATTAATTATGAAAATATAAATAAACATAAATTTGAATATTTTCCAACCGTATAAGTTATAAAACGATTTAGTAATGAGAAAAAATAAGTTAAATTAAAAAAAAAATTGTAATTTAAAAAAAAATGACTAAATTGATAGAGACCCGTGTGGAAATCGCCAAATTTCTTCCTGGCTCCATTCTTGGACCAAGCCAGGGGCCTCTAGCCTGGCCCTAGCTTGAAATTTGTAATGGTGCGAGGTACAACCCAGCCCTGCTAAAGTAGATACAATTTTGGGAAATATCGTTCTCAAAAATTTTTTACACAAAATAAAGTAAGTTTATCTCTTAATTTATATACTTTCAGTGAATTAATAATTAGTTTTAGTTTAGAATTAGTGAATTAGTTTTTTCTATCGAATATCTGCATATTTAAGTAAACATTTTATGATTTTCGAAATATATAACTTCACTTTCATATATATAATTTCACTTTTTCATTTTTTACTGCAAAACTAAAAAATAAAAATAAAGTATAAAAAAATAAAGTAAAAAAAAAAATAAAAAATAAATAAGGTATATTTGGATTTAACATATATTTCTCCTTAAAATCAAAAATAATATTTAATATCATATAATTTAAAATAAATAATAAATTATAAACTAGGGTCGAGTCTGGGCCAGGCTGGGCGATCTAGCAAGCCAGACTCTGGCCAGTTTCTGCGTTTCATGGGCTCGATCCCCAGGCCAGGGCCTAATTTTGCCACGTTTGGGTCTAGCTTGGGCCATAAAACAATTTCCACACGGGGAGGAATAGGATTTGCACTTTTTCTTTTCCGTTGGTGAATTTTTTCACGAAGGAAGAATCGCGTATTTATAGGAATACAAATTCTCAATTCTTCTTAAGGGCATGTGATATTACTTTACCATAAGAGCAATTTAGTTTACCCAATTATACATTCATAATAATAAATATTTTTAGCTAATAAGAGTCAATAAACCTTCCTCTCATTTAGACGAAGGTTTATTGACTCTTATTAGCTAAAAATATTTATTACGAATGTATAATTGGGTAAACTAAATTGCTCTTATGGTAAAGTATCACATGCCCTTAATTCAACCCTTATCACCGGGCCGTCAAGTGCATACCGGATTTATCATTCCGGCAATGGCACGAAATTGGCAGCAGATTTTCGACAATATTTTTGCCGATTCTGGGCCAGTATTGGGCCATCTAACTTCGCACTGGGAAAATATTATATTTCACACTAAAGGGTAAATCCAATGTAGTAGGAACGAAGGGGCGAGTCAGTAATAATTACAATGTCGAAGAATATAGAAAGAAGGGTCAGAGGGAGGGTAAAGTGGAATGGGAAAGGAAGCGGTTCAAGTCTGCGAAAGACTATGGGGGGAAGGTTATGGGGGGGATTTGAGGTAGGGAGTGCACCGCGAGAAACGCGAACCTGCACGGCCGCCACTCAGCAACTTAGAAGATGGCGGACTCAGAAGGGGCGCGGTGCTCAGGGTAATTTTATACAGTAGAATGTGTTTTCTACGAATCCGTTTAAAACCATTTAGCTGTCTGCTATACTGTTACTGTTGCCATTCTAAAGTTGGGGGCGGATTCCTAATTGGCCTGCGCCAATAGTATAGAAGAATCACAATATAGAGTATCGGTACAGTTATTGACGATTTACTTTAAATAAATATAATGCATTGCAAATAAACAAAACATTGCATTATTTATTAGTAGTTTCAATTAAATTAGGAGATCGATTATGTAACTTTTCCATTTTTCATTTCTAACTTCTCATCACTTGTCATTTTTTATCTGTCAACAAAATCAAAACATCACTGATGGTATTTTAACTGATATCAGTCGTATGATAAAATGATTAGGATGATCGTATTGATCGTCCTTGGGGAAAGACTTGGTGATCTTCCTCGTCGAATTGTGATCATATTTAGTGTTTGTTTTCTACGCATAGAATATTTTTTTGTATATGTTAAATGTGACTTTCAATACTACATCGAGAAAAATGGATTTTATTGTTTAACATCTTGCAAATTAAACTGGATGTTATATTTTTATACTTTTTTTTTAAGTCCTGGTTTATAAAATTCAAAATCTAGATTTTACGGCTTGTCTATGGATCACTATCCATTTTTCTCAGTCTATTTGTAAGTAAATCATTTTAGATTGAAGATTATATAAATTGGAAATGTGCACTTTGTATGAGATGCACATGTATAAGTCTAAAGTTGCTGCATAATTGCAGTGTTCAATATCCTTGATAGAGATTTCAATGTCGACGGAGTACGGAAAAAATTGTTTGGTTCATGATCGCATTAATTTATTTTCCTGAGCTCGTTTATAGCATTGCGTTACAAAGTTACAAATTGTTTCAGGTTGTGCTCTATTAACCTGCAGTCAACTATACGGTTCTTGACTGACACGCAATTGTCGACTAGATAAAATCAAAGCATTACTCAGTTGACAGGCTAAAATGCTAAAGTGCTAAAGACACAGTCAACATTGTTCAAATGTATATATTACCATGTAGGAAAACTTTGTGTTAAACTATAATATAGTTAAGCTTTTTTAAAAAAAAGAATCGTTAAGAGAATATACTAACGCCATCATCTTCGGATTTTATTTTAACACAAGAACGAACGCGCGCTTTGTGCGTGCATTTATTTGGAAATCCTTAAAAATTCACCTTCAAAATCATTAATCTCTTGAAATTTCATCAAATTCCATGAAATCCTTAAAAATTTTACAAATTCTTTTAGAAATTAGAATAACTACTTGAAAATACTTAAAAATTCAGAAAAACCTTCAAAATCATTAATCTCTTAAAATCTATGTTAAAATTCTTTCAAATTCTATGATAATAATTAAAATCCCTTTTATATCCTTTAAAATCCATTAAAAGTATTAGAAATATCTTCAAATTCCATGAAATCCCTTAAAATTCCACAAAAATTTTCAAACTCATAAATCTTCTCAAATCCACGTTAAAATTCATGAAAATCTCTAAAAAAAATTCTAGAATTTTTAGATTAGAAATCTCGTCAAATTCCATGAAATCGTTAACGATTCTACAAAATCTTTTAAAAATTAAAAAAATCTCTTGAAATCTTTTAAAATTATTAGAAATCTCGTAAAAATCCATAAAATCTAAAAAATTCCACAATATCTTTTAAAAATCAACTTTCTTGAAAGCCCTTAAATAATGTACAGCCTTTGAAATCCTTTTAAATTCTACTAAATCTTTGAAAAATTGTAAAAATCTTTTGAAATCTCTCCATAAAATTCCATGACAAACTTTCAAATCTCTTAGAATTCCCAGAAAATTCTTGAAATTTTACGGTAACATTGAAAATCCCTTTATATCTGTAAAGTCCCTAAAAACTATTGGAAATCTTATCAAATTCCATGAAATCCTGTAAAATTCTCACAAAATCTTTTAAACATCAGAAAAATCACTTAACATTATTATAAATCTCATAAAATTTTTTAAAACCCCATAATACTCTTACAAACTTTTTGAAATCGCTTAAAGTTGAAATCTAAAATTTTTAGAAACCTCTTAAAATTCCTCAAAACTTCAAAACATTTAGAAACTCTTAAAATCCCTTAGAATTCTTAAAAGTCTCTTAAAATTGCATGAATTCCTTTAGAGTTTCACAAAATATCTCAAAATTCCATAAAATTCTACGAAATTCCTCTCGAAAAATGTCTCGAAAATCTCGAATAGATTATAGTTTCAAATCTGATTGGATTTGGAATGATTTTGAATGAAATTGTAAGAATAAAAATAAAACAATGCGCGAGTAGCGCGTCTCTTGGTTTGCTAGTATTTATAAAAGAAGTTTTCTTGTATTTTATAAATTAAATAATTACAACCCGGGTAGAAATTCCCAAACCTGGCCCAGACCGGTGATGGAACGCAGAACCTGATCGGGCCCAGACCTAGCCCGATCTGGCCCAGACCTAGCACGATCGAGCCAGGTCTGGGCCCAGTCTGGTTCCGCGTTCCATCACCGGTCTGAAATCATCCGATCTGGGCCCGACAGGGGCCACAGCAAAATTTCTACCCGGGAACATGTATTTTGCTTTTTAAAAAATAGTAGTTGTTAGATTGTTTTCAAAACTAACTACGTTTACAGTTGTATTGATGTTTAATTGTGGTTTTGTTTTCTAAAAAAATACCGTATTTCCCGTGTAGAAATTTCCAAACCTGGCCCAGATCGGTGATGAAACGCCCGGCCCGATCGGGCCCCGATACGGCCAGGTTTGGCCAGATCTGGGCCTGGTCGGGCCGTATATTTCATCCCCGGTCTGAAATTCCCCGATCTGAACCCGATCGGGGCCACAGCAAAATTTCTACTCGCGGGTTATAGTTGTGTACAGTATTATTTGAAAAACTGGTTAATTAATTATTAAATTAATTTATTAATTAGTCATAATAAATTATTTAATTGTTTATTTTTAATATTACCATAAAACTGCTTTTTCAAAACCAAGCTTTTCGATGCATTTCGAGTTTAGACTCGTGATAAGATGATGATTAACGAAACCAATTCAAATAAACGATCGGCAAGTATCGATTGTCGAAAGTCCTTATCGATACTAACATGACAAATCAGGAGTACGGAATAGGCGTTACGATACTTCGACTTCAACTCAATCATCTTTTTATAATAGAATTTCAGAAGTGTTAGAATATGCGAAAAAAATATGAGAAACGCTAGAATATGAGAAAAATGCTATAAAAGAATAGATATATTATTAGCACTAGAGATTGATAATTGAATTTCAATATCAACTTGAATTTATGCACGTAAAGTCTCTCGCATTTAACTTGCATGAAATATCATGCAAATCGCATATAAAACGATTTTCTCTCATGGTATCACGTCTCAGGTATCTTTCCGAGGGGTTTAAAGTGCTGAGACCAAGCTGATTCTCTCTTCTTTGGCTGGTCGCGGAATCCTCACAGAAAACAATTTACTTTGAAGGCCACAAACTCCATTACTGGACGAAACGCTCAGAGCGAAATAATGACTTTCTCTAATGCTGTCACAGCTCTACTGCAATGTTGCATCATCAAATGATCCTAACTTGACTCAGAACAGAGTCTAGAGCCGACAAAGGTTATGCTTCAAGCTCAGTGGGTCAAAGATGATGAAAGCTGATAATCATCACTGCATTTCTAGACCAGGTGACACCAAGAAAGTCAACCGTCAGCCTCGCTTCCCTGTTATTAAAAGGAGTTTAATATGTACCATCTTCAGTGGGTCATGGACGCAACAGATGATGTGGATTCCAATCCATATCACAGTTATATTCTTCTCTATCACAGGCAAGAAGAAGAAGAGAGAGAATATAGAGAAAAATATATTTTGGTACTAATATATGCTACCAATCGATATATGGATGTACCATATCTAAATGGTACCATATCTAAATGTACCATTTCGTTTTAAACAAGTCAAAAGAAGTTTCTGGTCTTGAAGAAGACGTGAGGATGAGAACAAGAAGAAAGAAGAATAAAGAAAGAGTACAAAACTTGGGACAAAACTTTAGCGTCTGATCTTTGAAGCCCTGGACTTTCATGGCTCGGCTCATTTATTTACGTCAGCCATTTTGCAGCCCTGAACGCCATCTTGCTTTTCGACCACCCTCGCATATTATAGTTAATCGCATGTAAATACGATAACGAATGTCGATTGTTCTTGGGTTGTTGAGGGTGATATGCATCGAATTTGGTGTGGAGTCTACACCCCTTTCCAGCTGATCTATATTCTCCCCTTTTTTCCTGTCAGGTCTCTGTCCTGAACTTCCGTTTTATTCAAAGTTGCTTTCATTTTTGGTTTTATTTTTTTAAAATGCCCTGGAGCAAAGATTGTTGGACTTTGTAGTGTCCACACGAAAGGGGTAGATAGGCTATAATTAAAAGAAAAGAGGATGAGTTTACACGACGATTGCGTGAAAGATATCGTTCAGTTTTGTAACAGTTTTGTTAGAACGAATGGAAATTTTGGGAAGTTAAGCAATTTTTCGGCGAAGCAGTGATTTAAAATTTTAGAATTTGAATTTTAATGAGAAAAAACATTTCAATATGGATGGAACATTTATATTATCGAAAAAATTTCTTCGTGCAGGTAAACATCTCTTCTTTTGTGCAATGTAAGTTTTCTAAAAAGTTAGTAAAACTGTTCTCATTTTCTTAACAAGTTAAGTGGTATTTCAAACTGAAACCTGCATCGTTTGACTCATTTAAATTGAAGTAAAGAGAGCTTTTAGGATTCCGTCTCATGAACAGTTATTATAAGTACCACTGTAAACTTGTTCAACTTACAATTTATGTAAAAATTTTGAAATTTATGTAAAATATAGCATGAAGAGCGAAACGAAGACTCGTTCAAAGTGACAGGTTTAACAAGCTGAAGATAAATTACGCAAAGCACAAACCACCAGTTTTTATTCTTCAATTTGCAAGAGTAACTTTAGAGATACATAAAGTATAATTGTAAGATATAATAATAATAGAAAAATCATTGAAGACTAATAAAAGAAGATTGAAAATTAATCCTTGATGTGTCGTCTTCAAATTGGAAGAAATATAATACTTCTTTCGTACCAGGGAAATTACTTAGAATGATGAAATCTTGGCTTATGTAAGCGCGCTTTATTTCGAAGGAGGATTATTCATTAGAATAAATCGCCTGGTGCTTACTAATCCTGATACTGAAACACCTAGTGTTTAGGTTTTGAGGTTGTGCCAAGGTAAATGTTAAACCGCAAGAACGGTGGGTTCTGCCACTTTACGGAGACGCTTACCGACGCAACGAGATAACGATCTCTCCAACCAAGAATCACTTTGTCCAAGCTGCACAAGTTTTGCTCAACCTATTGTCATCAGACACGCACATTGTAGAATCAACCAACCCCTAATTCCCAGAGACCACACGAAGACATGAAACTTGGTGACTTTTCCGAAACGTGCAAACACGAAATGTGACTCTTCACTCAGAAAAAAGTTTGTTTGAATCAAACAAACGTATCATTGATATAGGGTCAGAGAAAAAATATCTTTGAATTGAATTTAAACTAAAATTTGTTTGATTCAAAGAAATTTTCTTCAATTCAAAAAAATGTTCATCATATTAAAAGAAAAATTCCTTTGATAACTTTTTTTTAATGTGATGAAAATTTTTTTGAATTGAATAAAATTTCTTTGAATCAAACAAATTTTGTTTAATTCAAAGATATTTTTTCTTTGACCCTATATTAATGATACGTTTGTTTGATTCAAACAAACTTTTTTCTGTGTGTTGTAATGCGATTATACATGTCAACTCCTTTATACCCGTCGTTCAAATATTTTCATAATTTTGTGTCAGCGATATGACAGGTTTTTTAAATATATAATGCTTCAACATTAAGAAGGGTGTCTACTGTGCGGAAATTTAAGGAAATCCGGGAATTTTCAGCAAATTGAGAAAAAAAATCCGGAAAAATCCTGGAATTGTCCTTGATTTTATTTTTAATACGGGAAGTGGATTTTGAATTTGAAAAAACTTTTCCGTATAATCAATCTGACTATTTTTTTTTTAAACTTGCAACTTTTGTTAAATCTCTTTAAATCTTGAAATATTTTCATATCCTTTAAAAACAAACTTTAAAATCACGTCAACTCGCTAGTAATTCCTTAAAATCACTTGAATTATTAGAAATCCTGTAAAATTTCATGAAAGTTTTTTCGAAATCGCTTTAATTTCTTTAAAATCATTTAAAATCCTTCGAAATTTTTCGAAATTCGCTAAAATCGATTGAAGTCTCTTAAAATCCTTTAAATTTTCTAAAATCCTTTAAAATCTCTTAAAAATTCTTTTAATTTTTTAATTTTTTTTTTAAATCTCTTGAAATCTATTGAAATTACTTCAAATTCATTCAAATATTTTTAAATAACTTTTAAAGAACCCCTTGGCATTCTTTAAAATCACTAAAAATGCTTTGAAATCTTATGAAATCTCGTGCAAATCCTAAAATTTGTTTAAATTCTTTAAAAATTTCTTGAAATTCCTTAAAATCTTAAAACTTTTATGTCTTTTGAAATCCCGTCAAATATTTAGTAATAATACTTTAATATCACTTTAAATCTCTTAGAAATCTCTTAAAATTCTTTAAAATCCATTAAATCATTTTGAAGTGCAAAAATTCCCTTGAAACTCCTTAAAATCACGTAAATCGTTTTGAATCACTTAAATTCCCTTAAAATTTCTTAAAATCACATAAAATCTTTTAAAAATTCCTTAAAATCTTGTGAAAATCCTGAAACTGTTTTGAATTCGTTAAAAATTTGTTGAAATTGCTTAAAATCTCTTGGAATCCTTCAAAGTTTCTTTGAAATTTCTTCAAATTCTTTAAAATCCTTCAAGTCTTTTTAAATCGGCCTTTGTATATTTTAAAACTTATTCTCTGTATTATGTTCATATCTATATTCGTTGTACTTGCCTGTAGGTATATTTCTTCGAATCATAATTATCTTTGTTTAGGTTAACCCTACTCTAATTATGAAGTGTGTGAGGTCTTGGTGACCAGAGAAGAAGATTTTAGTCAGTAGTATGATGAGAACTTTGAAAGAGTAATGTACTCTACTTTTAACTGTACTCTACCTTTACTAATATGTATTCCATACGTTTTTGAAATAAAATAAAATAAAGTTATATTAATATGTATATATACGAAATACTTTACCATAATAGTTCAATTTATTATGTGTAAAAATAACATGGTCCTTCGAGCCGGATTGATTAAACACAATCAGTGAATCAGTGTATCAACGTGAGTGATACTAACTTACACGCAAATATGTACTCGAAAAATCAATCAAACTGCAGTGTTTAATCACAATTGTTACAAATCATTTCAACTTATAGTGTCATTTCTGTGCATATTACACGAATTACTATTGTGCCACAAGTGCATATCACACGAATTTCTATTGTGCCACAAGTGCATATTACACGAGTTACTATTGTGCCATAAGTGAATATTACACGAATTACTATTGTGTCACAAGTGCATATTACACATTTACGTTATCAAATTAGACACTCCGGTAAGGAGATTCACAAATAAAACAAAAAGGTCGACCTTTCATTTATACAAATACAGCAGTACAATAGGGCAATGCAGTTTTAAAAACGAAAACACCCTGTACTTAATAATCACGTACTAGACAATACAGTCTATTTCAATTTAAATTGAGGCTATGCGTTCGAATCACCTCACCAATAAAACACAGAGGCAATGCGTTTAAAACACCTCACAAGCAACAAACAGAGGCAATGCGTTTAAAACACCTCACAAGCAACAAATGGAGGCAATGCGTTTGAAACACCTCAAAATCATATCCAGGCAGAGCCAAGGCAAAATTGGGTAAGTTTGTGATCCTTATTTAGGAAGTGACCGATAATTTATTAATTTGAATTTGGAGTTCATAGTTACATTGAGTGGGTTTTTTGACGAACATTCAAGTTTTATTGAGAAATAATTGCATTTTTTACTCTATTTCGACAATGGAGGATTACGATAGATTGAGTGTACTTTTACAAAAAAGTGTCACGATCAGAGAACACGTAGTTGCATTTTCCGATTTTTTAAAACAAATTGACAAAAACAATCCTGCTCAAATCGCTGAATTGCAATTAAGATACAATTTAGTTTTCGCTCATTTTACAAAGCTCGATGAGTTATACGACGAGATTCAATTGATTGATACGGAAACAGATCATGGTCCTGACAAAAAAACCATTCAAGATCTTTTCTTTCAAACTCTTGCACAAGCTCAAGAATATTTTACACCTTTAACAGCTCAATTTAATATCAATTCACAATCCGATCAACAAGACACGATTTCAAATCATGAAATCGCGAGCGGATCGGGTACATCTATCACTAAAAGAAAATTAAAATTACCTCAAGCTCAATTACCGACTTTCAATGGTAAGGTGGAAGAATGGCTCTCATTCAGAGACACTTTTAACACGATGATTAATAACCGCGATGACATAAGTGACGTAGAAAAACTGCAATATCTAAAATCTGCACTTAAAGATGAGGCATTACGTAAAATTCAAGTTTTTGCTATTACTAATGAAAATTTCGATCGCGCTTGGAAACTTCTACGAAAATCGTATGAAGATAAACGTACCCTAATATCGCGTCATCTTAGTTTATTGTTACGATTACCTGTTCAAGAAAAGGAATCTTATCAGGGATTGATCGCTTTAGCTGATGAATCACAGCAACATATTCAATCGTTGGCTTCATTAGGCGTAAATGTAAGTCAAGAGATGATAGTGACTATTATCGAAGAAAAACTTCATAAATTTACTTTAGAAAAATGGGATGAAACAATTAAAAATGGAGAATTTCCAAAATTAGAAGATTTAACTGATTTCTTATACAGAACTGCAGCCCGTATTTCTAAACGCAAGATTGATAACGTTACTAAAAACTCTATTGATAAAGATTCACCTGTTTTCAAAAAACGCAAAGATGATTATAAGCGTCAAGTCTTTGTAACTGCTACATTGAATAAGTGTCCTCTATGTACCGAGCAACATTATCTATTCAAATGCAGCAAATTCTTAGCGTTAACTATTGAAGAGCGTTTCAAGGTAGCAAAGGATGCCCATTTATGTTATAATTGTTTGCGTAATCATAAAGCGAAAGAATGTAAATTCGGAACTTGCAAAAAATGTGGCAAACGACACAACACTTTATTACATTTTTCTAAAGTGCAAGATTCAAACAAATCCAATGAATCATGACTATTAACGCCAACCTCGGAAATCACTTTAAAGTCTGTAGTTTCTACACCAACGTGTCAATTAATGACAAGCGCGATAGTTGAAGTATTCGATAATAAAAAAAACCCTATAAAGGCACGACTTTTAATTGATACGTGTTCGACTTCGAATTTTGTTACAATGAATCTCGTAAAGAAGTTAAATCTCCCTACGTCCCGATGTTTTTTCTCAATCGGAGCCGTAAACAACCTTACAACAGCTGTAAATAATATGGTCTACATAACTTTCAAATCAACTTACAATGAATTTCAGCGTACACTTAACTTTTTAATAATTCCCAATATAACTGATTTAGTTCCAAGTGAAGGGATATCTCGTGAACATCTTCGAATTCCTAAAAACATATTACTTGCTGATCCTGATTTTCATATACCTAGAACAATCGACATGTTGATAGGGGCAGGAACTAGTCTATCTTTATTATCGATAGGTTCCATAAATTTGTCTCAAAACGGCAATGACCTTTATTTACAAAAAACTCGGTTAGGTTGGGTAATTGGTGGAGGCTTAAAGCTTTCAAACAATGTTAAGATTGCAAAAACTAAAAAGTGTTTAGTAACTGATTTAAAAAATATAATTGAAAAATTTTGGTCAGTCGAGGAATTATCAACTCAAACAGCGCTTTCGCAAGAAGAGATTGATTGTGAGTCACACTTTAAACAAAATGTAACACGAGATCATACAGGTCGATATATAGTAGCTTTACCATTCAGAGCGACAACAAAAACATTAGGCGAATCAAAGCAGACTGCGTTAAAAAGATTAAATGAATTACAAAAGAGATTTGAAAAGGATCCGAAATTTAAAGAACAATATTCAGCTGTCTTTCAAGAGTACTTAGAATTAAATCACATGTCATTGATAAATTCATCTCACAATAATGAAAGCTTTTATTTGCCACATCACGGTGTTATAAAGAATTCCAGTAAAACGACAAAATTAAGGGTAGTCTTTAATGCTTCAGCGAAAACTAGTTCTGGTGTATCTTTAACCGAAATCCTGATGGTCGGTCCAACAATACAAGATGATCTTTTTTCTTTAATAATCCGTTTCCGATTTCATAATTACGTACTCATAGCAGACATTGAAAAAATGTATAGACAGTTCTTAATTCGCGAAGAAGATCGACAATATCAAAAGATTTTATGGTTTAAAAATGATCAGATATCAGAATACTGCTTAAATACAGTTACTTTCGGTTTTGCTCCATCATCCTTTTTAGCCATTCGATGCGTTCATCAATTAATTGAGGATGAAGGTCATGATTTTCCCTTAGCTGCGAAAATATTAAAGAGAGATTTGTATGTGGATAATCTTATCACTGGAGCTTCCACATGCGAAGAGGCGCGAAAAATTTACGATCAAATGACCAAACTTTTAAATCGAGCTCAACTAATCATGCGACAATGGGCTTCGAATGAGTCAAGTATACTGGAAGACGTAAGCGATAAAAATCTAGATACTGATTTTAAAATAAACAAAGATTATGTAGCCAAAACTCTTGGTTTATATTGGAAGGCTCGTGATGATTCTTTTATTTATTCTATTCAAACACCCTCAGTTCACAAAAGTATTACGAAACGAATCATTTTATCAGAAATTGCAAAGTTATTCGATCCTTTGGGTTTCCTTGGTCCAATAATTCTATATGCAAAACAAATAATGCAGGAACTCTGGCAATCTAAAGTTAAATGGGACGAATCATTACCTGCATTTATTCATTACAAATGGACTAATTTTTGTAACCAATTAGAATTGATAAATAGTGTTTCACTTTTGAGAAAAGTCATGATTCAGGATTCAAAGAGTATTCAATTACATGGATTTTGCGATGCGAGTGAGAAAGGGTATGGAGCTTGTTTATATGTTCGTTCTGAGAACGATAATGGACAAGTAAATTGTTTTCTTTTATGTTCCAAATCTCGTGTTGCCCCTTTAAAAAAACTAACCATACCTCGATTAGAGTTATGTGGAGCTTTATTATTAACTAACTTATTTCAAATGGTACAGAATGCTCTTTGTGTTAAAATCGAAATATCCATTCTTTGGACAGATTCAGAGATTGTGTTACATTGGTTGCGAGCGAGTTCCGATACATTAAAAACTTTTGTGTCAAATAGAATTTCTGAGATCCAAAGTAAAACAAATATCAATCAGTGGCGTCATGTTCGTTCAAAGGACAATCCCGCAGACGCATTATCGAGAGGTCAATTACCTGATGAATTTCTAAAAAACAAATTGTGGTTCAAAGGTCCTCATTGGTTGAGTCAAGAAGAAGATCTTTGGCCAAAATCAGAAATAAATATTAAGAAAAATGAAATTCCTGAAACGAAGAAAATAAACTGTCTAAAAATAATCGTTCAAACTAACATTTTCGAAAAATTTTCTTCTTTTACCAAACTCAAACGAGTGATAGCGTTTTGTTTTAGATTCTTGCCGAAGTATCGTCAATACAAAGATTCTTTAAAAACTGTAGAATTAAAACATGCTGAAATCGTTATCATCAGATGTGTCCAAAGATCTTGTTTTTACAAAGAAATTAAAAATTTAACAACGGGTAATTCATTAAACAAAGAAAGCAAAATTTACAATTTAGATCCATTTTTATGTGAGAATGGACTATTGCGTGTCGGAGGCCGTTTGAAGAATTCCGAACTTTCATTCGACAAACGACATCCTATATTGCTACCCAAGTCAAATTTTTTAACAGATTTAATAATCAGGCATTATCATTGCAGTCATTATCACACTGGAGTACAAACTACTTTGTACTCTTTACGACAAAAGTTCTGGCCCATTGATGGGAGAAATCAAATCAAAAAAATCATACGTAGGGGAAAGTCGTCAGAGTTGGGCCACTGTCAGAGTTGGGCCACCACTGTATTTGGTATATGACAAGTGCTGCCATCGGTACAAATGCATGGAACTGTTTGTCTCGATGACGGCTAACTTTGTAAAGCATTGACAGTCGCAGAAATTATTTCCAAAAAGTGTCAGGCCCTCGTATTGTTTTTGATAGTGTTGGAAGTTTTGTACTATTCGAAAAAAAGTGCCCATAACTCGCAAAAAAACCATGCCGAAATTGAAATAAGTATATAATAACATTGTATGTTCGATCATTAACAAGTTTCCAAAAGGAAATTTTGATTCCTTAACCTCTCCAGCTGTAGTGAGTTGCGATCAAAAAACACGAATGTTGTTAGAGTTGGGTCACTCGTGTAGTCAGAGTTGGGCCACATCCTTTTCTTTTTCTAACAGTGAAATATCATTTCTTAGCATGTTTTTCGCGCCGTTAAACACTAAAATAATAAATTGTAGAAATGAAAGTATCATTTCATGACTAAAAAATAAATAAATAACCATTTTTGCAATAACAAAGAATATGAAAATTTGAATTACAGATAAAAAAAAGCTTTATTTCATGTTTTTCAAACCTTCAAACACTATAATAAATTCTAGAAATGAAAGTCTTCTTGTATGACTTGAAAATAAATAAATAAACATTTTGCCGATAACGAATAATATAAAAATTTGAATTTTTGATAAAAAATGTGCAAACATGTCAAAATGTATAAAGAACAATAAAATGTTGCATACCATTCCATAAAAACCGGTTTCAGTACATATTCCATGCAATTTCAGTGGTGGCCCAACTCTGACTGAAATGGCCCAACTCTGACAATTTTTTGTTTTTTTTTTTTTCGTCAATAACTTTTTTTTCCCTTGTCGCAGCAAGTTGCCATACATATATGTTATAGATAAAGGTTTGAACTTTCGAATAAAAAAAAAAATTTGGAAGTATTCAAATTTTTGAAAAAGATATAGAGAATAATCAAAAAGTGGCCCAACTCTGACGACTTTCCCCTAAGTGTATAAATTGCTTTCGCGCTAAACCGATTTTAGCAGATCCTAAAATGGGAAATTTACCAGCAGTACGTGTAAATAAAACAAGGCCATTTAATTGTGTAGGTGTAGATTACTGTGGTCCATTTTACATAAAGGAGCGAAAATATAGAAATCAAAAGAAAATCAAGGTTTATGTATCTGTTTTCGTCTGCATGATAATAAAAGCGATTCACATTGAGGTAGTCAGTGATTTGAGCACGGATGGATTTCTTGGAGCTTTGCGACGTTTTATTGCACGACGTGGCAAACCCCAGTCCATATATAGTGATAATGGTACTAATTTTCAGGGTGCAAAAAACGAATTGAATGAATTATACATTTTATTCAAGTCTGAAAGATTTAAAGACAAAATATTTGATTTCTCAAGCAATATTGGTGTCGAGTTTCACTTTATTCCCCCTTCAGCCCCGCACTTTGGAGGACTGTGGGAAGCTGGTGTAAAGTCATACAAACATCATTTTAAACGAGTAGCGTCAAACGCACTATTTACGTTCGAGGAATTCTACACACTATCTGTCGAAATAGAGTCTATCTTAAATTCAAGACCACTCACTCCAATTTCGACAGACAAAAACGATATCACCGCTTTAACTCCAGGTCACTTCTTGATAGGTGACTCACTGACTAATTTGCCCGAACCTGATCTCTTGCCTTTATCTTCCAATCGACTATCAACTTGGCAGTTGATTTCTAAAACACGTCAAGACTTTTGGAAAAGATGGAGTATCGAGTATTTGAATGAGTTAAATATTCGTCAAAAATGGTGTAGTAACACATCAACTCTAAAGGAAGGTATGCTGGTGTTAGTAAAAGAAGACAATACTCCTTGTATGCAATGGCCTCTAGCGAGGATTCATGAGCTGCATCCAGGGAATGATGGTGTGGTTAGGGCTGTTACTTTAAAAAGCGCTAATCGAATGTTAAAAAGACCTGTACGAAAAATTGCTATTTTACCTATAGATTGTGATGATGTCAAAAATGTATGTTGATCGTTTACTCTCTCAACGGGGGGAGTATGTATATTTTAAAACTTATTCTCTGTATTATGTTCATATCTATATTCGTTGTACTTGCCTGTAGGTATATTTCTTCGAATCATAATTATCTTTGTTTAGGTTAACCCTACTCTAATTATGAAGTGTGTGAGGTCTTGGTGACCAGAGAAGAAGATTTTAGTCAGTAGTATGATGAGAACTTTGAAAGAGTAATGTACTCTACTTTTAACTGTACTCTACCTTTACTAATATGTATTCCATACGTTTTTGAAATAAAATAAAATAAAGTTATATTGATATGTATATATACGAAATACTTTACCATAATAGTTCAATTTATTATGTGTAAAAATAACAGCCTTGAAATCTTATGAAATCTCTTACAAGTTCTAAAACCTTTTTTAATTCTTTAAAAATTCCTCGAAATTCATTAAAATCACATAAAATATCTTGAAATCTTTTGAAGTTTTTTAAAATCATTTAGATTCTCTTAAAATTCTTTAATTTTTTTTAATCCTCTAAAATTCTTTAAAAATTTCTTGAAATCTTGTGAAAATCCTGAAACTGTTTTGAATTCCTTAAAAATACCTTGAAAGTTCTTAAAATCACTTGAAATCTCTTAAAATCTTGTGAAATTTCTTGAAGATCATTAAATTTTTCTGCATTTTTTATAATTCCCTTCAAATTCTTTAAAATCATTCAAATGTCTGGAAATTTTCCTGGAAAACATTCCTTTAAATCACTTAAAGTATGTTGAAATCTTACGAATATCCTGAAACTCTTTTGACACCTATTTCTGATCTATTTTTATTTTTTTTTTAAATTACCTTTTCACCTTTTTTAATGACAATAGATACTGTGTTGACTTATATTAATTTATTTTTTACATTTTTTGCAACTCAACTGCTCTACTTTTTTCCTACTTAAAATTGTAATCTTAAAAACTATGCAAAAATTAAAAAATATAATATTAAATAAACTGTTATATTGCAATGAATCAAATTACACAAGTCTCAACCAACTATATGTATTTTGTATGATTCTATCGCAAGTTGGACCTTATATTCACAACCGAAAAATTTCCGGAATTTTTCAGGAATTTCGTGGGAAAAACTGAATAGACACCCTGTTAAATCTCATCAATAAAATTCGTTCATATCCAATTCAATTTCATCCTGAAAATTTTAATTTGAAACCTTCATTTAAACACTTTCATTTTATCGAGTGCTTACACCATCTTCTATAATATACGAAAGTCATTACAAGTAAATTATGAGAAGAAGAGAGAGAACCCGACAAAATGGCATCATGAGCATGATAATTTAACGGATGTAATAGCTGGTACACGATTATCGTCCTAATAAGAGAGAGTGATGTAAAGGCTACGCAGTCTAAAAGGGTTAAAGGATGAGAGAGTGAAAGAGAAGCGTATATACTTTAAGTGCGAGCCTGGTAGTAGTAAGGTGGTAAAGGGTTGAAAGAGCAAAGGGAAGTTTTATAGAACAGGGATTATGAGCAAGAAAGACGGATCTAATGAACGATATTCACCCATCAAGCCTTAATACTTTAACGGCTTTTCCGCTTTTGAACGCACAATTCGTTCAGTTACCTGTCAAATTTCCTTTCGCTCAAATCTTCCCTCGAAACGCACATCCACAAACGACTATCTCAATCCGCTAAATTGCATTTGGGCTATTTTCAGCCGCAATCCTGAACTAAATTACAAATCTACTTCTAAATGTGAATGTACCGTGTGCTAATTTAAGTGATAGTGAATCTAGTGAATCTAGTGACTGACTATAATCAAAATTGTAGCATTTTTACAGAAAATGTGCCTTTCTACCCTAGCGAAAGCTTTGCATTGAAATTCATTCCGAATCAATCCGAAATTTTCCGAATTATTCCGGAATTTGTATCCGAACCAAACGGATTGATTCGGATAGACCATATTAATTCGGATTTATTCGGATTGAAAGTTCGGATTAATTCTGATTAATTCGGATTGGTGGATTTATTCGGATTAAAGGTTTCGGATTGCTTTTGAAAGGGTTTCGGATTAGATCAGAATGAAACTGTTTGATTCGGATGCAAATTCCGAAATGATTCGGATTGATTCGGAATGAATTTTAATCCGAAGTTTTCGCTTGGATATTGATTTATTTCGATACTGTATAGGTAGATTCTTATTATTCCATTTGGAAACCGTTACATTTGCAGAGTTAGTCATCTGTCTGATTGATTTTATTGAAAATGCAAAAAAAAACCAGGTTAATATCCACTCAACCATTTTACAATTTTTCATTTGACCTCACTTTTTTCAATTTGCTTTTCCCTTGTATTTTACTTACAATACAATCTACGAGTATACTATTAAATCGACCTTCCATGATTTATTGATTTCCGAAAGAAGAAAATTGCCACTCTTTTGGTTCTTTGAAAAAGTACAAAAAATTGGTTTAGGAATATTCGAAGATTGAAAGAAAATAATATTAGATGTTAGGAAAAGTGTAGAAATGAGACTAAAACCTTTTTCCATGATCTACAATCTTTTTTTATACTGTTTCATCAATTTCTTCATATTTTGTATTTTTGTGGTTTATATTTTATATATATTTTGTTTTTTTGTATTTTTTCTTTGAGGTTTTATATTTTCCATGACGTGTAAAAAAAAGATTTAAAAATCTTTTCTCGTGTTTTAGTGGCTGGAGCATTTCCAAGGCGGATCGGTCACCCTTATCAGAACAGGACACCGCCAAAACGGAAGAAGCCAAGAACAAGTTTTACCAGGTTACAAATCGCTGAGTTGGAGAAGCGCTTTCACAAGCAAAAATATTTAGCCTCGGCAGAAAGGGCAGCCCTCGCAAAATCTCTAAAAATGACGGATGCCCAAGTGAAAACCTGGTTTCAAAACAGAAGGACGAAATGGAGGTAAGATAAAAATCCTGAATTTTATACAACTTCTATAACATGAAATAAAACCTATTAGTTTTTTTTTCCTTAGGATAGAATGCTATCACTTAAAAGACCCACAATATATTCCTTTGCAATTTTGATAATAGTTCTCCCAATCAGAATTTGCCCATCAGAAATTTAGAATATTCTAAAGATACTAAAAAAAAGTTGATATTTCCCGAATCGAAATCTAAATCCTTTTTTGATTCTCTTAAGTTCTCTAATCTTGGAGACTTTATGAGGATCCAATGAGAACTAATTCAATATAATTTAAGTACTATTTAACTCCTCAAAATGTTAAAACTCCATCGTTTTAACTCCTCCTCAAATTTTAAAATGGAAAAAAAAAAGTTAAAAATTGAAATTGCACTAAATAAGATCTAAGAGAATCAAATAAGGATATCGAGTACTAAGGAGATCTAAAAAAGAATTAATTCAGCATCATGGAGAATATAAAAAGGATCTATATTTCGACTCGGGTTCAATATCAACTTTGAGGATTAAAAAAATATTAAAGAAGATACGAGGATATGGTGAAGTGAGAATTAAGCAAGAAGATTGCTCGAATCATAAAACTCAACATATCGAAATTCTTTCGTTGATTTTATACTCAGAGGAATATGAAAATGAATCTC
This sequence comes from Synergus itoensis, assembly GCA_904066005.1. NCBI lineage: Eukaryota > Metazoa > Arthropoda > Insecta > Hymenoptera > Cynipidae > Synergus > Synergus itoensis. The sequence continues at coordinate 511,432 of CAJFCP010000704.1, read as the reverse complement.
GCGTTTTTTTTGCAGTTTAAGATTATTTGAGTGTATAAATTTTGAAAGGTAAAAACTGATGAAGGTAGAAAACGCATTTGGAATGTTAATAGATGTTTAGCCGCGTCATGGCACACAGTGCTATCATCAGACGTATTGGGAGCCGTGCGTATGGAGACTCTTCAAGATAAGAGAGGACCAAAACACGTCATTTAGATTAAAAAGGACCCTGTTCTTTCGTAGCGTGGCTTTCAATAGTACTAAAGCGACTAGAGAGAGAGACAACCGTTGGCGACATTCTCTAAGAATATATCTGTTAAATTTTTTAAACACAGACCAAATGAACTTTCTAACTCAAATTTTCAAATTTTCCTTTTAATGCTTTTATAAGGTGTTCAGCATATGGGAAAAGCGTGAAAAATGGGAATTTTATGAGAATTTTATTTGTGCGGGAAATTTACGGGATTTTTTGTTTGATGCGGGAATTTTTTATTCGTAATAAATTTTATGAATCTAATTTACGGTTGTTTTCCTTTAGAGGACATTTATATAGACAGGAGTTTTTGTATATTTGTTAATTTTCAAATGTCGCGTGGAAAAACAGAGGATAAAACTTGTATCTAAAAGTTTTATTTTTATACTTTAATTTTAGAGTTTTATTGTGTGTATATTTTATGGAAAATATCATAGAGAAATGTTTTGGTCTAATATCGGGAGTTTTGAAAAAGTTTGCGGAAAATGTACGAGAATTTTAGCAATCAATTAATTTCTTTAAATTTGTATAAAATCGACAGACTACAGACTTTTTTTTCAAGAAAATCCCCCTTTTTCCCTTTTAGTTGGTGGAAAATTCAACTATATCCATATTTTTGATTGAAAAGCAAAATATTATGTTAAAAATTCACTTTTTTAATTCAAAATTTGTTTTTTGTTGAAATTCCATTTTTTAAATTGATAATTAAACTATTTAGTAGAAAATTTACTTCTTTAGTTTAAAAAATACACTATTTTTTATTGAAAATTAATTTTCTTTGTTGAAAATTCAAATATTATTTGAAAATCCATCTTCTTGATTGAAAATGTACTTTTTTAATTGCCAATTTAAATATTTAGTTTAAAATCCATTTTTTATTCAAAACAATCAATCAGTTTTTTAAAATTTTTTTTTAAATCGACAGACTACAGACTTTTTTTCAAGAAAATTCCCCTTTTTCCCTTTTAGTTCGTTCAAAATTCAACTATATCCATATTTTTTATTGAAAAGCAATATATTACGTTAAAAATATACTTTTTTAGTTCAAAATTTATCTTTTTCGTTAAAATTCCATTTTTTAAATTGATAAGTAAACTATTTAGTAGAAAATTTACTTCTTTAGTTAAACAAACCCACTATTTTTGATTGAAAATTAATTTTCTTTGTTGAAAATCCAACTATTAAATTTTTTCTTGAAAATCGGAGTAGCACTTTGTTGAAAATTCAAATATTAGTTGAAAATCCATCTTCTTGATTGAAAATGTACTTTTTTGATTCCCAATTTAAATATTTAGTTTAAAATCCATTTTTTTATTCAAAAGAATCCCAATTTTCGCATCATTTCGAATATCTGTAAAACTAATTTACAAAAAAACGACAAGAACAGGCTTTTCTTCTTTTTGCTCCTCGTATTACAAACCTGTCTGACTTTCGTAAAAAAAGGTAACTTTAGAGCTTCAAAAAAATACCTTATGACTAACAAAAGTAACAAAAAAAAAGTATCCCGCATGTACCCTTTTTTTCCCCCAAAGGGACTGTGAAGTCTGCAATGTTGATAAGAATTCTGAATTTTCATCATTTTTATTCAGCAAGTTTCTTGAAATTAATAATGGATTTAGAGTTGGATTATAAGTTGGCTTTACTCGATCAGAAATTCAATAAGTTTGAATGAAAATGGAACTTAAAAGTGAATTTTTATCCGCGAAGCAGCTGCAGCATATTGCCGTTTAAAGTAACGAGACGACTGTAGGTACAGATGAGATAACTCGTCGTTAATAATTCAGACATCTAACAGCTTAGCCCTGTCCCGTACATAATGTACACCCACCCTGGAGTCGCACTCCCTCGACCAGGTTGCTTTGTCTCGCTCGCTCTTGATCCATCTATATGCTCTCTACAATCTCTTTCACTCCTTCGTCCCCTATCACTCTCACCCTCCCCCAATTCACTCTATCCCTTTCGCTCTTTCGCTGCCGCTTCTTGGCTTTTAAACTGTCAAACATTCGAATCCGTCGTTTGAATCGCTTCGATCTACCTACCAACCGACCCCTACGCCTCGCCTCATTAAACATTCATCGACCCCTGTGTACAACCACGCCCGTAAATGCTCGAACACGATCTACACGTATATGAACACCAGCCATTTTGACCTTCTTTGATAATAAAAAAAAATAGATCAACCATTGGTTTGATGCGGAGTTTTCATAATTTACAGCCTCAGACAAATTTTTGGTTGATTCAAATGAAACTGAACCCTAGCGAAAGCTTCGGATTGAAATTCATTCCGAATCAATCCGAATCATTCCAGGATTTGTATCCGAACCAAACAGTTTCATTCTGATCTAATCCGAAGGAAGTTTTCAATCTGAATTAATCCGAAGACCATTCAAAAGCAATCCGAACTTTCAATCCGAGTGAATCCGCCAATCAGAATTAATCCAAATTTTCAATCCGAATACTTTCAATCCGGGTGAATCTGGTCTATTCGTTCAATCAAGACTTTCAATCCGAATTAATCCGGTCTATCCGAATGATTCCAAAATATTCGGATTCATTCAGATTTATTCGGGATGGAAATTTGGATTAATTCTGATTCATTCGGATTGGCGGATTCATTCGAATTAAAGATTTGGATTGATTTTGAATGGGCTTCGGATTAATTCGGATTAAAAACTTCCCTCGGATTAGATCGGAATGAAACTGTTTGGTTTGGTTACAAATCCCGGAATGATTCGGAAAATTTCGGATTGATTCAGAATGAATTTCAATTCGAAGCTTTCACTAGGGAAGTTTTCAACGTTTACGTCAACGAAAAGTTATTTTTTTTTGTAAAAAAAACGAGACCTAAAATCTGATTGCGCTAAATGGTGCCATTTGATGTCCAAAGAAGCCAAAAACAGTTTCATCCACCTAACCCCCTAGATTCACCCTCATAATCAACCCCTATGTGCAAAAAAAATCATTAAAAATCTCCAAACTTCGAGACCTGAAATCTTATTGTTTCAAATGGGTCCATTTAATGTCCAAAGAAGCCAAAAACGGTTTCATCTAACTAACCCTCTAGGTTCACCCTCAATATCAACCCCTAACCTTAGGGGTTGATTTACAGGGTGAACCTAGAAGGTTAAGTTGATAAAACTGTATTTGCCTTTTTGAATATTATTATGTGAAACCATTTAAAAGAACAAAATTTTGGCTCTTAACGTTTCGGGGTTTTTAATGATTTTTTTAAAGTGCTTAGAGGTTGATTTTGAGGGAGAACCTAGCAGACCCGGATTAAGACAACTTGGGGCTCAGGGCTGTACATTTTTTTGCCCCCCCCCCCCTGGGAAAAATCTTTAGTTATCTTCAAAGAGAATTAAAATAATAAATTTTTCAATTTTTATAAATTTTTTTTTAAAGTTGAGGAAGAATTTGGGGACCCCTTCGAAAGCGGGGCCCAGGGCTTCAGCCCCTCCAGCCCCTCCCTTAATCCGGCCATGGAACCTAGGGGTTTAGGTGGATGAAAGTATTTTGAGCTTTTTGGACACAATGGAATTATTTAAAAGAATAAAATTTTAAGTCTTGAAGTTAGGGAAATTGCTATGATTTTTTTTTGTACTTAGGGGATGATTTGGAAGTGATACTATTATGGTAGGGGGTTGAAACTGATTTGTGTGTCTTTTGACATCGAATGCAACCATTCAGTACAATCAGATTTTAAGAGCGGAACGGGAAACCGAGAAAAACCCAGGAATTTTATTTGACCGGGGAAAAACCCGGGAATTTCATTTAAAACCGTGAATTTCTTGTATTTTATCAAAAAATCAACTTTTTCTGCTTTATCTTTTTTTTATTCCATTTCTATTCTATCAAATTTTTTTATTGAAGTTCTTTTTTCAAAAATTACAAAAAGACGTCTGTAGATTGGTTGGGAAAAACTCGGGAATTTCAAATTGACTGATCACTAGACACCTTGTCCCTTCAATTTCTTATAGAGATTATTCCACATTTTTGTCTGGGAAAATGATTTCTACAAACATTTTAGGGGATTTCCCTAATTTTTCTGGAAACTTTTCTAAATCTTCCGCAAATTTCCTAAATTTACATAAAACTTTTGGTAATTTATTGGAATAATTAGGGAATATTCCCTAAACTTTTCTGAATTAAAAAAATGTCAACTAAATATTAGGAATTATCACAAAAAAATGTTTGATTTTCAAAGTAAGTTAAATTCGTCTCAAAGTCACACAATGCGAATCTACCTCTTTTCAAAAGTGTTTCGGAAATTTTTCCTATCAAATCTTAGGAAAAATTCACAAAATTTGAAGTAATATTCCCGAAGAGCTTTTTGGGAATTTTCCTTAATAAATCTTTGGAAGATTTGAAAGGTTTGGAAGAAATTAGCGTTACAATAAATGGAAAATTCCCGAAGAAATTTTTTAGTGTTCGACCTATTTGAATCAGTGAAAAGTCACTGAAAATCAGAGATTATTTACTTAAATTTCAATTATATTTCACTGATTTTCTCAGTCAAAAATAACTGGAATTTTTACTGAGAGTTAGTGAAAATTCTAGTGGGTTTTGAATGGGTAAATCATTAGTAGTGAAATATGACAGAAATTTCAGTAAATAATCACTGATTTTCACTGATTCAAATAGCCAAAAGTACATTACTAATTTTCACTTATTCGAATTCGGAGAGAATCCAATTAAATGCGTAGAGAAGTAAAATATTCGGTTAAAAATTCACTTTTTAACGTAAAATCTAATTTTCTTTGTTGATTTACTTCTTTGGTTGATAATTTAAATATTTAATTGAAAATCCAATTTTTTATTTAAAAGAATTTCAATTTTAGGATATTTTGGAATTATTTTAGGTACTTGTAAAACGAATTTATGTAAAAACCACAACAAAGGGTTTTTTTTGCTCCTCACTCTATTAAATTAAACATATAGTTACAGTTAGAGAGATGTGACACCTCCCACCGAAGTTTCGATCAAATTTATTTAATTCCCTTGTTCTAACTACAGGGAAATTCAGTAGTTTATTCTGGAAAATGACAAATTATGCATCATTGACCTATAATACAAATTCTGTTCTAGCTTCAAAATCGTGCAAATTTAATATTTTTTAATTGCAAAAACTGTGTAATAAAGTTCGATCGCCGTCCTTTTTTAAATTTGTTAATCAGAAGGTTCTTTATTTTTAGATCCCCTTGTTATTAAAGGGATCAATTTTCAATTTTTCTCATTCCAAATAATTAAAGAACTCATTTTTTTAACTCTCTTAATTTTTTTCTAATTTTAATAAGAAAAATACTAAACTCTCTCAACATTTAGAAAGATTATTATATGAATAAATTTACTTTTAGCACTGCTAATTAGCATCTATAATTTTAAATATGAAAGAAATAAATAAAATCCTTCTGATTTAAATGCAATTCTTCAATCGGCTTGTCTACAAAAATTCGTATCAGCCAGTGCAATTCAGCATTCACGCGTTTGTATAATGGTAGGTATTTTGCGTGAAATCGCAATCGCATAATGATAAGAGTAACGCGTCCCAGGATGGGAGAATATGGTTATACAGGACCTGGTGAATGGGGAGCTTGCCGTCGGGGCTGCAAAATGTAATCGGCACAGCGCCCTCAATTATTAATTGCTAACCGCGTTAATTACTTCCAGCGGCGTAGGCACACCTGTCACTGACACAGTGGCGTAATATTACCTACAAAGGCTGATCCACAAACTCGAAATATTCCACGCATAAATCCAATATAATTTCCTCAATATCCATAAATTCTAATTAATTATAATTAAAGTCTTCATACACTGAAAATAATTATAAAGCTCCATAAAATTATACAATTTATACAGAACTACCACTTAAACCATTTAGAACCATTAAAAACATGTCAAAGCGTTTTTAATTCGCTTTTTTAAATTTTTTATTCATCGCTCATATTTTAAACTTCTTTATGAATTGTTGAAATATATTTTTGGCTTCTATATACAGGTTCTCACATTTCATTCATATAAGCGGAAGAAAGAGTTTCTTTAGACGTATTAACCGACTAAAATAGAAAAAAATGCCACAAAAAATGGTTTTTCAAGGTAGGAGGTACCCGAGAAAATTACAGGAAGTCCCTAACCGAAATTTCGTAAGATACAGTATTAAATCAACGAGGCATATTATCGCCTGAACTCAAATCGCCACGATTCGTAAGGAGAGACACATTAATGTGAGAGCCACCGGTCTTTATGTAGTACTACACAACCCATTACATATTATACATGTTATAGCGAGTTGTCTCACCACTAAAACCTGTTTCGGTTAATAGCAATCAACCTTTGGAAATAATTGTACGAATTTTAAAATAAGGATTCTGTATAATTCGATTCAGATATATACCACACCAGATTGGCTTTTAATTTCGTAGCTCCCGAAACTCAAGATCCCGTGCAGAAATTCCCTCTCTTTTTCTGAGACCTATAAAATTGAAAGTATTTTAAAATTTGTAAAAATGTTAAATATTAAATATTATTATTAAAATATTCGTAATCAAGGTGGCCACATGTACAATATTTAAAAGATTTAGTGAAATCTTAAAGGACTTCATGAAATTTTAAGAGATTTTTAAGAAAGTTTAGAGAATTCAAAGAATTTTAAGCAATTTTAAAGTATTTTAAAAAGCTTGTAAGAATTTTAAGAAATTTTGATTTTTTAAAGTAATTTTAAGGATTTTTAATGTTCCTCATGGAATTTTAAAGGATTTCATGAGATTTTTATGATTTTAAAAAAATTTTGTGGTATTTTACAAAATTTTAAGAGATTTTTACGTATTTTAAAGGATTTAAAAGTTTTTCATGTAATTATATTGGATTTTACGAAACTTGGAAGAGTTTTAAGAAATTTTAAGGGATTGTAAATATTCTCGTGGAATTTTAAAGGATTTTAAAAGGCATGTAAGAATTTTAAGAAATTTTAATTTTTTAAAGTGATTTTAAGGGATTTGATTGAAATTTTAAAGAATCTTACAAGATTTTTATAATTTATAAATAATTTTTTAGAATTTTAAGGAATTTTGAAGTATTTTAAAAAGCTTGTAAGAATATTAAGAAATTTTGATTTTTTAAAGTAATTTTAAGGAATTTTAATGTTCCTCATGGAGTTTTAAAGGATTTCATGAGATTTTTATGATTCTTAAAAAATTTTGTGAAATTTTACAAAATTTTAAGAGATTTTTTCGTATTTTAAAGGATTTAAAAATTTTTCATGGAATTATAAAGGATTTTACGAAACTTGGAAGAGTTTTCAGAAATTTTAAGGGATTATGAATATTCTCGTGGAATTTTAAAGGATTTTAAAAGGCTTGTAAAAATTTTAAGTGATTTTTTAAAGTGATTTTAAGGGATTTGATTGAAATTTTAAAGAATCTCACAATATTTTAATGATTTATAAAAGATTTTGTAGAATTTTATCGAATTTCAAGAGGTTTTCAAGAATTTTAAGAAACTTGTAATAATTTAAAGAAATTTTGACATTTTTAAAATGATTTTAAGGAATTTAAATATTCTTCGTGGAGTTAAAAAAATTTTCAAAAATTATTTTTGATTTTTAAAAAGGATTTTGTGAGGCTTTTGTTTCCAAGAATTTTTATTTAGAGGTTTTAATGTACTGTAGAGAATTTCAAAGTTGCTTATTGAATTTTAAAGGATTTCACGAGATTTTTATCATTCGTAAAAGATTTTGTGAAATTGTAAATTTTAATAGATTTTACAGCACTGAAAAAAAGGTTTGTTCCGGACAACAAAATAATTTTGTTGGTATTTGTGCAACAAAATTCTTTTGTTGGCTCAACCAAATTTTTGTTGGGTCAAGAAAACGTTTTTTTAAACCAACAAAAATTTTTTTCAATCATCAAAACATATTTTGTTGCACAAAATATTTTTTTGAGTGAGAATTTATGACATTTTATAGGATTCTAAATATTATAGTGAAATTTTAAGGAATTTAAAAATGTTTCTAGGAATTTCAGAAGATTTCTACAAGTTTTAAAGGATTTCAATAAGTTTTCAAGAATTTTAAGAGATTTTGACGCTTTTTAAGAGATATTAAAGTTCCTCGTGGAATTTTGAATTATTTCAAGAGGTTTTTAAAAGATTTTCTAGAATTTTGAAGGATTGTAGAAAATTTTAAGAGATTTTTACGAATTTTAAAAGATTTTGAAGTTTTTTGAGGAATTTAAAGGATTTGAAATGATTTTCAGGAATTTTAAAACAATTAGTAAAAATTTAAGGATTTTCATGAAATATTAACAAGTTTGAAGGAATTTCATTGAATTGTAAGATGTTTCTAGGAACTTCAAGAAATTTTAATGAATTTTAAGAGATTTCCAAGGTTGTCATAAATTTGAAAGTTGTTTACAAATTTTAAGTCTTGTGAAGTAATTTTAAATTTCGAAAGATTTAAAGTGATATTATACGACATTTTTTTAAAACTTTCAATAGTATTTTTATTGAAAATTTGTTCGCATTTTTAATACTTTTTTCTGTCAGGGAAATTCGTCTGAAAGTCAGGGAAATGAAAAAATTGAATCTTGTGGTCACCCTGATGCGTAATATTCCCTAATGTGCAAAGTTCGGTTGTTTCAGACCTTGAACGCTGGTCTAAAATTTAGAAAGCTGCTAGGATTTAAGTGTAATAAATCACTGACATCCTAGTTCAAATAAAACTCTCTCAATCAAATTCACAAACGAGATACCAGTTTCGAACACTCTAAACTTCAGCTGGAGGCCATCGATCATAGTTGAGAGTGTCGCTGTGAGGTCTGCTTGAATAAAACATAGAATAGTACACGGCTACTGCTGTGGATGAGACATCAGACAGAAAAGGAGAACGCGGTGCGGTGATAAACAAAGGTACATCGAAACCGTTTAATTACCGGGGACCGGAGATTAACTCTAATGGAACGATGCTGTTTCGAGCCTCAAGTCTTGTTGCTGATTGGCCGCAGGTTCCTACCTGGCGCCTACCAGGCTGAATAACTTTTGAGTTTAATTGTAGCACACGTTATCGGACCGAACGGTTCTTTATTGGGCAGCAAAACGTCGTCACCAGTCCTTTGGGGGCATTCCTTTTAAGCGTCGAGCATTAGCGTCCTTTTTCTTTTTTTCTTCAACAAGGTAAACGTATTATTGACGCCACGATAAAGCCACCCAAATACCGAGGGCGTTTAAAAAATCCAAAAGATTCGACGATATGGTAAGAGCGAATGATTTCGTTACAAAAAGGAGAAACACAAAGAGGAATGACTGAAAAGAAACGATAAAGAAGAATTAAAAGTAATAAAAATAAGGGGGAATACAAATAAAGTACAAAAGTCGGAATAAAGAGTAAAACAGTGTTGGTGAATACTATGTAAAAAAATCGATAATTGCCGGTAGCCGATTGTGGAAATAGGCTTTTTATTTTAATCGATTAATTAAAACCAATTCATTGCCCTCGAGTGTTATTAATTTCAATTAACCTTGATTGTCGGGCATGCGAAAGAGATTTTTGCTAAGGAAAGTAGCTCGCAGCTGTCCGGTCTTGCTATTTGTGTTTAAAGTATGTACACATTTTCACGATAAAGGTAAAAGTTGGAGATATAAGAGATGGCTGTTTGGATTTCCTTACGGGGCAACTTGCGTGACAACAGGTCGGCCATTTTGCGGTGCCCTAATAGATTTAGAGCTAGAAAACAGACGAGCTACCCTTCTCGACCAAGCCACCCCTTTTCACCCTCCTCTACTTGCGACCAACCCCCGAGCCGACGCCGGCGCAACTTAGCGACGAATCTAATTAACTTTATTACGTTTTGTCTTCTGTTTTCTACCTAGACAATGCCAGTCACATCTACTTCCAGCACTCGATTTTGCAGCTTCTTCACTCTTACAGAAATACAGAGGGTTTTTAAATTTTACCTTTTTTTTTTATAAAAATCTGACAGCTTTGCTATGTGAGGAGCTAAAAGAAGAAAAAAAAGCCTGGGGTTGTGGTTTTTATGTAAATTAGTTGCACAAGTATACAAAAAAAAATAATCTCGAAATACCTCAAAAATGGGATTCTTTTGATTAAACAAAAATAGATTTTCAAATAAATAATTAAATTTTCTACGTTAAAAGATGATTTTCAACGGATAAAATTAATTTTTATCATGAAAAGTGAATTTTTAATGAAACTAGGGAAAATTATTTTTTTTACATCTTAAAGCTTTTCAAGTCATTCAGAAACCAATCAGATTGGAAACAATAATGTAATATTTACGAAATTTTCAGGACATTTCGTTACACTACTTTTTTTAAGAGGAATTTCAAGAGGTTTCTATGAATTTTAAGGGACTTTGACGATTTTCAAGTGATTTTTATGAAATTTAAAAGATTTGTAGGATTTTTCAAAGATTTCGTAGAATTTTAAAAGATTTCAACGAATTTTAAGCGACTTCGAAGATTTTCGTAAAATTTTAAGAGATTTCAAAGGTTTTCTAGAAGTTTTAAGGGATTTTAAATGTCTTCGTGGAATTTCGAGGAATTTTAAGGGACTTAAAAATAATTTTAACGATTTAAAAAGATTTCCACAAATTTTAAACGATTTCGAAGATTTTCGGGAAATTTTAAGTGATTTTAAAGATTTTCTAGGAATTTCAAGAGATTTTAAATGTCTTCGTGGAATTTCGAGGAATTTTATGATACTTTAAAAATTTTTTGGCAATTTTAAGAGATTTTAAAGGGCTTAAAGATAACTTTAAGAATTTTAATAGATTTCAACAAATTTTAAGCGATTTCGAAGATTTTCGTGAAATTTTAAGAGATTTCAAAAGGTTTTTAGGAAATTTAAAGAATTTTAAGGGATTTTAAATGTTGTGAAATTTCCAGGAATTTTCAGAGAACTAAAGTGATTTCTATGATTTTTAAAAGATTTCGTGGAATTTTTATGGATTTTATAGAATTTTATGAGATTTTTAATAATTGTGAGGGATTTAAAGAAATTTGTCTAATTTTTAAAAAAATTTGTGAAATTTTAAAGGATTTTAAGGATAAGATTTCTAATAATTTTAATGGATTTTAAAGTATATAAAGAGATTTTATATGTTATCGTAGAATTTTTAAGAAGTTTCTGGAAATTCTAAGGGATTTTCACGAATTTTAAGGGATTTCAAAAGAATTTTATGACTTTTAAAATATTTTATGGAATTTGAAGAATTTTAGTTTGTCAGGGAATTTTATAGAGAGATTTCAAAAGATCTTTATGATTTTTAAAAAATTTCGTAGAATTTGAAAATATTTCGAAAGTTGGCGTAAAATGTTAAGGAATTTCAAGCAATTTTACTAAATTTATAATGATTTTAAATAATTTCAAGAGATTTATGATTTTAAAAATAATTCATGGAATTTTAAACGATTTTAATGAATTTTAAAGGATTAAATACTTTTTGGTGAAATTTTAAAGGGCGAGCAATCAAACTTTTTTTAGAGAGGATATTTTGCTCTTCAACCAAAAAAATGGATATATGTAGTTGAATCTTTAACCTAGTAAAAGATAAAAGGGAGAATTTTCTTTAAACAAACCTTTAATCTGTTGTCATTGTAAAAGTTTAAAGAAAAGTTTATACTGTTGACTGAAAATAGGGGACATTAGGATCTCAGCTGAATATAGGGTCCAATAGAGAATATAGGGACCAGTCCATGAAACTTAAGATTCTCAAAAGTGTCTCTTAATTTCCCCTATCAATTTCAATCCTCTAATATTTTCTCATTTCATACAAATTTAACAATAATTATCAATAAATATGCAGAATTGAAGTCCTATTAAAGTTACATTTTTCTTATGTTTCAGGAGACAAACAGCAGAAGAAAGAGAGGCAGAAAGGCAGGCAGCGAATCGTTTGATGCTTTCGTTGCAGGCAGAAGCACTTGGAAAAGTTGGATATCCAACATCAGTACCTACCATCACTAATCATCCTGCCAATAATAATGTTCCTAATCTAGACGGTCAGCAGGCCCCACCATCATTATCTCACTCTGTAGGACAATGGGCCTCTCCATATGGCCCACCTCAACCGCTAACTGATCCCATTTGCTGAGTTTAATGAAGAAGCCATGTAAATTCAGTTTCCCCATTACAAGAACTTTAGTTTTTGCGTCTTTCCTAGAATCCGTTCGCAAAGAAAACATTAAATAATGAATATTCCGCAAGAACTATAGGTGCTCACTGCATACAGTTCCCCGAAGACGTAATGCTTAACTTGAACCACGAACAAAATCAGATAATCGCTTTCTCGTTAAATGAGAAAAAAGTATAAAAAAAAAAAAAATGAAAAAGAAACTTATTGTAATTTAGAGAAATGGAAAAGAAATATCAAACCTATTTTCTTTCGAAAATAACTGATAAAAGATCAGAAGAATTTTCTAGCATATTTCAGGAAAGCCTCTAGAGAAAATAGAATTACAGAATGCGATAATCGCTAATTTAATCAATCACATGATCTCAAAGCGAAAAAAGGTATTGCGATTAAGAGCGGAATATTTAATTTGTTCGATTGCCAAAAATGACGAAGCTCAATATTGAGCTGAATTGTGTAAATATTTCTAAAAGAAAATATTGTGTTCCTGTTAATTACGCGAAATTAAATCGATTTATCAAAATCGAAAGTGAGAGTGCATTCTCAAGACTAAGTCAAAGCAATATTATGACAATGCAAGTGTACTCATTCTTCCTTTGTACTGAAATACGAATTGATCTTGATGCTAAGCCAAAAGTGAAAATCGTTTAAGTACACGACATATCTTTGTATATATAAATTTAGATAAGATTTGCTTATATATGATACACGTGATTGTTTTTCCATGTATAAATCATTTATTCCAGATTGACGAGTCTATATAAGCATATCCTGTAAATAATTAATGAATATATGAGCCGAATTGTAATCGTAACGATGATGCTTCGAGTGATACATTCCATCGTTGCTATTACTGATATATATTATTATTATTAATAATGAATGGAACAAAGCTTGTATTCTGCGTTAAGAGTAATCATAAGCTACTGAATTTTAGTGAACTATGTGATGTTATGTACCTACCTGTAATGTGTATATATAGAACAAAATGAAATGCATATAAATGATCTATAAAAGAATAGACATTATTAATATTTTCCTGTGCTCAGCTTTTCCGAAGGAATAGCCGGGGCGAGTTGGACAGATCCTCCTTCATTTTTCCTGTAAAATAGATAAATTTTTGTATTATATTATTATTAACTCGACTATTTTCCACTCCTATTATTAAAGTTCATCAACGCAATAATACCCAGGTAGAATCTTTAATAACTATTATTTAAATTGCAGTGTAATTTTCTTCTATATTTTTATATTGCATTGGAAATATATGAACTTCAAAAGAAGTAATAATTAAATTATTTCGTAATTTAATTTTTAAATATTGCTTCTTTATAAAAAAATTAAAAAAGATATCCAAAATTTTGTTAGTGAAATAAATATTTATATACAGAGTAAGTTTTTTTATCTTGAGACATTAAAATATCTCAAGAAAAAACTCACCCTGTATATCCGCTTGGATAAATGAATTTGTTTAAGGCTTCTCTTGATCTCTTAAATGATCTAATGTTTCTCATTTCGAATTTTTTTTTTTAACCGCTATGAAGGTCTTTAAATTCGATAACTTTTACACTAAAACAAAATATGATTTCTCCCTAATCTTCTCATTAATATCTGCCAACAGATGTGAGCACAGAGCAGGGGCGAAACTAGGAAAGGGAAGTTCGAAGACTCTTCTCTTAATTACGTCTGGGCAAGGACGTAGGTTTCTTTCGATTCCCGCAAGTGTTTTATTTCCTCAAAATGATCCCACTTCTCCTGGCCATATCGTCGTGGGGTCTTTGCTTACCGGATGTGGCTATGTTTACTGCCGATAATTGCAGAGAAGATGCGAAGCGCCGTCCTGCCCAATTATTTGGGGACAAATGCCGACTGAAAGAAAAAAGAATGAAAGTTCTGTCTTTCTCAGATGGACAAAGGCGCGACAGGATACTAACTCCTTTCAGGATTCTGTATCACTAGACATCTATAAAAAAGTCGTCTTCTTCCCTCGATTATCTACTTACTAACTTTGTAACGACGCTCACTGAGTTCAGCAAACGGTACTTGACTCTAATCGAATGAGGATCAATCTACTTATTGCGGTGGTACTTAAGGGTGGTGGAGCCAAGGTGGTACTTAAGGGTGTTGAAGCCAAGTTCTAATCTAAAAATTCGATTTCTTCATTTTACTCAACAAATATTAAATTTGGAATTTTTTCCCTCTGTAGAATTAATCAATTTTTAACTAGAATTATGCATACAGAGCGAAAAAATATCTAATTCGAATATTTTTTAAGTAAAATGAAAATATTCAATTTTGAAGTTAGATTTTCAATTCTTCGTTTTATGCGAAAAGTATTGAAATTAAATATTTTTTCGCTCTGTATGCAGTTTTATATTTGAAAATGGATTAGCGCTACAGAGCGAAAAAATATTTATTTATAATTTTTGTTGAGTAAAGTGGAGAATGGAATTTTGAGCTTAACGCTTGGGTCTGACGCACTTAAACCGTTCTAACATTAAAGTATTAAAACTTCCACGGACTCATATTGGGCACTTTTTTCGTTCAAAAATGTCCAGAACCGTCAATTTTGGTCCGATTTTTAATTTTTTTCTTTTTTTTTAAAATTAAAGTGCATTAAATTCTGAAGAGCTTCGCGGTCTCCTTTACTTGTTTATTAATAATTCTTTAATCAAAGTATGGAAAAACTGAAATTTTTTACATAAACATTTTTTCACGCTTTAATATCTATTAGGTAAACTTTATATTGTGTTAAATAATTTGTTTATTATTCCGTTTAATTTTTATAAATAAATTTTACGAACAAATTAGCAAATAGTCTTATTAGCGGTAAAATTTTTTTGGGTAAAAGTGCTTTGTATGAAGGAATGACATTTAATCACAAAAATAATTAAAAAGATAAGAATAGCCATTTTTATAAACAGTTCTTGTGGCAACATATTTAAATTAGAGATTTTTTCAAATTACAATTTCCTTCAATTGTCAGAACTATTTCAGATATTCTTTAAAATAATAAATCTTTAATAATATTTGGTCAAATATAACAATTTAAATTTGTATATACAAATTAGATAAATTCAAAATTTTGGCTAATTTTTACCATTTGACTATTGGTTCATAAAATTTGTTTATAACAATTGAATGGAATAATAAACAAATTATCTGTATTCTGTGAGTCCAAAAACATTTAATACAATATAAACTTTATCTAAGCAGTTATAAAAGCGTAAAAAATTGTTACCTATATAAAAATTTCAGTTTTTCCATATTTTGAGTAAACATATTATTAATAAATAAATACTACATTTTCTTTGATTCAAAGAAAGTTTCTTTAATTGAAAGAAATTGTTTTTTCTGGATATTTTAATGTTATCTCAAATTGTAACTTCAAAATTTCAATAAGAATTCAAAATCGCTAATACATAGTTTTATAACTCTGGAAACTTTCTTGGTAATCATAAATATATAGTGAGAGAAAATAATACTGTTTTTGCTCTCATTTAAAGGAAAATGACAGGACCTTTTCTTGACAACTCTATCCCGTCCTGCTAAAGTCATTTCACAGTCCTAATTCATTAGAAATTGTAGGCTGGCATGTTAGAAGCTGGATAATGAGAAGTTTTTCTTTTCCAAATGACTGATTTCATATTCGGGACGGTTTGCTGGATGATTGTCTTTTAAACAGAACAGAAAAAAAGTAGAAAAACCACAAAGGGTCTTTCCGGCAAAATTACAGGGCAGAAAACGTGCCGAGCGTTGGAAGCTAAAACATCATCAATTTAGCTTCGAATCTTGCGTTCCCTGCTTTTCTGATTGGTCTCAACGACAGATTTTCTCCATTAAATATTTTTTGTCTTCATTCAAACAGGCTAGAAGAACTTCATTTTATTTAAATACAAATACACATCAATTAATAAATATTAATTTTTAAAATTATTTTTTTAGAAATAATTTCGCACACATAAAAATAGAATATTTTTTCCGCATAAATAATCCCTATCTTCAAAAACCTTAAAAGCTGAATAGATCAAATTCGTTTTCAAAGACGTGGGTAGAAAAGTAAGAAAAGCAATTGCAATAACTTCATGCTTGTCCAATAAATACAGCATCCACTTTACACATGCAGGTATGAATCTCCCATAATTTAATCCATGACTCTTTAAGTCTTCAGAATGTAATTAAAGTCAATGCAATATTCATGTTTCCTGATGGAACGATTAGCATCTTGTGGATTTCCAATTTCAAGTGAAACTTAATATAAGAGAATCAGTATAATTTAATATAATAGAAGATATTCGAATCTGAAGAAATAAATATGGAATAATATTAATTTCTAATGTATCTGTTATATTTTTTCCTTTTTCGTTAATTTGATCTTGAAATTGGAACAGAAATTGGATTGGATTGAAATTGGTGCTTTGATATATTTCAGGATTTTTTCTTGGATCAGAAAATTGGGATCAAAATGATCCAATTTCGAAGATGAATTATTATCTACCGAAACTAAAAACTTTGTTTTGAGTAGAAACAACCTGAACGATGATGCAAATTTCAATTTGATAATGAAAGTGATTTGCAATGATTTAATACCCTGGGGTTTACTGTAAATAGGATTAAACATTAACAATAGAATTAAAATTAACGATAGAATTAAAATTAACGATAGAATTAAAATGAACGATAGAATTAAAATTAACAATGCTTCTTTTGATAATAAGCATAAAAAGAGATCGTTTAATGCAGCGCCTTCTCAATTAGTCTAGAATACAAGCAAACGATTAATTTTCGTTTCCATTAGGTTCTCTGCCGCATTATTTCCTGAAATGCGTTTCTGAGCATCGGTCGTTAAGTAGATATACGTTTCCTGTCCGCGAAGAAGACTCGTTTCTCGAGAACCGACGCTTCTATTTCCGATAGTTTGTGGTCAGACCATACAAGAAACTTTGAGAATGCCGATATAGATCTAGTCACACTTGGACAGGTAATCGAAAAGTTTATCTTTTATTTTTCTCTCCTAATTCGGCCGGATCGAAAATCGGTCTCAAAATGCTCATTTCCTTCATTTCGACTATAAGGGATGAAAAAAATGAGTTCCTCTCAATAATCTTCTGATTTTTGGAAGATTGGAAAGATCTTTTGATCCCTCATTTAGAAAATCAATCAATATAATATATAATACTAGCTAACCCTGCGCGCGTTGCTACGCCTCATTCAAGTCGTGTTTATTTTATTGTTAATTTAATATTTAATATTAAAAACATTTTTTAGAGTTAAATATTAAACTATTTTATTATTTTTATTCTAAAGCGGTAGGATAAACAATATTTTTAGTTTTCAAAACGATCTGACAATTGAAATTTATAATAAATTTATTTCAAAAAATGTAAAACTATCGAAAAGCTCAAAAAAAAAATCTTCTAATATTCTATCTTATCTTTTAATATTCAATTAAATTAGTCAATTTTTTTAAAAAAAAAATAAATAAATAAATAAAAAATAAAAATAAAAAAAAAAAATTATAAAAAAAATTATAAAAAAAGTATAAACTATAGTTATAAACCTTCCTTGAGTTTCAAGAAATATATTGTAAAAGATTTCATTAAGATCGGTATAATATATAATATATAATACATAATTCTTTCCTTTCTGTTACAGAAGAAATTATAGAACATGTTTTGCTGCTACTGGATTTGGAACAAGTAAGTCTAAAATATTTTTGACTTGCGTAAAATTAACTTAAAGTGTAAAATTGTTGAAAGTATATTGTGTGATGTATATACAAAAGTGATAGAATACATATTTCATGCATTCTCATCCTCTTGCGATAAATGACAGACGACAGAAGTAAAACCGACGCGACTGTTCAAAAACGCGACAGCCGCTCTCTTGATCCGCTATTCTGCAGGCCCCATTTAGGATGATTGCCTGATTTATGAATTTATACTGGGTGATACTGCAACCCAGTGTCACCCCGTCGACATTTGCTTCTCTTTACTTCTTTTTCTCCCATATCGTTAGTAATAACCTTTTCACTTTAAACCTGATCCCCATAAACGTTTATACTACAAACTACGAAGAATAAAAACCGAGAGAAAAGGGCTTGTTAGACTAAAATAATTTATGGAAATTTCAGTTATTGAATTGGAATTTTTAAATTGAAATCAATTTAAAAATTATTTGTTCCTTTTGAAGAAAAATTAATATAAATTTAATTTTTTTGTAAAAATAGTATAAATCTAGAATCAAAAATATCTATTCTATATAAAATTCTATCTTATCTTAAAAAAGTGATGTTACCATATATCGAACACATTATTATCGAAAATCTGATTGGTTTGGAAAATTGCGTGAATTGTATGAATATATCGAATTTGAAAATTATTTTCAGATTATTTTTGTTATCAAAACGATTGCTGTCAAAAAAGTTTCATTGGATTTTCAGATATTTTAAGAGATTTCATGGGGTTTTGAATAATTTTAAGGATTTTAATAGAGTTTTACGTAATTTATTGAGAGTTTAGAGATATTAAGTGATTTCATGGTATTTCGAGGAATTTTATGAAATTTTAAGGGTTTTTAGGATATTTTTGGGATATTAGGTAATTTTAAGGACTTTTAAGGGATTTTACGAAATTGCATGAAATTTTAAGTCATTTTAAGAGATTTTATGATATTTTATTGGATTCTTAGGAATTTCAGGGGATTGCATGAGATTTCATGGGATTTTAAGTAACTTTAGGGGATTCTAAGTAATTTTAAGGGATTTTAAGATATTTTATGATATTAAGTAATTTTAAGAACTTTTATTTTCAGAAATTTTAAAGGATTTGGTGAGATTTCATTGAATTTTCAAGAATCTCAAAGTATTTAATGAGATTTCATGGAATTTTGAGTAATTTTAAGGAATAACTGATTTTATGAAACTTAAAGGAATTTCATAAAATTTCATATGATTTTAAGTAATTTTAAGGCATATAACGATAGATTGTGGAATTTTAAGAAATATCAATTAATTTTACGAAATTTAAAAGAATTTCACCAGATTTTCAAGGATGTTAAAGGAATTTTAAGATATTTTGTGAGATATTAAATAATTTTAAGGATTTTGAAGGGATTCAAGGAATTTGACGAAATTTCACTTGATTTTCAGTAATTTTAAGAGTTTTAACGAGTCTTCCTGATATTTTGAGTTAATTTTAAGTTATTTTAAGAAATATGAAGTAATTTCAAGTAATTTTACGAAATTTAAAGGAATTTCACCAGATTTTGAAGGATGTTAAAGGGATTTTAAGGAATTTTATGAAATTATAATAATAAATATAAATTATAATTATTATCTATAAATTTTCAATTATTTTGTATAATTTTGAAGTCTCTTAAAAAATTTTTAAATCCTTTGATTTGAAATTGTTTACAATACTCTGAATATTTTTAGGAATCAAAAATATCTATTCTCTGTAAAATTCTATTCTTCAAAAGAAACAAGAATTTTTGAAAGCTTCTTCAATTTTTTGAACTTTATGCTTTTGCTATTATTTATGGACCACCTTAATGCTTATGTATAATTTTATCTTTGGCAGACTTATTTTTCTTTACGTTAAAACTCTTTACTTATTTAATCGTTAAAACTCTTAAAATTACTGAAAATCAAGTGAAATTTCGTCAAATTCCTTGAATCCCTTCAAAATCCTTAAAATTATTTAATATCTCACAAAATATCTTAAAATTCCTTTAACATCTTTGAAAATCTGGTGAAATTCTTTTAAATTTCGTAAAATTACTTGATATTTCTTAAAATTCCACAATCTATCGTTATATGCCTTAAAATTACTTAAAATTATATGAAAATGTTAAATAATACAATAAAGTATTTTAATCAGACTCATGTCTCAATGAATTAAGGAGTTAGGGTCAGTCAGGATTTTTTGAAAATCGATTTTTTATTGCATTCTGCATTTTGCATTTGCATTAATTCTTCGTTCAAGTACAAGGGAATATCGTTTTTTAACTAATCTTGCTTATTTATCGATATTTTTACCTTAAAAAATTACTGTAACTTCTTAAAATGTGTATTATTCAAACTGTAGAACATTTGTCAAAAAGTAATAAAACCTACACGGAAAAAAGAAAATGGCTGAATTTACCATTTAAAATAGTCAACATGCGCTCTGAACGTGTTTTTCTTGGAATTTAGTAACTTTTACTATTTAAAATTGTAATTTTTGCTAAGAAAATCTTCAATTCTCCTATTTTCTTTGTAAAAGTTACAATTTGAAATAGTAACACTGACTAAATTCCAGGAAAAAGGCGCATTTTGACTATTTTAAATGTTAAATTCAGCCATTTCTTTTCATTTTCTTTTTTCCGTGATATTTTCAAAAAAAATTCTCAAAAAAATCGTTTTCTTGGCCTTGCGACTCACCCTAACTCCTTAAAAGGATAAACTACTTTACTTTTAAAATGTGCCAAGTGTTATTATTCTCAATTTTGTTTATTACATCTAGTAATGGTAGATAAATATTAAATCTTCCTGTTATGAGTCTAGTAAGATTTCTAAAAAAACAATGCGTAAAATTTGATAAATTATGTTATGTAAAAGACTGTGTAAATAATTGAGAGCCTGATTGGTGTGGTTCGATTTTCAATGAACAGAAATAAAAGGCTATATTGTTTGAAAGAACACACCTGTTTTATACAGATATGTATATATATATACAAACTCATACGGGCATAAAAGTCCATACGTCCACGAAACAATCATCCTAAAGCTGTAACAATGCAACTTGTAACCATACGCCTCGTGTGGCAAGTAACGATTGCATGTGCACGTGTTTATGTACGATTGCTTCGACTGGTCTTATATACGTATGGTTTAATCACTTACCAGTAAGCAGTCGAGCTCTGCTGCAACCCCGAGGGAAAAATCCCACCTTATACATTGTATGGATTGATTATAGGGGAAGCTTTTGTTATGTTCCTAGTATAATATGTATACGTACCTTGGGACACGTTTTTCTCTCTATATCATTTAACAAATCTATAATAAATAGTCACGAAACGGTATTTTGTTAGATCAAACAAAAATTCTTTTTTTTTATCACTCTGCTCTTGTTTCTTCTAAAGTCTATTTATTTTCTTATCAGAATATATTTATCTTTAGTCCACTCGTACAAATAATCGAACTTAATTACGTGAAAATTAATCCAATAAGTTGAAGTGAATGCTTCCAACATTCTCATTAATAATTGAAACGAAATATTATTAATTCACGATTCGCGATTCTTCTTAGCATATTTTAATCTTTATAAATCATTATCTTAATTTATAAATTGTTGAGAAATAGGTCACTGATTCAAATTTAGAGAGTAAAAAAGTACATCTTTCTACATTTCAAACAATCGAACTATGAAATGATGAATAGAAATTTGTATCAGATGTTGCAAATCTGATTGGCTTTTGAATGACTTGAAGTTGAAAGAAGAAAAAAAATTAATGGTGTAAAAAAATTTTACAAAAACCTTTAAAATTCCTTAAAATTTCTTAGAACTTGCAGAAACCTCTTGAAATCCCTTAAAAATTGACAAAGACCATTAAAATTATAAATGTTTTGAAATCCAAGTTAAAATTCGCAAAAAGCTCTAAAAATTCCTAAAAACCTCTTAGAATCTCTTAACATTTAAAATCTCTTAAAATCCTTAGAAATCTTATCAAAATTCATGAAATCCTTAAAAATTCTACTAAACCTTTTAAAAATTAGAAAAATTAATAAAAGTACCTGACAAACTTTAAAATCCTTCAAACCCCATTAAATATTTTAAAACTCATAAAAATCTCTTGAAATCTTTTAAAATTCGTGAAAATTTCTTATAATTCCCAGAAACTTCTTGAAATTTTGTAAATTCTACAATATCATTTAAAGTCCCTTAAAATCTTCTAAAAATCAAAAAATCCCTTAAAATCTCTCAAAATCCTTAGAAATCTTATCAAATTCTATGAAATCCTTAAAAATTATGGAAAATATTTTAAAAATCATATATGTATAGAAATTCTTTAGAAATCCCTCGATAAAATTACCTGACGAACTTTAAATCCTTTAAACCCCATAAAATATTTTTAAACTCAAAAAAAAATCTTAAAATCTCTTAATAATCCCAGAAAATCCCTTAAAATTATTTGAAATCTCTTAAAATTCCTCGAAACTGCACAACAAGATTTAAAATCCTTTAAAATCTCTTAAAACACCCAGAAACCTTTTCAAATTACTTAAAATTTCATGAAAACCTTTGAAATTGCTTAAAATTTGTTGAAATCTCTTAAAATTCGTGAACATCTCTTAAAATTCCCAAAAATTTCTTGAACTTCTTTGCATTATACGATAAAATTTAAAGTCCCTTTATATTCTTTAAAATTCATTAAAATTGTTAGAAATCTCATTAAATTCCACAAAATCTTTTAAGAATCATAAAAAATCTTTTGAATTCCCTTAAAATTCGTTGGAATCTCTTAAAGTTCTAATAGAAACTTAATTTTTTATTTTTCTTCAATATATCAAAACATTTAAAATTCCTTAAAATTCCACGAAATATTCTGAAATACCTTAAAATTCTACGAAATCTTTTAAAATCCTAAAAATCTTTAGAAATTCATAAAAAAAATCATTTAAAAATTGTCCAAATCCATTAAAATTCCTAGAAATCTCTTTGAAAACCCTCTCTAAAAAAACTGATGCAACGAAATGTCCCTAAAATGTCGCATACATTGTTGTTTCAAACCTGCTCTCTAAATTTGAATCAGCGAGATTCCATTGGTTTTTGAATAACTTGAAGTTGTAAGAAGTAAAATAAATAATCTTGCTCATATAAAATAATATAAATAATCATGTTGGTCTGCTATAGTAACGTAATTTCCCACTTTTCCTAAGACTATAGAAATTAGCTTATGAATTAAAATGGACATAAGAACGAATACTCCCAGGGGTGTAACGTCGTTCATTGGAAAGTGTTTCATGTGGTCATGTGTACAAAATAGGAGAACAGTGGCACACACGTGCCTAAAAACGAGTAAATCGCACACATACAGAAGAGAGTCAAATATATATTGTGCTATGGCCCATAGGGACGTAGTGACGACATTTTAATATTTAATGCGATTAAACTCATTCCGACCCGCCTCTCGTAATTGGTTTCTGATTAGCGCTAAGTTTTAAGTGTATTATATCGAACGTGATGTTACTACACACTAGCGGGCTTACAATATACTCTCATATATCACGTAGAATTATGTTAAGTCATTAAACTATAGCTAGACAATTTTTTTTTTTTTTTTCAATTACAGAAGTTTGAAAGTGCCATAGCAATGAAAAATCATACTCTCTAAACTTGAATTAGTGAAATTTCACTGATTCCCAGTCAAATTCCACTGATTTTCAGTGATTCTTTTCTCACGATTTTAATTAGTGAAAAATCTACTGGAAATCAATGAAAAGTCGCTGAAATTTTCAGTAGTTTAGTGACGATTACTGAAAATTTCAGTGACTTTTCACTGATTATCAGTGAATTTTCACTGAATGAAATCTTGAAAAAAGAGTCACTAGAAATCAGTCTACTTTCACTGATTCAATTTTAGAGGGTACGTGTTTTAATTGTATTTCATTTGTGTTTCAATTATACTAAAATTGATTTCTGCTTGTTACCCTTAACATCGAAATCGTCGACACGAGTTAAGTCGTTTCGTGCAAGGGTAATCCGTGAACTCAGCGGATGTCTCTATTCACCAGGGTTTCACTCCATCTTCCGTTGACAGACAAAATCCCCCGCCTTTGCACCTAACGGCTACCACGATCTATCTATCGGCCGTCCATCCAATTAGGAAAGGGAAAATTTAATTAAACCCCTATAGAAACCGATGAAAACTCTCAACGGCTTTCGAGAAATCCGCGCTTCGATATTTATAATTGATCCCTTAAACTTTACTTACGAGTCCACTTTTAAAAAACTAACATTTAAAATTTATGTTTTTAATTCATCGTTCGTTACATTTTTGTATTATTTAAAACAAATAAATTACATTTAAAGAAAATATATATAAATATAATATATATAAATACTTATATATATATTTATATATAAATATGAAATAATATAATAATATATAAATATAATATATAAATATATTTTTATACAATATATGAAAATTATATACTTAAATAATACTTTGTACTTCGTAGAAATATCTAAACTTCTACCATGGAGAGTGCAATTAAATTTAATTATAGAGTACGACAGGAGATGGTATAAACAAACTGCTACAATGGACAATGTTGGACATATAATTAAATGTAGTGAGCAACATCGTTTTTATTAAGAATTAAAAACTGAGTTGGATAATGCATATTTTAAATAAATATGAGAAAAAATATTGATTATATATAATATATAAAAGTAGTCACACATTATTCCTTTTAGTAAATTGAGTTCAATATTACTTCGTAAAATCGATTTAGTACTTTTCTGAATTTATTAAAAAAAAATTATTTTCAAGGATTGTCAGTTTTTATTGTTTTAATACTTTTTCTGTTACATTTCAGTATATTCAAGATTTAGAATTACTTGTAAGTCACTAAACATCTATCAAAATTACCAGCCTTAAAGAAAACTATAATAATTAACACAATAAATATTAATACAATAATCTAATATAAATAATATAAATAAAGTAAATAATATAAAGAATAGCGTAATAATAGAATGACGTCAAATAGAATTTTTTTAATAAATTCTATGTTGTAAACTGTAAATTAAAATTACTTTTAATTCAAATTTAATTGCGAAATAAATCTTGAACATAATAAGGTTCAATAAATAATGAATTTTTTGACGAACTCATTAAAGAAATGATAAATAATACCTTTTGTAAAATATTTACAGTTTGTACACAATAACATTAACAACTAATTTTATTTCTATAATTTTTGGTAATTTCAATACATATGTTAATAACTATCTGTATGGAAATGTTCACATCATTTAAAGTCATTAAATAATAGTCAATCATCATAATCATCCAATAAAGAGTGAACTTCACAACTTAACCACCTAAGTAAATATTACTTTCGCAAATAAAAATTTCAATCGCGATTCATTTCTGTCATTTGATTAAAACGTTTATTCTAAATCCTCCCATTCAATCTTCTTTAATAGAAGCGGAAATGAAAAATTGAAAATCTGTATAATCATTTGACGGTTTCTTTATAATAACACATTTTATTCTCATTTACCCATAAATTTCGAACATATTTCAATTTTTCAAGAGATAATTACAGGGTTTGATC
This sequence comes from Synergus itoensis, assembly GCA_904066005.1. Lineage (NCBI taxonomy): Eukaryota > Metazoa > Arthropoda > Insecta > Hymenoptera > Cynipidae > Synergus > Synergus itoensis. The sequence goes on along the minus strand of CAJFCP010000704.1, from coordinate 485,724 downwards.
CGTTTTGAAAGAAAAAAAAAAAGAATGGTCACTGATTCTTACAGTAAGTTATAACTTCAATCTGGTAACTTATTTATCAAAGACAGACGGTCCGCGGGAAAACTTGTGTCGTAAATACTCGCCATTCGGCCCTTAGTAATTATTATTGCTGTTATTTTCTGAAGATGATCTGTGCCGGAAGTAACCAGCCAACGGTGCTACCGGTGAGGATCTTCGCAAAGCATTCAGGAACTCACAGCTTGCAAAATGTGCCTAAAAATAGAAAAAAAAAAAAATAATAACAACAATGAAATGAAACTATCTGGAAATATGCCTGTTGAGAATATTGCTCCGATGAAGTTCTCTAGAATCGTTTTATCAATTACAGACACAACTGGCATAATTCAGGTGATCTAACGATTCTTGGAACGATTTAATTCCGACGCTTCCATGAGCTCAACGATCGGCAAAATAACGGCAGAGAAATAATAAGGGAAAATACTTTCGGAATCTCTTCAATATAAACTGTTTTTAAAACAATTTACTTTTATTACTTTTATATTAATTATTATTATCAAAGACATAAAAGAACAATTATAATGTCATTTTAACGACATTTGCATGGTTTTGATTAACTTAATGAATAGAATGGAAATAAATTTATGAACAATAGAGAGGGGGAAATAAATATGAATAAAAATTTGCCCACGCCAATGTTTCAGGAAAAAGATTTGCCCGGGGCTAAGAAGCAGTAAAGACCATTTATTCTGACACAGTTCTCGGAACGTGATTATGAGATTTTATTTTATCTTCCGTGCGCATATATTCACCTGTTCGTTACCGTTCCCTTGAAGTAACATTTTCAACTTTTGCAATTGGCAATTCGACTGCAAATTGGCCAATTGACTTCCGGCACCCTGAAGCCGAGCTCCAGATAACTTTGCACCTCCAAGAAAGTTATTGGCCAAATTCTCCGCGCGTTTTCCATTGGTCCACCCTCGACTGTATTGAAATGTTTGACAGTTTGCAACAATAACTGTCAATGAGAGGACTAATATTACTGATGCCCAACGTTCCATATCTGTAAATTTGAAGAAGAAATAATTAAACTTTGTTTAGAAAACAGTTTCACTCCCTAGTAGAAATTGGTCTAGTTTTTCCTTAACACTCTCAAGTAACTCGTAGGGCTGAAATGGGAAAAACTAGACTAAAGAAACTAGGTAGTGCCTAGTTAGAACCTAACTAGAATTTCCTGAACAGATTTGAATTAAGAAATCCTTGACTAGTAATCAATGAAATTTCCTCATTCAATACGAGAATAGTTTCTCCTTAACACTCTCAAGTAACTCGTAGGGCTGAAATGGGGAAAAATAGACTAGAGAAACTAGGTAGTGCCTAGTTAGAACCTAACTAGAATTTCCTGAACAGATTTGAATGAGGAAATCCTTGACTAGTAATCAATGAAATTTCCTCATTCAATACGAGAATAGTTTTTCCTTGCCTGTATCTCGATATAAACTAACTAGGATTTCTTGCTCAGTTTTAACTTGAAAGATTCCTCTACTGGGGAAAAACTGACTAGAAACTTTCCTAAAACTAGGACCAATTTCTACTAGGGCTGAATCAAAGAAATAATCGCACGCGTGTTTATTTGTCATAAGAATCTTTTTAAATCCCTCAATAAAATTACCTGACAAGTTTTAATATCCTTTAAATCCCATAAAATATTGTAAAAGTCATAAAAATCCCTTGAAATCCGATTAAAATCTGATCAAAGTCGTGAAAATCTCTTAAAATTCCCAAAAACTTCTTGAAGTTTTTTAAATTCTACGATAAGATTCAAAGTCCCTTGACGTCCTTTAAAATCTATTAAAATTATTAGAAACGTCATTAAATTCCATGAAATCTTTAAAATTCTACAAAATCTTCTAAAAACGGAAAATCCCTTCAAATTATTAGAATTCTCATAAAATTTCACAGAGTTCTTTAAAATGCCATAAAATATTTCTCAAATTATGTTTAATATTATGTTTTAAAATCTCTTGACTTCTTTTAAAATTCCTGAAAAATATATTACATTTAAAATTCCTTAAAGTCCCTTTAAATTCTTTGAAACCTTTTGAAATCTCTTAAAATTCCTCGAAACTTCACAAGATTTAAAATCCTTTAAAATCACTTAAAACACCCAGCAACTTTTCAAATCACTGAAAATTTCATGAAGTTTCGATATTGCTTAAAAATCGTTGAAATCTTTTAAAATTCGTGAAAACTTCTTAAAATTCTCAGAAACTGCTTGAAATTATTTCAAATTCTACGATAATATTTAAAATCCCTTTATATCTTTTAAAATCGATTAAACGTCTTAGAGATCTCATCAAATTCTATAAAATCCTTAAAAATTCCATAAAATCTTTTAAAATTTAGAAAAATTTCTTGAAATCCTTTGAAATTATTAGAAATCTCATATAATTTAATAAAATCATTAAAGATGCGATAAAATCTTTAAAAAATCATTAAAATCTCTTGAATTCTCTTAAAATTTCTGGAAATTCCATAATAAAATTTAAAGTCCTTTAAAATCCTTTTAAAATTATCAAAAACCTTTCGAAATTTCGAAATTCTACGACAAGGTTTAAAATCCCAAAAACCTTTATAAATCTCTTACTACTTCACGAAAATCTTCGAAATCGCTTAAAATTCGTGAAAATCTCATGAAATTTCCCGAGACTTCTTGAAATCCTTTCAAATTCTATGATAACAATTAAAATCCCTTTTATATCCTTAAAAGTCATTAGAAGTATTAGAAATCTCATCAAATTCCATGAAATTCCATAAAATTCCACAAAAATATTCAAAATCATTTGAAATCCACGTTAAAATTTATGAAAATCTCTAAAAATTCCTAGAAACCGCTTGAAATTCCTCAACATTTAAAATCTCTTAAAATTAATAGAAATTTCGCCAAATTCCATGAAATTCTTAAAAATTCTACAAAATCTTTTAAAATTCAGAGAAATCTCTTGAAATCACTTAAAATTATTAGAAATCTCATAAAATTCTATAAAATCCCTCGCAATTCTTAGAAATCTTTTAAAATATCTTAAAATTCCTTGGAATTCCAGGATAACATTTAAAATTCTTTAAAACCCCATAAAACTCTTAAAAACCTTTTGAAATCCTTTAAAATTTCACAAAAATCTTAGAAATCGCTTAAATTCGTTGAAATCTTGTAAAATTCTTAGAAACCTCTGAAAATTCCTCAAAATTTTAAAACATTTAGAATCCCTTAAAATCCTTTAGAATTCTTAAAAGTCTCTTAAAATTGCATGAATTTCTTTAAAATGTCACGAAATATCTTAAAATCCCTTAAAATTCTACGAATTTTTTTTAAATCCTAAAAATCTTTTGAATTTCGTAAAAATCACTTAAAAATCGTCAAATTCCCTTAAGATTCCGAAAAATCTCTTTAAATTCCTCTATAAAAAAGTGGTTCCTCTCTAAAAATGTCTCGAAAATCTCGAATACATTATAGTTTCAAATTTGGTTGGCTTTGGAATGACTTGAAGTTCAAAGAAATTTTTTCTTTGACCGGCGTATATCAAAGTCATGTTTCTTTAACTCAAAGAAACTGTTTTCTGGGTGTTGAACAAGCTATAAATATATCAGAATATAAAATAAAAGAATATTAACTGCATATATTTTTTTATTATTTTATGAGCACTGAGCAATGACACAGTGACAAATCGGTGGGGAAAGCAGGTTAATTTGCCTCGTACAACGAGCATACGTTTAAAACAATGGTCAACTTAAATGGCTGACCGACTCAGTTGACTAGCCAGATAAACGATCCGTGCAAAGTGATGCAGCAAAATTGCAAGCCCATTTGCTTTTTTCTACTCGCTACGGTTCTCGACAAAACCACTTGCGGCTCAATGCTTACGAAATATTCTTATATAAATAGTTCTTGACCGGTAAACGATCTGCGAACTAAATATGCTTTATCTCTTATTGCATTACTTATTTCCTTTAAACTATGTAATTGTCCAAGAAGGGATAATCACGCTGTCCTCTGATCTCTCATTATGCACATTAATTGTTTTTGCTATATACTCAGCGCTGCGAGTTTAGCATTTATATATCCGTAAAACATTAATATAAAATGGTGTTGTCGTGTTTTTTGGTCTACTATTCTCTTTAAATTTTGTCAATATTTTAAATATTGACGCTATTAAAAAAAATTAACAGAACATCATTATTTCAAAACATACAACATTAAGATTACGGGATGTTAAAGTGATATATAATTTTTACATATAATAATCTGAGAAGTCAGTAAATTTTACTGATTTTTCAGTAATTTTCCACAGGTTAAAATTTGAATAATGAATCTAATTACAATTGCCCCTATTACGATGAAGAGTTTGGCTTTTCAGAAGTGTTACACCTAAATTTCCTAAAATCTTTTGAAATCTTTCAAATTCATTAAGAAACTATAAAATTCCTTAAATTTTTTAAAATTACTTAAAATTTCCTTAAATATTTGAACTCCCGAAAAAATCGATTAAAATCCTCCGATACATCTTGAAATTATCTACGATAATATTTAAATCCCTTTATATCTTTTAAAATCGATTAAAAGTATTAGAGATCTCGTCAAATTTCATAAAATCCTTAAAAATTCCATAAAATATTTTAAAAATTAGAAAAATCTCTTGAGATCTTTAAAATTATTAGAAATCTCGTCATATTCCATGAAATCCTTAAAGATGCGATAAAGTCTTTTAAAAATCATTAAAATCTCTTAAATTCTCTTAAAATTTCTGGAAATTCCATGATAAAATTTTAAATTCCTTAAAATCCTTTTCAAATTATCATAAATCTTTCGAATTTTCGAAATTCTACGACAAGATTTAAAATCGCAAAAACCTTTGTAAATCTCTTATTAATTCACGAAAATCTTCGAAATCGCTTAAAATTTGTGAAAATCTCCTAAAAGGGGGAGGGTCTCTAAGGCAAATTTTTGGCCTAATTTATATTTGACCCAAAAAATTCAAAAAAATTCATACAGTATCTACTAACAATAAGAAGTTAATTCCACCCTAAACGGACAACCCTCACCTATGTATGTATTTTTCTGAATTTTTTAATCGGATTTTTTTCAGTTTGACCTTCAAATGACCTTGAACCTGATATGCTGGAGGTCAAC
>CAJFCP010000704.1:438295-472462 GCA_904066005.1 Synergus itoensis | reverse complement strand
TTTGAGATGCCTTAGAATTTTTTAGAATTACTTATAATTCTTTAAAGTCACTTAAAATCTTTCAAAGTCCCTTGAAAATCAGTAAAATCATTTAGGTAATATAATTTAAAATGCTTTGAAATTCATTAAAAATCTATGAATTGTTTAAAATCACTTAAAACTATTTTACGTCTTTTAAATTTTAAAATTCCAGAAAAAACGTAAAAATCACTTAAAATCCGTTGAAATTATTTGAGATGCCTTAGAATTTTTTAGAATTACTTATAATTCTTTAAAGTTACTTAAAACCTTTCAAAATCCCTTGAAAATTTGTAAAATCTCTTACAATCATTTAAAATAACTTAAAAACACTTGAAATCTCTTAAAATTCTTTGAATCCCCTTAAAATAGCTTAAAATGATTTTAAGTCTTTTAAAATTCTACAATTAGACACGAGTAGAATTCACTTTTTGATAAATATCAAGTATGGCTAAAGAAATATTATATACTTCAATAATCCTTTTTTCTAAATAAAAAAATATTAAATAAAATAAAATAAATAAATAAAAGAATTAAAAATTATTTTTCAATTTAGAAACTCGCCTTTAGAATATTTTACCAACAAATATATTTCAGATGGAAATCGTAGATTTAAACAAAGTGCATTCTTTAGTATTTTATTATATGTATAATTCATTTGCGGCAATAGTGTACACATTTTTACGTGATACTGCATTTTTTAAAATATATTTTTTTTTACAAAAGGGTTCAAATCCAATAAAGGTAAAAATTCTAGGGTCTTTGATAAAAATTACTATATAAAAAACTATTCAATATTTTTACTTAAAAATTTGTTTAGGACATACTCAAAGCTTAATTCAAAAGTTCATGCAGTTTATTTAGCCAAAATTTAAATTTAAATACGCTAAAAAAATGCAAAAGTTGTTATTCCAATCTTGTAGAGCGTTCAAGAAGCAAGATTCTTAATCTCTTGACTTTTTTTCATATAATGATCCATTTGGCTTCAAATTTTTTATTTATTTTCTTTTTGAATTTTCGAAATGTTATAAGTTTGACAGTTTTTTTTTTATCGTAAAAAGTCATAAGGATAAATTGTTAAACTTTATACCTAAGGCCAATCCAATCGGTAAATTTTTTAGAAAATTATCGTGCTCACAAACTAAAAAAAAAGCCAGGGTTGTCGAACACCCACGGTGGCAAGTAAAGGTTAAGGGCATGTAGTAATTACCGTAAGAGCAAATTTAATTGCTCCAACTTAACGTTCGGAATAATAAATATTTTTAAATTTAATTAATTTTTAATCCATTTTTTTTTTAGTTTTTCTTTTTAATAAATATTTTTTTAAGACTAGGTCCTTATCTCTATTTTATACAGATGGAGGTAAATAATGGTCCAGTTTAGTGAAAAATATTTATTATTGCGAAATTAAAGTTGAGAAAACTAAATTTGCTCTTATGGCAAGTAACATATGTCGTTAAGTTTAATTTTGTTCTTCTTTTGTATTATTTCCAGTATCGACAGATATTAAAGAACTTTAATGAACATTTAGGTGCTTTCTCGCAAAGTGGTGCAGTATCATCAATAAATTCGATATATAGGTGGAACAATAATCATAATGTGGTGCAAAGAAAGCAGGGAACTAGTTTCATTAACAGAATTGCACGCTCTTCACTTTGATTTTAATCGATTCTTGGAAGATAAGGATAATGCATTCAAGCCACAAAGAAACTCCATCGAATCTAATTTCAATGAGAATTAATCTGAAGTTATAGCTTGAGCAGCTGTATTCTCAAATTTTAATTCAATCTCACATTCAGAAAACAGTTTGTTTGAATCAAACATGTGTTTTCTGTGGAATTAAACAAGTTCTCTTAAATTTGTTTGTATCAACCAATTATTTTTTTTAACTCTTCTTACAACTTGAAGTCATTCCAAAGCCAATCAGATTTGAAATTATAATATATGCGAGATTTTCGATAAATTTTTAAAGAAGAATTTCAAGACGTTTCTAGGAATTTTAAGGGGATTTGACGATTTTTAAGTGACTTTTACAAAATTCAAAAGATTTTTTTAGGATTTTAAATGTTTTGAAATTTTGAAGAATTTTAAGAGATTTCTAAGAGTATTAAAAAATTTCAACGAATTTAAGCAATTTAATAATAATATTAAGTGATTTCAAGAGAATTTTCTTATCTTTAAAGATCTTATGAAATTTTAAAGGATTTCATAGAATTTGATGAGATTTCTAATAGTTTCAATGGATTTTTAAGGACCTGAAGGGATTTTAAATGCTTTTAAATAATTTTTTAATACCGAAAAATTTCAAGAATTTTCTGAAAATTTTAAGAGATTTTAAAGTTTTTCAAGGAATATTATGGAGGGATTTCAAAAGATTTTTATGATTTTTAGAAGATTTGGCAAAATTTAAGAGGATTTCAAAGCTATAAATTTTTGGCTTTCAAGAAATTTTTCAATTTTTCAAAGATATTGCGAAATTTTTATGTATTTAATGGAATTTTATGAGATTTATAATAATTTAAAAGAATTTCAAGAGATTTCTCTGAATTTTAAAAGATTTTGTAGAATTTTTAAGAATTTCATGGAATTTCAAGAGGTTCTTAGGAATTTTTGTAGAGATTTTTATGAATTTTAACTGGGATTTCAAAATATTTGCGATTTTGAAGATTTTTGTGGAATTTTGAGGGATTTCAAGAGATTTCTAGGAATGTTAAGAAATTTTAACGAATTTTAAGGGATTTCTAAGGCTTTTTATGAAATTTTAGGGGACGAGCATTTTAGAAACAGAATTTAGAAATATTTAGTTTTGAATATTTTGAAATATTTTATTTATTTATTTATATTTATTATTTTAAAGATTCAGTTTTTAACGTTATTTATTTATTTTTAGTTTTTTACACTTTTTATTTTTAAATACATGAATAGAATTTCCCAAAATAAAGCCTTTTTTATTCAAATTTAGTTTCTTCTACACAATATTCTTTTGTGACGTTATTTCTATTTTAAGAAATAATTTTGCAGAGATGTAAAGCTATATTATGTTAAAAAAATTCTAGCCCTTCGTATTGCGGAATTTTAATGACACTTCAGTTCCGCCAAAGCTCCTGCTTACAAGAAGAAATTCTTATAACAAAGGGGATCATTCTGAAGATCCTAGGTTGAAAATTGAATAAAGTCAATGAAACTATAAAGGGTCATTTTTCATTCTATGGTTTATAATAGAATTGGACATGTCGATCCTCATCAAAGGTCAGGTTTTGTAAAGAACTGGTGGTTTAGAAAATTTTCATGAAAACAGGCAATGGACACTCTATTATTTATCCTAAGGAAATTTTATATAATATATTCCTGATATTTTCAATATTCAATTTATAAGAAAAAAAATTAACACATTAATAAGTCGTATACAAAAAATCGACAGTTGTTAATATTTATTTCAGTAAAAGAAAAAGCATTTTTAAGTCATTACTCAAAAATCTTTTTAATATTTATTCTAAAAGTCACAAATAAATTTTTATTTAATCAAAAGTATTTTTATTTTTTTTTACTCTTCAAATTTCTATGAGGCCAAAAATGAATTAATATTTCCTCTATAAAGCAAACAAATTCTGAAATAAATTCAGTTCTTTTCTATTTCTTTACAAGTAAAATTTTTTATCTTAAAAGGGCAGCTTAGATGACAAAATCTAATATTTAAAATAAAAAAAAGCTTATAAAGAGTCATAAAGGGAGATTGAGTGACTAAATCAATTTTTTAAGTTAAAATAAAATATTTACTGCATTTGCGTAAGTCCTTAAATTTTAATGATTTATTGGAGTTATTATTAGTAACTTATTTGAAGTTAAATTTAATTTAATTGAATTTAATTTAATTATTGAGCTTTTACTGTATTATAAAATTATTAAACAGAGAACAACAATTAAAAAACTTCCCCAAGTCACTTGCTCAATTCGAAATTACAAACTTTCCCGCGCAAGTATGACGCCAATTCATCTAGTTTAATGTGGGAACTTTGTTTGACTTGTGTTGACGATATGTCTAGGGAAAAAAGGGAAAAAGATCCCAGATGCTGGTAACCCTGCCTTGCTGCCTTCAGTCGCAGTTCGGACGATTTGAGGACTGGTTAAATCTGTCAACGATGGCCGTCTGTGCCATTTCTAGTTCGTTTTCTGGTATTTAATACCAGCGGGGACGCGTGATATCCGTTTGATAATCTCTCCTCAATAATGTGCCGCGCCTGATTACTCTAGCAAGTCAGATTACTCGCGTTCGTCGCAGATAGAGGACAAAGAGATCTATGGCCGCGCGTTCGCAAAACTCTTGGTGCTTTCTAAACTTCATCAAGATGATGATGACGTTGTGATGATGCAAAAAGACAGGGTGTCGTGAACAACACAGTGACCCGCGAGAGAGTAACACGATTTTACGGATTCGTCGCGATATGGAGTCGATTAGAAAATGGTTCTACAGGCCTAAGGTGAGCCACTCTTATTCTCTACTTTTTATCACAAAGAGTAAATCAAACTTTCCTTTTTTCACCCTCACAATTTCTTTCAAGATGCAATTCAACACCATGTTTGTTTTGCTTTCTGACTGCGATTTCCAGAAAACCACCTGTTTGCGGACAATCCAATTGGGATTTACGCACAGGTAGAAATTAATAAGGTCGCAGACTCCCATGATCGATGGCACGTACGCAATTGCTTCTATTTCTCACTATCATTTTTGTTTATGAGTGCGTCTGCTGAATCGGGACAAAACAGAACGTTTATTTTAATGAATCATATTCCATACTTCAATATTCAAAGAGCGCTTGTTTTTATATTCCTTTATCTGAAAATGTCTGATGAGATCGAAGTCTCTTTACAAATTGACATGCACGTCAGGTCAGTCTCGTGATGAGCTCTGATTTCGTAGTCTTACAATTTTATGAGTGAAAGTCTTGGAAATTGGAAAACATAGTTTGTGCGAGCTACCTGTCGACACCTTGTTATTTATAAGGCGTAAATTTATTTGTTATGCACACATGAGGTCGAGAGAATAAACAATACGTTGTTTTCAATTTGTTTTTTTATTATAATAGGTCTATTTACTCCAAAAAAGATTTTGAAGCAAGTGGCATTAAATTATTGATTATGATGCCTCTATGAATATTTTAATTAAGAAGATTTAATATTCGGAAAACGTTTTTTGTTTAATGTTCAAAATTTCTTAAAGTTGTTTTTCCTTATCTCTTAAAAACCCTTTGACGACTTTTTGAAGCTAAAAATTAAAAGTTTTCAACCATGGCAATTTTAAATCATAGAAGGAAATCTCAAAGATATGATAATGAATTTTTATTGACATAAAAAGAACTGAAAGGTGAACTCTGTTTGTTCAGCGACCAGAGCTGAAGTCGTGGAAATGTTAAAGATCTATCATAGATCAATTTTTTTTACCTCATTTTGCAAATTTTTATTTAACGTTTTTATTATTTTCTGGCCTTTCTATTTATTATTCAAGCAAAACTAATTTTAAAAATTGTTAGAAATACAGCAACGATAAAGTTTTTAAAAATAAAGTAGTTTCGAAGAAGAGAAACAGTAGAGTTTAGAAAATTATAAATTTGATATTCAATATTTATTGATTCAAAAAGCCATTGAAAACAAGAACATCTTGCTAATTAAATTTCTATTTCTTTTTTACATACAAAGAAATTAGATATAAGCTTTGCTAATAAATGAAGGAGAAAAATTTTAATAGAATCCCACTGAGTCGAGCATAAATTCTTTATTGAGTTCGTAACTATTAATTTTAATTCACAAAACAATTTATTGTGGAACTCCTTAACGTCATTGCAGATAGTAAATCAGTTTTCCAAAATTTTTCTATAATATTCAGCAAGATTCAATTTCTAATTCTTGACCTTTGAAACATACATTCAATTTTATTCGCTCGAAATTGCACATACATTTTCAATCCATACTATCACTTTCTATTCGCAGCTTTCTAATTTGAACTTGTTTAGACTGTAACTTCTAAGATAATGCAAAATTTAAAGAGGATTTATTATATTATCATTGTTAATTTTCACTCGATCACTTTAGTTAAGATTATTATTGAATTAATTAATCCATAGGAGTGGCTCGTAAAATTCTATTTCGTAGAGAAAAATAGAAGCCGAGGTCTTTAATTATTCTCGCAGCTGGAAATTACTTTCATAAATAATTGTACTGCCTGTTTATCGCAGAGCCCCAGAGATTCCCGATTCATAATTTATTTTGACGTACTACAGTACGTTGCTTCTTTACGATAATTCGATACCGACCCGTAATTCCACACCGAATTGACAGACCGCTAGACTCCAACACTGTGGCTTTTTATACGGTTTCACGGAATTTCATGCAAATTGAAATTCGTGGTCAACAATTTAAGTAAACTTCCTCCTCATTGAGTGGCTTGTATATAGTTGTTCATCATTTTTCATCTGAATGACATCCAGGCTCTGATCTAGGTATAGTTTATTATAAATTTAGATTTAAGATCAATAAATATTTTCCAAAACTAGAAATTAATTCTAAAGTTACTTACGTTAAAAAATTTAAATAAGAGATATTTTTGAATTTTTATGAAACTAACTCATTGTTTTTTTGTTTTAGGTGAAATTTTGAAATCAGAAGAATAATTAATTTAGAGATAATTAAACAAAATTTGAAGATAATATCTTTCCAAGTACATATCAGAGATTAAAGAGAGTTTGAGATTTTCTGACAGAAGGGATGATGTTTTTCCCAGTGAACATGTGGCTTTCTAGAATAGGGTAGTTTAACGATATGAGGAGGGAAAATTGTATTACGCATCCCAGTGACTCATTCTGGTATATGATCATTCTACACGATATAGACTTACGATCGTGCCACTCGATTTATATATTTCTGTATTCATGTTGTTCATACCAGCAACAATCTTTGCCTATCAACGGCATATAACTAAATCCGCAATATAGTAAAAAGCTTTCAGTTCATAGCTCATTAAAAATCTATCAATCCATAAATTGCGGATAACTGACCTCTTGTCTATATATTTCCAAGAAAGAGAGTATTTAAAAAAAAATAAATTGATAAATACAAAATGAGGTTCATTTTTTACAATAATTTTTTTCTCAGTTAAAATGTACTTAACTAAAGATTACTAGTACTTTTTTGTTTAAACTATGTAACGGAATAAGTTAATTGATTAAGGAACAAAATTGTTCCTTAATTATTAAAGTATTTATTCATTTAATGAAAAATGGTTAAAAAAAAAATTGCTATAAGATAAATCAATTTTTATATTTGGAATGTTGACCTTATTTTGTTTTCATTGTTCTTGAAATAGAAAAATAAATCGATGATATTAAGCCCATTTTTATAATTAAAGAGCCTTTTGATTTGAATAACTGCAGTTATTAATACACAGAGCATTTTTTTCCAATATTTGAGTATCCTCATATCTCAAGCTTATAATTTCGATCCTTTCTTAAAATAAGATTTCCTGAGAAATGTTTTATCATTAATAAGATTTAAGATTACAGAAAAGAGAAATTTTGTTTCGTGGTGCAGACATGATTAAAATTGTGTACCAGAATGTGTGTGAAATAATGTGAAGGTCATTTTTCAATTCAAACATCCTCAACACAGATAATTTGAAAAAGTGACTGCACTCTTATCTAAAATGATGCGTGCACACTTAGGTTAACACTTGTATCACTCGCTCTGAAAAACATAATATCTGAAAAGACTGCAACTACACGAACCAAAGTTTAAAAGTAAATAAAGTTCATTAATAATAATAATTACATATTATTTCTACATTGAAAGTTTTAATGGAAGTCGACGTTGACCTTCGATTTAATGTTAACTTCCAGGAAAAAATCCAAACCCTCCCTTAACAATAATAAAGGAAAATCTTTCTTTTCTCCTATTTTAAAGGCTCTCTATTTTTAATTCTTGTATTACTATATCACTCTTTGAATCACTGAATATTATTAGATAGCTTTTATAGATCAATAAAATAATAAAAATAACTCTAAGATTATATAACTAAACGTGATAAGAATAGTTGAAAATCAATGAAAAAACTGGAAATAATTTTATCTATGATTTTCAGACCGTTTGATCTCTGGAATACAAATGAACTTACGCACACACTAAACTCCCACGCATATCAATTAATTGCACGCGATCCAATCATTGAAATTGTTCTGTTATTGTACTCTTGTACGATGTTTTAAAATCCAAAATAATCCCGAAAAATCTCGTTTTATCAGCCTCGTTTTTTCTGTTTTTAAACTCTTGTATCTTCCAATTTGCTATCTGCTTTGAAAATGATCAGATTCACATTATAAATATTTTAATTCAAGTTCAAGGAAAATATTTCTTTAAATCAGATTTAAATTTAAATGAAATCATGTACACATTTATTGAAAAGATTTTTGCAAAGAATTGAAAAATTTGTTAGGCATTTTATTTTATTTTCTCCATTAAGTGTTACTAGTGACACTCATCGAGGTTTTGAGCGAAGAAGACCTTGTTTATGGCAGTTTCCTTGGCTGATTAGTTTCTCAAACTTAGCCAATAAATATTAAAGCAGTTTTCTCGTCTTTGCAGCTCTTGTCTTTCCCTTTTTTTATTGTTTCATTCAAAATATAACCGACGGCATAAAATTTAGTACCGTTTGCCTTATTCTACCTTGCCCGACTTGCGAAATTAAAACATGCAAATTGAAGGTTATTACGAAACTTTGCAATGTTGTTCCGTGACTTTCAAAACAAGCGGATTCTATTTTTTTGTCACTGCATACTCATTCTTTGTCTGTAATATAAGTCACGCTCTTTTTTTTATTTTTTCTGCAAAACGTAAGATGTGGGTACTTAGTGGATTTGTCGTTTTTATTCCATTTCTTTTAATTCTTTATAGTGAATAACTGTCTCTTAGTTTTTGCTTTTCAGACTTCACAGTTTAGAGCATTTTGAAAAAAGTCTGATAAAAAATTGAGTAAATAAAACCTAACTAAGTGCATTAAGCTACAAGATAAAGCAACTATGCAAGTATTATCTTTCTTTTCCAACGCAGTTAGCGGTTTAATCGTACACGATTCTATCATTAAACAAATAAAATTATTCGTAAACAATAATTATAGATAAACTGATCTATTTATGACTTTAAAAGACTTCACTCTTTAATTCATTGGTAAACACTTCATCCCTAATTTATAAATTTTCCTTTAAATCTGTTAAAAAGCTTTTTAAAAAAATAATAATGTATGTGTTTATTATTTTTGTCTTCTTGAACTCAAATTTTTCTAATCAATCCTTGGAACTTTGTAATCATGTAACTGAATCAATGACACACTTTCTAAGTATCAGTGACGTCACTTCCGCAGCGAACAGGAACAAACCCTGGTCCAAGAAACTCAAAATTGACGAAACATTTGACAATAGTGACTGAGCTATTCAAATCGTTTTAAATACTAGTTTATAAATTGTAATCTAAAGAGAATTTCCTTGGCAATCTAATGACAAGATAATTACGGTAATAAATACGAATACACGGAGAGTAGAAGTCAGATTGAATGTGCTGTATAAATTCTTCAGCGACAACGTGAAAAGCAGTTTTCCTTTGACAAATGTCAGGATTCGCTTGACCGCGTAGGAAAAGTAGACAATAGCCAAGGTCAACAAATTTTGAATGCATGAGTCTGATAAGTGATAGTATAACGAGATACTTGAGAAAGAGTCACTACTATGGTTATTTCCACAATTTGTCCTATTTCCTATAATATGTTTCTGTAATGTGGACTCCCAGTCCTACAAAAGTTTTTTTGCAAATATTAAAATTACGCTCACCTGCGGATGAAAGATAAAACGTAAATTTTACGGAAAGGAAACTGATGACCCTGGCAGCAGAAACTGAGAAGTAAAATCGCAAAGAAGGCGATATGTATTAAGTTACCAATAACATTCGTTATTCGCTATACAAGCCTATCGAGTTTCCCTGCTTTTTACTGTCCTCTGTTCTACAAAAGATTTTATTGTAAAACATAACTAATGATATCCCTTCACTTACCACTTCATTATTAAAAAATTGCTAAGTAAGATTGAGTATCTCTAATTTTATATTTTTTTTTTTTTAGAAAGAGAGTACTGTGAAATTTTAAGCGATTGAAAAATTAACTCATAAGGAAAAACGAAGTTAAAAATAATATATTTATCATGAGTGACATGGTCATTTTTTCTTTATCAACTTCTCTTATCGAAATCTCGTTAAATCTCCTGGTCTCATTTTTGTTAACAGAAAGACGACACAAGTTTATTGGCTCAATTCTTCTACGCAGACGAATCCCTGAACGCGGTGGCTTGTGAACTAGATTCTTTCGATGGCCGTCAAGAACCAGAAAGATGTACGTCCTTGGTGAACCAACTTCGTCATTGTCAAGACAAGGTCTTAACGATATGCAATCAGATCATGGATGACCTAATCCCAGATAGCAGGGCTAATCGGGACTTTCGAGTAAAATTCCCTGACGACGTGATGCAGGAGAATTTGGCTGGGCAGCTGTGGTTCGGCGCTGAATGTCTTGCAGCTGGCTCGTCGATCATGAATAGAGAAGCTGAAAGTTCTGCAATGAGACCTTTGGCGAAGGCTCTCACAAAGTCGCTTGAAATTGTTAGAAACCTGTTGAGGGAACATGCTTTAAAAGGCCATATGAACCTAAAGGTAATTTTTCTTTAAGGTTTAAACTGTTTAAACTTACCAAAACATATTTTTAAGTCATGAATTATTCTAGACGTTTGCTCTAAAATATTTTCTTATAAACATTAGTTTAGATCAAAGGTAATTTTATTGATCAGACTTTGAAAGTATCTTTCTCAGGTCCAGAATCCATTGGAGCCTTCGATAGAAAAATTGATTGAGTCTTTGAAGATCTTTGATCGATTGTTTGCCGATTTTGAACTGTGTTACGTTGGAGCTATGGTGCCAGTCAAGTCGACAAAAGAGTATGAACAACAGGAACTCGTGTGTGTTTTATTCTCGGAAACTCTTCAAAGAGCTTTGGAAAGAGGATTACTAAACCAAGCGGATGTAGACAACTATGAGCCAGCCTTGATGTTTACTATTCCACGTTTAGCTATTGTTTCTGGTCTATTAGCCCCTCCTGGAGGTCCTCTCTGCCTAAATTCTCCTGAGAACATCAGTGAAATGTTCAGACCCTTTAGGGTAAGCTTTTACTTAATATCTTAGTACTAAATTTTTGAAGCGTAACTTATTTCTTCTTTTTTAAACGTTAATGACTGAATCACTTCAAAATATTAAGAATTCTATTTATCTATGATTTTATATTTCAGACTCTTCTCCTAAAAATCAGAGAACTTCTCTGGACTCTAAATAATCGAGAGCTCTACATGCTGGAAAAGCTTCTCTGTTCTAATGAAGAACCTTCGGCATCGATGACGCAAACCAGTAACACAAAGTGCCAAGACGTTCCCGATCTCGAGGAATTCGTTCACAATTTTTATACAGGCTACCCAAATTGCAAAGACTTTATCGTGGACTTTTACACTGTGACGCGTAATACAGGTAATAATATGGATGAAGTCGCGAACGACGTGGTTCAAATTCTGAATCAAGGAGACGGACAAATGGATTTATCTGATGAGGGTGAGAAACAGCGAAAATACAAAGAGAAAACGAAAAACTACAACGGGGTTCCAGTACCAAAGGAGAAAGAAAATATTCCCGAAAATCACTCACACGAGGTGGATATTTCTGAAATTAAGGCTCCAATGGAGCGAGAAGACATTCCATGTAATATAAGACAAACAAGTACAGACAGCAGTTCTTCCAGTGGTCAAGAAAATTATGTTCGCAGAGTAGGTGTCGATAATTACTTGAATTCTGATATAACGCAGATGCTCGGGAGTTCAGAAAACATCGAAGTTCCGCAAACTCAATATTTGTTGAATCAAGTTTCTCATGAGAATAATGTTACAGGTGAGACAGTACACATTCAGAACTCATTGCCAGATTTAGATTCTAAAAGGCTCATTTCTGCGGCGAATAAGACTCTTTCTAATCTTCTACTAGACGGGGAATCCCCGAATGAAATTTCAGAGCAGACTGATTCGGGAATTTGCACAGTGATATCCTCAGAAAATACAAGTCTTTACGACAAAAGTCCAGAGGAGAAAAAGACCTTCACGAACGAAATAGAACCGGATGAGGGACAAAGTTTCGAGGGTGAAGACACTGAAGAGAATACGAGTTATTCTTGTTCGAATTTAAACTCCCCCAAGAGAAAGAATTCTGCAATTTCGGAAAACTCTTGTGTTTGTAGTCTACGAAGCGTAAAGGCTATGGAGCATTCGATAGAAGTTTCCGCACTGACGACGAATGGCGTCGAGCCAGCAAAAAACGGAACGCGGATATCGTCGACTTTTGATGGATCGAACGAGGAGTTTGTCGGCGTTGCTTACGGAAATGGTCAGATTTCAGTTTGTGACGCGAACCAGCCCAGTTTTCAGATAAACTACTCGGAGAACTGGGAGAACTTGAACCTTAATATTGACGCCTCGTCTTCCAGGAAAGAATTCTGGAACGATCTGAAGTGTGAGAACTGTCCTTCGACTTCACAGAACATCGAGAAGATCGGCAACAAGATTGAGAAGTTTGCGAGAGAGAAGATTATAGCGAAGAGAGCGAGGGAAGAAAAACAGAGAAAACGACATCAGCGTAAATATGACAGGAGAGGTGATCACAAGACTCATGGGGAACCAAGACAGAGTATCTCGTTTAATGTTCAGAGTATTCATTTACCCACGAGTACTGAAAGTTCTCGCTCGAATTCAACTGATCGTCTTAATCCTAGATTGATGAGCTTAGGCGCCAGTTTGCATCCTAGTCAGAATACGAGGCAAATGCCCAACTTCGGTAGTCACAGTCCCCATTCGAGTCCAAGACTGCAACATTTTGAAGCCCGAGGAAATGTTAATCCAAGTTTAAGAATTAATGGACTCTCCCAAAGAATACACCGAACCTCGTCGCCTCAGAATAAAAAGTTGCTAGATCATAGGAGATCGAGATCTGAGCAAATAGCAAGAATGAAGAGGAAAGACTCTGATAAGAAAGACAAACACGGGAGGTTGACTGTGAGATCGGAGCATGCAAAGAGGAGGGCAAGTGCTCGAAGTTCGAGTGATTTAATGAACGACGGTTTGGGACCAAGAACTGATAAAAGTGGTTTAGTTGTGGAACCCACCTCTCCGGTAGAGCCACGAAATTTCCGTTATCATGAACACCCGAATTCTCGAAGATATGTAAGACCTGTACTCATCAACACCAACATTGTTTCCCAAGTGCAGCATTCAATCCTTGAACATTCTTTGGCTCAGCGAGCGGATTTGGATTCTAGTTCCAGCTGTTCTAGTTGTTGTGAATCCAGTTCAGAGACTAGCGAGTTCCAGAGCGATTGCCAGGATGATGAAGAGATTGCACTGGCTATGCAAGCTGCTGAGATAGCAAACAGAAATCAGATACGAGCAAAGTTCAGGTTTGTAATATATTTAAAAAAAAAAAAAAAAAAAAAATTAATTTTATTTTCGATTTCCTGGTGATTCTAATCTTTTATAATGTTTCAGGTCTTCTGAAGATCTGATCCATAGATTATTTGTTTGCATCGCTGGAGTTGCAGACCAGTTACAAACAAATTTCGCTTCGGATCTCCGCAATATTCTGAAGTGTGTGTTCCTTATGAATAGTAGCCAAGCGACTGACGATGCGAAGGAAGAAGAACCCGTGATTCCTACGGAGCCAGAGAGAATTTCGCAAGAGTCGTTAAATATAACTGAAAATTTGGAGCACCAAGGCTCAGTACAAGAAGACGAAGAGGAAGTTCTGGAAACTCAGCCGACAATTGAAAGAGGTACGTTTCTGCGATAATATATTCTTACAATAATATCAGCTGTTTTATAGCTGTTTATTGAATTTTCTATTATTAGCGATTACTAAGAAAGAACTTTATTTTCTCAGTTTCTCCTATGACTGAAAGAGGCGAGGAATGTGTGGAGCGGGCTCCAGCGTGGGTTCCGGATAATGATGCGCCCAGATGCATGGCTTGCCAGGCGGGATTCACAGTCGTTCGACGCAGACATCATTGTAGAAATTGTGGTAAAGTATTTTGTGGCCGCTGCAGCAGCAACAATGTCCCCTTACCACGTTATGGACACACAAAGCCAGTGCGAGTGTGTAACAGGTGTTTTCTGTATCAAGTGACACCATTCACTGTCTCTCAGGTGACATCCACCAGCTGAAGGTTTTACATGTGATTTTTGTCTTGGATAATTGTACACTGACTCTGCTACGCTGAATACAGTATATAGTTGAAATTCAATTTTTGGATCGCTAAAATCCTTAAAACCAAAAAAAAACCCACGTTAAACGAGGCCTTTTTTAAACGGGACCACTTATGTAATTGGGACTCTAAAGCTAATTAATATTTTGATTTTATTATTCGTTCAAGGAGGCGGACAGATAAAATTAAAAGGAGAAATACTAATTTAAAAAGGCATCGAATGAACATTTGCAAGGGCAAGAGTAGGCAAATGTGGGTAAAAGTGAGGACCAAAAATTGCGTTTCAATGTAACATACTGTAAAAAGGTTTCACACATTTTACTCCGAGATACTGTCTTTGAAAAGAAATTGTAGAGAGAAAATATGAGAAAATATTCTCAATATGAAGTATTTGAACAAGATGCCAATTTCATATGGAGAGTATTTGTATCTGAAAGAAAGTTAATAATGAGTTCGGGCTGTGTTATGGATTTATTATTGTACATAAATTAGTACTAACGAAAAAAACTCAAAGATCTTGTACAAACGAGTAACATTCACATTCTGCGAATAATTCCAATTGATAATTTTCTTAAAATACACAGGAAAAGAAAGTGTGTGCAACAATGAAAGTTGGCGTATGAAAAATAGCGATTAACGAGGCTCGCATTTTGCGATATTTTCTCGAGTCCTAGTTTGTGGTAGGCATATGCTTGTACATTTAACGCTTATGTCGATTCGCTAACAATAATTATTTTATCATGTTTATATGTCGATTCTCTAAGAGAAAGAGAAAAAGTAGTAATTAGAAAAGAAAAAGGGAAAATAAGTGACGTAATGTCTGGACTAGACTCTTTAATCGTTATTAGCATAATAATTATAAAATTGTTCTTACTGTGAAACAACGACTTTAAGGAACTGATTTTTTCGAAAAGCTCTGACAAGTTCGATTAGATGTCACTTTCGATTTTAATTCGTTAATAATTGCGCGTAATCCAGTGAGTAACTGAATGTATCTATGTACATATGTATGTATGCATAACGATACATAATGAAAAAAAAACGTTTGTTTATACATGAAAGTGATGAATTATTCAAGTATTAGGTGTAGATTGTGATTGTACTAAAGTCAAGATGTCTAGAAGGTTGTCTACCCATCGTGAACAATTAAATAATAAATTTCGTTAACTTTAATATTTTATATAATTTGAAAGTTACATTTATTTGACTAGGTAGACATCCTATAGAATCATTTCTAAACATCACATAACTGCCTGCACTGGGTATTTCCTGAATTTTAAAATAAATAGCAATTTTTAAATACCTCATTATTTCTCGAGGTCTTGTTTTGTGTAGATTTTCTTTTTGGGAAATATCCGGCAGTAAAATCAGTGCTCCCAGATTGCGCGATTTATCGCGCAAATTCGCATTAAAGTCGCGCAAAGTCGCGCAAAATCTGGTAACACTGAGTAAAATGTGCATTTGAATAAAAAAAAAAGACTGTTTGAATGTAGACGTCAAAATATTGCACGACGAACTTGGCGGCGCTTAGACTTTATATCTGATATAACATTTAACTAAGATTTTGTCATTCGTAAAATTTATTCTCTTTGAATTTAGGGAGTTTAGAAATTTTTGAAAAAAATATTTCCTTGAAAGCTGTCGATTAATTACGAACTGTGGCCTACACTTTTTCATAAAATCTAGAAACTAGGCTTTTAAAATTCCCTCGAGTTGAGCGTACATTTTTGCTGGATACTAAGTTGAGAATTGAGACGATAATGATTAAAAAAGTGGTGTCGTAGTTATTGAGTCACGACAATGTTGCACAGATTAAACACGTATGTTTTATAAAGTTCTGGATAATAAAAAGTATGTATTTTAAATAATCGAGAATGTTTACACGCTATTGTTTTCAATATCAAAAGTCTAGATAATTCTATCGGTTTCAAGAGAGATGAATTAAAATCACCATAACAATTTTTTAATCATTCTTAGTGAAACAGGATGAGAATTATTTTTTATTTGAATTAAAAAGTCTAGAACAAAATGTGTTCTTAAAAGCTCTAAAAGACATTTATGTTATCCATTTTTACCGATACGAAAAAGTAGAAGTTTTAAATTTAACTCAAGATATATTTCAAACTGCGTACGTAATATAAAGACGTTTAGAAATATACTATTTTTAAATTCTTCAATGATGATGGAAAACTTAAAAAATTCAGGTACGATGATACAATCGTCAAAAACTAATTAAAAATGGAACACTCAAATATGTAGTTGGATTTTTCAAATGTGTATAACATTTAAGCATATTTGCTCATAAAAGTTAAAATTTGCGTATCCAAAGCGGAGCTTTTTCTCTTACATAAGAAACTTAGAAATTACATAAATATAATCGTAAGTGTAAAAAAGCTACAAAAAACAGGTTAAGCGATATTTATAATGCTTGAAAAAAAGAATTTGCGAAAAATCGAAATATTGAACATGGAATAATTATTTTTTACATGATGCCTTATATCGAGTTTGTTCTTCAAGAAAAAAAAGCGAAGTGAATTCTTGAATAATGCTTATTGAACAAAAAATGTTTATAGATGTGGATATTGCATGCATGCAGAAGAAATTAATTTTCTAAAATAAGTTGCAAACATTTATTTCAAAGTATGTTTTCTCGCAAATTTAAAGATTTAAGAATATTCAAAAAATTAAGTTTAAAAAGCATTTCCATTTGATTATATTCTACTTGTCTTCATTTTTATTTTCATTGGCACACGAGCAGTTTGTAATGTTAAAAAACACCCAATTTCTCCCTGTGCCTAATATTAAAGAATTATCCTGTGATCTGGAGGGATAAAATGTTCAATGAATGTGTAATCTGCCAATTAGTTAAGAGATTTGGACTTTGAAAAAAAAAACTAGAGCGTAACTCAGAATTATTTTTATATTATTTGTCTGTGTGTGCGTGTATATATATTTTTTTCTTGTAAATGCATTAGTATCGATCCTTACGGAGAAATATTAAAATAATAGTTATTATAAATTTAGTATTCATTTTTAATATTTACATCTGAAGTTAAATTTTAGGGACTTTAAGTAAGATAAACTGGCTTCCTTTTTTTATTTCAACAAACGATTTCCTGATTTTTAAGCTTTGGAAACGTTCTGAAATTCAGTGGATCGATGCAAATGTGATGAGATGAGAAAAGAAGCACTTGTATTAGTAAAAATGTATGTGCAAAAATATGATGTTCGTGATTATTGAATGTAAAGCATATAATTGTGGGAGAGAATCGTATCACCGACCTATTATGCAAATAATATAATCTCTGGTTTTGGTCATGAACTTTAATAAGATACAGAATGTAAATAAAATTTGTTATTCAAGATTTTATAGTCATTGTCATTTCAGAAATATATTAGTTTTACTTTGTAAAATTAGAGCAAATAAGAATAAATAAGATATAGTTATTCTTTTTATTTTCGAACTTTTCAATTCACAGTATAAAAACCGTTTATTTAAAAATTTCATACTCCATAGGTTTTTCATGTAGAAATATACAATTAACTTATTTTTATGAAAGAAATACACAGCCCTATATGTACTGATATCAACTGATATTGATTTCCTTCATGAAAGTGGAATTCCATCAGATCATCTTTTAAATTCCTTCGTCGTCATGGAATCCAGTCAACAAATCACAGACAAATCTTGACTTCATATAACCTGAAGTGGTTTTGTTTACAGTCAAAGTGAGGTTGTCATAATTAATTAACTAAAAATTATTTTAACTTATTTTTAAATAAATAATTACTTGAACGATTTTTTTAATAAAGGCAAAACATTAACGTTTTTTTGCAGAGCGTTTAGAGAAATAATTTATTAAAAAAAAGTTATGATGGATATGGAAATGAATGCAGAATTGGAGAGGGTATGTTAAATTTTAATTTAATCAGTATTTAAAGATAATATAATATAAATTTATTTTAATTTTATAACAAAAGCAAATTTTATAAATAAAATTGAATTTATAAAATTTATTATTAAGTTTTTCGTCATATTACAGGATGGTGGAAGTGAAGAAGCTGAACAATCTTCTGAAGGAAGTTCCGCTGGAACAGTATTTTGTACTTTGGAACAAGATTATGCAAGGGTAAAATTTTCCAGGCTTACATTTTGATATTAAGGTCGTTAATTTAATCAGTGTTGATTTATATACCTACATTTATTTTCCACAAATTATTTTTTTTAGATTACCAAAGAAATGAAAAGCAATGAAACACTGGCTACTTACGAAGCAGAATACGCCAGACTTTTTGAAGCTTTGTATAAAACTCATAGAAATGAAGATGAATTAACAGAAAAGTGTAGACTGCTGCAGGTAAGATTTTTTAATTTAAAAATCGCTTATATATTTATTTCGAAATTATTTTTTAGGAAGAATCGATGCAATTCGCGGAAAAAATAGAAGATCTAGAGAAGATTGTCGAGGCCCACGAACAAAATATTACTAAACTCAAACTGGAAATCGTCAATGCATTGAAACTGGCAGATGCTGCTCATTCTCGGGAGCAAAATGCTCAGGAAATAATAGAAAATTTACGAGGTGCTATAAAGAAACTAAAGCAGGATATTGGTCAAAAAGAGAAATTAGCTTCAGAACAAGTGTAAGTTTAAAATAAATGATAGAAATACTCATTTTATTTTAATGTTTCTAAGCTAAGTTAAAAAGCTTCTAAGTTAAAAAATTATTTAAAAAACAGTTTAGCAAATAAATCAAATTTTAATTGACCTATTTTATTTTAGAACATCAGTAAGCAAACAAAAAGAAGGATTGGTATCCGAACGAGAAAGATTAACAAGTGAGATAGAAGCATTGAGGGAACGAATAAAAGCTACATCAAATTACAACAGCGAACTTGAAAAAAGGACCACAGAGCTTGAAATTCAAGTGACAGAAATTCAAGAAAATTTGGACGCCCAATTGAACGAGTTTTCAAAAGAACGAAGAGCTCGAGAGAAGGCCGAAGAAATAATCCAGCAACTTCAGGAGGAAATAAAGACAAGAGTCAATGAATTGCAGGTAATGGAGGAACCAGGACGAGATGTTTAATCTCCAGCTTTTTTCCAGTAGGTATATTTCGCTGATCCTTTTAAAATATACCAAAAAATTACACAATCTTTTTTCTAATTCTAGACCGCGAATTCATCAGTAAAGACCGTGGGAAGTCATGCTACGAAACTAGAAACTCAACTTAAGGAACAAAAACTTACAAATGAAAATCTGCAACAAGAGATTAATAAATTGCTCGTGAAGGGAATGAACATGCAATCAGACATTGATCATCTGAATGCCCAGAATTCTGGTCTTGAAAAGAAATTGGTTGATAGTGGGAGATCTACTGATATCATGAGAATAGAAATGCAGAAGTAATTTATAAAATATTACTATTTTTTTACAAACCATTACTTAAGTATTTATTTTAAATATTGATTTGTTGAAAAAGGACTTCAGTAATGAATATTATTATGATTTCTAAAATTTTAGGATGCGTGACGAAACTTCAAAATTAAAATCAGAGAAGGAACTCATGTCGAAAAAAATAATTAAGGAAGAAAGAATGCGAAACACTATCGGAGATGAATTGAAACAAACTCAAATTAGTCATAGGAATGCAGAAATGGAAGTTTATGCTTTGCAAAAATACCTTGAGGATGAGAAGAAGTTAAAAGACAAAGCTCTTCGTGAAAATGAAAATTTAGGAAAAACCATAGCTAATTTAAAAGAAACTATTAAATCTATGCAAGTGGAAGCCAATATTCATGAGCAGATACGAAAAAAAATGGAAACGAATCTCGAAGATATGGGGCAAATTATTGAAGAGTCAAAGAGAAAGGTCTTAAATTTTGAGAAAGAAAGAGATAAATACTGTCACGAAGCACAGGAACTTGCTGACCAGGTAAGAAACAATTTCAACTTTATAAAAAAAAAAAAAAAAAAAAAACAAAAATGAAAATAAACATTTAAAGTAAGTAAATTAACTTACGAAGCGAAAACTATTTATTATTTCGAATGTTTCTTGAAATAGGTAGACGACCACATGGACGAAATCAGAATGAAAAGAACAGAAATATCAGATTTCAAAAAACGTTTATTCGAATCCGAGTCTAAATGTCGACAACTACAAAATGCTTTCGAAATAGCAAAAGCAGAAAAGAATAGTTTAGGAAAAAATTTAACGGAAGCTCAAGATGAAATTCGAGAATTAAAACACAAATTAAAAGTTGCAAATAAACAAGTCGAGCAATTCAAAGAAGAAGTTGTGTTGAAAGAAGCTAGTATAACAAATGGAGAATTTTGTAAGTGATTTATAAAAACTTGAGAAAGAGATTAAACCATACGAAATTTATTGTTAATATTTTAATACTTTTTCTCTGTAGTATTAAAAAAATCAGAAAAGGAAAAAGAAGACTTAAAAGTGGAGCTGCAAACAATTTGTAAAAATATATCGTCCTTACGTCAAAAAATCGAGGAGATGAAGAAAGAAGAGAAACATTTAAGGCAAAACGAACACCAAGCACAGATGCAAATAAATCAGCAGAAGAAGGAAATTGATGCTGTTTTAGTTGAACGCGATATTCTCGGTACTCAACTTGTAAGAAGAAATGATGAGATTGCTCTTCTTTACAGCAAAATGAAAGTACTGGAGGGAACGATTCAACGAAATGAAAGCGAATATTCTCAGAAACTCGATGAAATTCGATTATTGAAGTTAGAAGTGCAGAAGTTGAAAGGCGAAAAGGTCATTTTAACAAAAAATATGAAAAATTCGGGCGATTTGAGATTAGAAGTCTTCCATTTGCAACAAGATTTAACAAGGGAGAGATTGAAAGTCACTGCTTTGGAAGAAGAACTCCAGAATCCGCTAAATATTCACAGATGGAGGAAACTAGAGGTTTGGGATAAATTTATTTAGCATTTCTCAATTAGACAAACTGATTTCAGTATTCGGTTTATTTTAGAATTATTTATTTTTTAGGGTACTGATCCTGAAACGTTTGAACTGTTGGAAAAAGTTCGAATTCTGCAGAAACGAATTCTGAAAATGTCTTCAGAAATGATTACTAAGGACAAGACTATCAAGTATACTGAGAAACTCTATGCAAATGTTCGTGAAATGCTAATTAAACAACCTGGTCCAGAAGTTGTGGAGGTTTTGTCGAAAACTCAAAAAACTCTTGTGGAAAGAGGCAATAAAATGAAGGTAGATTGAAAAGTTTGTGTGAGAATTTTTCTAAATATACAGCCTTTCAGTTGTTAATTTAGTCTACTTTTATTTTTTTGCAGTGTATTCTGGCGGAAAGAAATATGTTTGAATCTTTAACAAATGAACAAAAATTCGAGAATGAGAGACTGAAAAAAAAACTAAATGATTTTAAAGCTAAATATTTTATATTAAAAAAGAAAGAACAAAACTGCAATAAAGATCTAGAAATGAAAGATTTGTCGGAAGCTGTTCTTCCAGCAATTTCACCGTCCGAGAAAAAATTCTGCGGCGGAGGATTCAATATGAGTGTGAATACGCCTAATAATTTACAAAAATTGAATTAAATTAATTAAATAGAATAATTAACTGCCTTTTAATGTTTAATTATATAAAATTAATGTCAATGAATAGAAAAATGTGAAAATGGTAATAAAATTGTTCAATTTTCTAAGTAGATTTTGAAAATAATTTCTATTCACCTTTCATTTATTTATATTGAATTGAATAATAAAATTCAAAGTAATATTTAGAAATTCAAGTAGCCTTTTAAATATATCAATTATTATTTTGACGAATAAAAATTACAGAAAAAAATTAGTCATGTTGTTCAATTCTATATAATTCGATTTCTTCATTTTAATTAATAAATATTATAATCAGTTATTTATTTTAGAAATATACATACATGCAAAGAGAAAAAATGTGTAATTTTAATACTCGTTCTATAAAATGAAAAGTTGTAATAAATATCGTGGAGTGTGTTGAGAACAATATTGGTTATAAATATGTAGTTCTGTTGTATTTGTAAATATTTTTTAATTACATATATGTATATGTATTTAAAAAAAATGTAGATGCATTCATTCATTGATTTCACCTTTTTGAAACTGCCGCCCTCACTTATATTCAATATGGCTGATCACTGATCGACTGATCATTGATCAATCAGACGAGTCAGCTGTCTGCAGCTGTCAGATCCAGTGCTGATCAGTGATAATAAAATTGAAAATAAAAGCGATAAAAGGCATAAAAGCCATACAAGGTTTGTCATTTTGTACTATTTTTATAGTTAACGAATTTACTAAAGTATAATAATCAAAAAATTATTTTGCTAATTGTAATTTTTTACCAGTAATACTCGGCTGTTTACTTTTTTGAGGTTACGATAAAGGCTCTGATAAAATATAAATAATATATATTTTTCTCACTTTTCTCAAGCTTATTATATTATCATAAAAAATGAAAATAACTACAATTTTATTTTAACTAAAAAAAACACATTTATTTACTTATCAAGCTACAAACTTGGTATTTTATTTTGAAGTAAACATTCTCTAACGTGGGCCTCCAAAATTTGCAATATCATCCTTATTTTTGAAAATTATGTCAAATATTACGAAATAGAAATAAGAAGGAGAGAAAATAGAAAGGGGAAAAGATAACATTTTTATTTTAATTTTCAGTAAAATCCAATTCTTAACTGAAACAAAAGTGCAAGTGATGGACAGTCAAGTGTGTGGGGACGGAAGATTATTAGATCTGATTGACGACGCTTGGAGAAAAGAAAAACTTCCTCTAGACGAAATTCTCGTACCATTATCCGAATTACCAGATCCCGAGAGCGACAATGGCGACTCTCACATGACTTTAAAAGAACTCGAGCAAAAGTGGAACAACTTGGCTCTCGGCACTCTTAGTGAAAATCATTTACACTCTCCAACACCTTCCCATAACTAAATTAATTTCAACTTCATTCAAAGAAAGTTAATTCTCTAATTTAGTTAAACTATTTATATACACCATGGAGTTTCCTAAAACTGGCACTCGTTGTACCTTAACTAATTGCAAGCAGCTGGATTTTCTACCATTTACATGTGAACACTGTAAATATATTTTCTGTAAAGACCATTTTCATGCATTGTCGCATTCCTGTTCTAAATACATTGACAATGTAGCCACAAACATCGAAAAATCGACTAGTTATCTATGCACTCATGATTCTTGCAATCAGACTTCTCCAGTGGAAATGCCATGTGTGAAGTGTAAAAAACATTTTTGTTTGGCTCATCGTTATCATGGATGTTTGGAATTAAGTGAAGAGGAAAAAACGAAAGAGATGAAGAAATGGGAGATGCCGAAGCAGGAATTTTTGAATGCAAAAAGTGCCGTTGATCGAGAGATTAAAGAGAAGCTGAAAAAGTCTAAAAATTCGGCGATGGCTATCAAAGTAGGTATTTAATTTTCGAAATTATTAATCTTAGAATGCATATTTAAAAATCGACATAACTATTATCATCTCTGCTATTATTTTTGCTTCAGGTACAACTGATGAAATTAAAAGGTCATTCTGTTGGATCGCAAGGAATTCCTACAGTCGATCGCCGTTATTTTCTCGTCTATTATCCCGTAACCACGAAAAATGCAGGAGCATCCAAAGGAGCTTTCATCTCTGTAAGTTGGACAATTGGAAAAGCAATAGATTCAATTGCCGATTTACTTGGTATTCCAAATTCCAACAATGTGTGCACTTCTGAAAAACTACGTATGTTTCATTACGACACTGGTTTCATTGTAGCTGATCAGATGGACACCCTGTTAGCAGAATTATTCAAAAGTAATAATTTAATAGACGGACAAAGTATAATTTTTGAATATTGTAACGATAATCAAGTTGATTCTTCCCTTTACACCGGTAAATCTTAATTACTATTATGATATTATTGCTCAATTTGCAATATTCAATTTGTAAAATAAAGTTTAACCAAAAGCAAAATTGTTTTCAATACAAATTTTATTTGAGCGAACATTTTCAAAAGTCTCGTATATCTATACTTGACTACTTACAGATAAAATAATTACAAATGAGTAGGATCAACATTTGGTCATGTAAAATAAAATACTAAAATCTGGACAGATTATTTTATAAGATACACTGCAGTAAAATGTGCTCTTATCTAATAAAAATAGAAAGTGTAACCATTTTCGACATTTCAAATGAAGAACAAAAATTTTACTCCCTATTTAATAATTTGCCATTGTGTACATATATTTTACTGCAGTGGCGTACATGATAGAGTAATTTTTTGTTTATTAAAAACTATGAAGAATAGTCTACGATGTTAATAATATAATAGTATTGCATCAATACTCTTATACAATTTCCCATTGATAAAAAATACAAAACTGCATATGACATGCATTAACAAAAAAACCCATACACTCACGCAAGTTTATTGTCAGATTTATTAATAAGAAATAAATGCAAAAATATGCACGGGATTTTGGCACAGGTCTCTTATTCTCGAAACATAATCTTTGAGCTAGACGGGCAATTTAACGGCGTTTATAGAACTCTTCAGACCGAATCGAAAATAAAATTATAAATGTGCCGAATGTCAGTGTGCGTTTTTTTCCTGTGCTTGCATCGTTACCAAAAAAAGGAAGACACAAAAGAGTAAACAAATTCTCCAGAAACGCGTGAACGAACAGCTACCATTTTCTAAAACTGAAACTATTCAGTAGCCGTGCGTTGATGGCAAGGTTTATTAAATCTTACAATCTCAAAATACCATTTGTTCAAAAAGAAATACAGAGCAAAGGCTCAATACCAATATAAAAATCACAAGGATTAAGTCAACTTAGGGAAGTGGATGGCAAAGGGTTGTCTTCAAATCCCGAATCTTCGAGATGAATTAATTAGATGAAATAACAATTAAAAACCATCACGATGGCCTTAAGGGTGTCGAAACGGATGGCCGAAAATGCCGGTAAAATATTTTTCTAAGTGAAAGCATCTTTACTTCACTTGGATATGCATTCCTATATTTTTGAAACACAGAAAGCAAACTCCAAAAATTTTCCGGTGACTATGAAGGTTTGAATAACCTCATACTTCGGTGACTCATGGTCACAGAAAAATCACCCGAGTCAACACCCGTAACCAGAACTTAAAATCGAATCATATTTTCAGATTCTTGATTTCCTTTTATAAAAAATTAGTCCCAAGTTTTTACTTTTAAAAGTAAAGTTTTTACTAGCGTTTATTCTATCCAAAAATATTGATTCGAGGGAATTTTAAGTTCCAGTTTACAAATTCGGCGTAAATCTTAAATGCCTACAACTAGACGAATAAAAAGCATCAAAATATCAGATCACACAATTCTGTTCGCGTGACATGTTTATGTTAATGGATTAGCTTAGCCATTAACACGAGAGAACAATGGGTAAGAGAACAGTCTGAGAATCACAAGGCGATGAGTCCCACTTATCCAGTGTCGCGAAATCAATCTTTGTTGAGGAACAAATGGAAATAGTTCTTGAAGTAGAGAACGAGCCGTATCAGCGAGAGGATGAAGAGCACGTAGAGAGAAATCGCGAAGAGGACAAGCAACGCCATTCGAGCATTCACACTGGCCTCGGCATTTTGACCTCTAGATCGGCCACTGGCCACCTGCCTGCCGGCGGAGGAGCTTACATGATAGCGGTAGGTGGCCTGAGGTCAACCTCAGGAGTGCTGCCAACGGGACTTTTGCAGTTCGATTTGACCTTCAAGCGTCTTCGCCAAGTAGATAACAAACAACTGGCTCAATGCGACACCCAACGCAATTCCTGCTATCGTATAAAGATTTCGTTCCGCCCAACTACGTACAATATCAATGCAACCATTGGTCCACACTTTTTTACTCGCCTCTGATACTGGATACATTTGCACTTTGTAGCCACACATGATATTTACTAGTCCACTCTGAAAACAATATTGATTTCCTATTAAAATTGTTTTATGGTCTCTTGTCAGCTTTTAATTTAAAAGCCACTCAGATTTCCATTGAAGAGTATTATTGATTAACTTACTGAAATATCCGTTGCATTTATACAGCAAGAAAATGGGACGCCACAACGTTCTACACTAGGACTAGAACAATTAAAATATTCATTCTTCCCCCAGTCTAAGTATCCTTCTTGGCTTAAACCACAGCACTTGAACTGAAAAAATGATCAATTAGGTGTAATTGACAAGATTAAAATAAAAATACCTTTTTTAAAATTGTTTGGTACAACGGCTTACCTCTTGTTGTCCAAAATCAATAAAATTCTGGAGATCAGGATCTTCACGATATGACTGGATTATTTTGTCAGTGAATGACTCCTCCAGTAAAGACTGTAGTGTGTGAGGAAAGACAAAACCAACTATTGCAACTCCCATTTCGAGCAGGAAAAACACCAATAAACATAAGGAGTACTGAAATAAAGAAGAAAAAGGAGTTAATAGACTTTTTTTTATTTAATTATTTATTATTTAGAAAAGAAGATACTAACGAATTTGAGAAGACAAGTGTTTTCACGTAGAGCTCCAACGCATCCCGCAAAACTGACAATAAAAACAACTCCGCCAGCTATGACCATCACTAGAGAAATATTTAGTACGACATCGTAAACATTTTCTACTCTTACAGAACCAGTAGCTTGCCATTTATCGACGAAAGCGTAAAGACCAACGCCAATTAGCAAACCTCCAAAAAGCTAAACAGAAATAAATCAGTTTTAATAAATATAAAATGTGAGTTTTTATAAAATAAAAGATAAACAAAGCTTTTATGAGGATTTAATTCGGCTTTTTGAATCAGTCTTGTTGTCTTAAAAAAATATATCATGCACTGTAAAAAAATGTGTAAATTTACACAGAATCGAGAATATAAAATACCAGTGATTTCTAGGGGAAATTGACAAAAAAAAAAATCATTTCGTCTAGAATTAATGTAAAATTATACACAAAGGATGATGACGAAGATGACGAATGACTTACCCAGAAGATGAAGTTCAGTAGAAAAATCATGTACTTCACGCACGAACTAACGTACGTGAAATTATGCATGCGCCTTCGGTTATGCATTTTCGTTTTTAGGATTTATTATTATATCACGAAAATAAATCTATTACTCTCAGATCCGTAGCAAGGATGACGTGTCTCGAATTTCCTTATTATTTCGATCGAATGCACGTCTTGTGTGATTCAATTACTGATTCTATAAATACATTCAGTCTTATGACACTCTACATAATGAACACATACCCAATAATTCGGCACTAAAGCTTGATCGCTTAGACAAAAAAATCTTGTCCATAAAAACACTCAGAAATGTCAATAAATCTAAATTCAACATTCTCTACATTTGACAGCTTCTTTTCGAACGGCCATTGCAAATTTTAGTTCCAAGTCCGGACGTTTTACATTCAAGGATAAACCAGCTGATTCCATTTCCGTTTCGTTCCTTATTTTAAAACGAGTCGCGTCGGCCGTCGCCATCATAAGAGCGGCTTGTAAACTCTACAAAATTGAAGATTTTGACGATAGAAATACATATTTATGTAGTCAAAGCTGAGTAATTAAGTTATTTGTGGTTTTTTATAGATATTACGATGGCTTCTGGACAGGAAAGTAAGTAATGCACGATTGTTTTCACTCTAAATACGCTTTTTTAAAGTTGTTGGTTTGGTACTGTGGTTAGGATTTTTTGTTGTGTTCGTTTTGTAAATGTTATAAATGTTTTGTAATCTTCGTAATTTTGTAATAAAAAATGAATAGAAATTTAATTTCAACTTAAAATATACGCTTTTTCATGTACTTTTATTTTTAAAAGTGCAAACATTGCAGCTTGAGATGCAAGAAATATTTATATTCTCATTTTTTTCAGTCAATGAAAATTTGAAAACGTTGGATTTAATTTAAAATTCATTAAATAAGAATTAAACATTATTTATTTGAAAAAATTTTTAACTTTGAACATTTTTCAATCAAGTATATGTTCCCTTTCACTTATAAATTACTGTGGCGAACTACAAATAATGTATGTTTACACCGCCTTTACAATTATTGTTTACCTTTAAACCTCTGGCGGCGTGAAAAAAGGAAACGTTTATTTTTAACTGATTATGATTATAACGCAGTCTACTGATGAAATTGCTTCCATTATAAATTACAGAATTTTGAAAATGAAATCAATGATTTTTTAACTCCAAGTACATATAATATAGTAATGTATATGTTAATAATAATATTATGCACATATTATGAAACAAAATTAATTACAGGATTAAAAATAAAGCGTCCTCTCTGTGATACGTGGAGTACCAAAGAGCAGCTCTGTCTAGCATCCAGTGTCCTAAAATCAGGCGATCAAAATTGGATGAGTGTTTCAAGAAATTTAAAATCTATCTTCGAAAAAGAATCCCAAAGACCCCCTGACTGGTTTTCTCATAAATCATGCGCTGTCCAGTACGCCCATTTGTTAGAAAACGCCGACACACCAAAGAGAAAGAAAAAGGAGAGTAGCGAGACTATAGGTGAATCTATCGTTCGCAAATTGACTCAGGAAAGAATGGCAGAGCTAAGTCAGGTTTTAGCTTCCCAACGGGAAGAATATCAATGCCTCAAAAACGAAATAAACCAACTTAAAAACGGAAATCTACCAGAGGATAAGATCCAGAAAATGTGTCTTCAAATCGAAATGGAAGAACGAGAACAAGATCAGAAGAGCAAGGCTCAAATTACCTGGCTCGCAAAACGACAAAAACAAGACGTGCAAGCTCCCCAGAGCTTTAACTTTGCGATTCAAAAAAAATCTGATGGTTCTGATGGTCACGATACCTTGGATCCGTCCTCTACGGACGAAGAAGAAAAGAAAAATAAGGGCGGTAGATCTCCTCTGCTCACTAGTTTGTTAAAATCACCCAGTCCAACGACCCAAGTTCAAACACAAACATCTTCTGCACAAGTTTCATCTCCAACAATCGCGAGTCTTTTAGGTTCTAGTCCCAAAATCCCAAACCCACAGTTAAGTCAAACCGTGTCGCCTCAACTTCATCAGTTGGTCTCGACTGCAATCGCCAATGCAACTCCGGAAAGACCATCAGCCGGAGCCCCAACTCTTTCCATGTTGCTGGAACTTCCTGCGAATTTGCAGCGAACCACACTTCCAAATTTACAAACTCACTCCTCCACTACGAATATTTCCCAACAAAATATAAATCTTCAAATGATGCAGGTGGAAAACCAAAGTGGGAATGTTCAAATAATTGAGCCAAGTTTAGCTACAGAGAATTTGTCAGCATCGGAAATCATAGATCATATTGACGAAGTGATTCCCAAGGACATAATGGCTGATGTAATAGACAAGGACGAGATTAACGAGATTATCGGGGATATCGAAGAGCTAATCAAGGGAGAGATAACTAACAATCCTCAGGTTTTAGACACCGGGACTGCGGGAGTCATTGAGAGTTTGATACCTCAACCTCCACTTGCACCTGAAACACAGGAGGTTAAAAATGTCCCAGCAACCGTATCCTTGTCCGATTCTCCAGAAAGTGAGATCGCCATTGAAGAAATCGACTCCAGCAGTTCTAATATCGCAGAGATTATTGGAGCAGTGACTGCTGAAAAAGTTGCTCCCTCTGAATTTAAGGAAGTAAAATCCAAACCAGGGGAGGAAATCAAGACTGAAACAAGTTTAAAGTCAAATGAAGTGTCAAAAAACGAGAAAGTTGAGGCTGGGAAAAGCTCAGAATTGAGAGAGAAAGTGAAAGTAGACATTAAAACGAAATTAGAGGAAAGCAAAGAACACATTACTGAGGTTACAAAAAAGCCTGAAAAAGAAGATGTAAAAGAAGATGTCGCAAAAAAATCTATTAAGGAAGATCCAGCAAAATCTGATAAGGAAGATATAAAACAGGCTGTTAAAGAGGATCCAAAAAAGTCTGTTAAGGAGGATACAAAAAAGACTACTAAGGAAGACACAAAAAAGTCTATTCAAGAGGATCCGAAAAAGTCTGTTAAAGACGATCCAAAAAAGTCTGCGAAAGATGATGCAAAGAAGGAAATTAAAGAGTCTACAAAGAAGGAAATAAAGGACAATTTAAAGAATGTGAAAGAAAATTCCAAAAAGGAAACAAAAGAGAATGCGAAAGAGAATATTCTCCAGGTTGTGGATGACTCGCCACTCGAGGAGTCGAAATTGGTATCTGAAAAGGAGAAATCTAGTGAGAAAAAAGTATCAAAAGAGTCTGAAGAAGCTGAGGGCATTAAAGACGTGGACCAACTAGAACTGAATCTCGCGAAAATAACCGGCGACGAGGATGCGCATTCTACTGAAGTTTTGAGTATATCTTCAGATGATCCTCCGAGTACGGAAGACACAGAAAAATCCCAGGACATCAGTTTGATTCTCGAAGATGAAGACATTTTATCGGGTCATCGAGAAAAGAAAAAAGAGGTGGAGGAAATCTCTGTGATAGAACCTCCTGCAGATGGTACAGAATCCTCAGCATCTTCTAAAGATACTGAAGAAATCTTAATCAAGGAAGATAGTGGTGAAGATGAGAAAGATGATGTGAAGATATCTAAGGAAGAGTTGAAAAAAGTCGTGGATTCTGAGGTGGAGAATTCTAAAAAAGATGGTAGAAAAGGTTTTTCTGATAGGACTTCGAATACGGAGGTTGTAGAAGAGGATTCAAAAGATTTGGAAGAGGAAGAGCCAGAAAAGGTTGAAGAAAGCAATCCTATAAAGGAGTCTGAAGAGTTGCCGAGTGAAGAGGATCTTATTAAAGATGAAGAAATAAAGTTGGAGTTGCCAAAAGAAGAGGAAGAATTCCATGAGGAAACTTCGAATGATGAAGGGATAAAGACTGAGAAGGAGATTAAAGAAGAGAAGGAGGATAAGAAAAATGTTGATTTAGATGTTAGTGTTAAGAAAGAACAGGATAGTTTTGCGGAATCTGTGGGAGAATTAGATGAGGAAGAATCGACTTTGAGTAAGTTGAGTGGAGGAAGAGTTATGAAGACTTATTCGAAGAGGCAGACTATTGCCGTGGATAGCGAACCTGAGATAGAAGGAAGTATAGAGAGTGCTGATTATAGGGCTTGGAAGAAGGCCGTTATGTTAGTTTATAATAGACTGGCGACTCATAGGTACGCATCGGCCTTCCTTAGGCCGATTACTGAAGATCAAGCTCCGGGATATCATTCTATTATCTTCAGACCCATGGACTTGTCTACTATTAAGAAGAATATTGACAACGGAACCATCAGGTCCACGAAGCACTTTCAAAGGGATGTTATGCTTATGTTTCAAAATGCTATCATGTATAACAAACATGATACGTTCATTTATAAGATGGCCATCAACATGCAACAAGAATGTCTGCAGCAAATGAAAGTAAGTGTAAAAGTAAGTCTTTAATTTTAATCTAAGGGTATATTAATTTTAATTTCATGAACAATTAATTTCTTAATAATATTGACTTCTATTTTTTCAGATTCTACTAAATGCGACTGGCGATATATCGTTTCGCAGAGAAACTAGAACAGCAGCAAGCAGTAGCAGCGAAGCTAGTGAATCGGGAGTGAAAAGGAAGCGAAGTCATATTACCCCGAGTCCTCACGACACTGATAGTCCACGAGGAAAGAAGCGGCGAAAGTCTGAAAATGACTAAGTAGGGGTAATGGATTTTAATCAATTTTTAGTTGCGTAGATATTGCACTGTTGAATGAAGGGACAGTCAATGAATCTCTTTCATATTGAAATTGATGTCTGTGCGAATGACATAACGTGCAAGCAATGATAATTTTATTAATAACAGACGAAAATGAGTGAATTAATGAAACTATGTATAAATGTTGAAAGTTGGATAGACTCCGATAAAACAAATATCTAACTACGAAAGTAAATATTCTCGGACAAAAATAGTATGCTTTTAATTTTCAACATTGAAGAAGACAAAACATTCAAAAATCAATTTTAAAAAAGTAAGACAATGTTTGGAAAGTGTTTCTTCGCTGTTCATTTATATTTATTGTTTTATTTAATATTTTTGTCCAAATTTTAATCACTAATCTTATAAAGTATTTTAGTACTTACTTTCGTTATTGTATTCACACTTGCATACAATAACAATGTTTTTACGTAAATTTATGTATTAATTTTTCACGTTGTTTACAAATCTGAAGATTATTTTAATTCAATACCTAAATACTTTTTTTTTACATAAAAATATTTTTTCACAAGTTGAATAAATGTATTAACGCAAAACACTTGTTGTTTTCCTGTATCTGAAATTTTTTTAATTAAAAAAAAGAAGATCGCAACGAATTGAGTTTTTGAAATGATTTGACATAATGATAATAACCATAGTATTTTGATCCTACCAAATTTATCAGTAAATTTATACTTAAATGCAAATAAATTAAAAAGAACTTCCAAAAAAATAGAAAATGGGTCATCATGCTAGAGGTGATTCACGAAAAATGACTTATAGTTCTGAGGATGATGAAGGTTATCTTTGTACAAGTTTCATTTCTGCTACGACTATTCAAAGGATGTCCCAATTGAACTTCAGAGACAGAAGTAACAATTTCGTTAGAGTGTCTGGTGAAGCAGTAAGTTTATAAACAATTTGAAAGAAAGAAAAGAGACTTAAAGTGCTTCTCTTTTTTAAGCAACCAATTTTGATTTCAACAATCTTCGATGAAACAGATCGTCAATTTTGGGCAGAAGATGAATTAAGTAGTTCAGAATCCAAAAACAGATTGGTATCAAAAAGGAAAAGACGTCGCAGTGTTTCATACAGAAATCGTGCAAATATACACAGAAGTAGGTCTACTTTATTTCAATCATCAAGTTCAAATTCTGGTTCTTTATACATAAAAATATCAACTGCAGTTCCTTTATGTACCTGTAAGCATTCGTAAGTTTTAAAGTAACGAAACTATAAAAAGGAGAGGAAATATTTAACATTTAGTTGATTAATTGTTATCAACGAGATTAAGGAGAATATTTTTCCAGCACAAAAGCAACGAAGGAATCGACGTTCCGAAGGACTAATAAAAAAAGCAAAATTGGAAAGAGAACTCCATTCTTTGTTAAGAAAAACTGATGACACTCAAGTTTCGAAGATGAAAAATAAAAATGCCTTAGGAACCTAGACATTTTTTCTATGGAACAGTGAAATAAGTTCATTATTGTTAATTCACAAAATACAAAATTCAGTTGTAAAAATATTTATTTCCTAAGTAGTTATTTTATAAAGATCAAATTTAAAAACTCAAGGATATGTCAAATTTCAATTATAATATTTTAATTTGAATATCAATAGAAATATATTTAGCGCAACATTTTTCTTTATGACCGGGAAACCGGGAAAAACCCAGGCATTTTATTTGACCGTGAAAAAACCAGGGAATTTTATTTAGGACTGGGAATTTTTGTATTTTATCGAAAAGATTAAACTTGTTTTAGAATATTATGTAGTGCTTCTTTAGTAAAACTATAATATTTGTGAATGTGTTTAACAGAAGTGTTGAATTGTTACTCTAAGTAATTAAGTAAGGAAAGGACCATGTGCTTAGTTTGAATTCTCCGGCAATAATGATGCATTTACACCGGAAATGGAGTTTATTAACACAAGTTCTTGTAATGGCCTGATTACACGCTTTTAGGAAAATGTTCTTCTTCTCACTCTACCATGTGACTATCCCATAAGTT
>CAJFCP010000704.1:385394-437895 GCA_904066005.1 Synergus itoensis | reverse complement strand
GGGGGGGCATCAAGGGGCACTGCTCCCCCCTCGAAATGATAAATAAAAAATATTTCATACAAGAACGATGGATAGTCGGCTTTAAAACCGCTCGTAGTTTTTTTAATTTGTGCTCTTACAAGAACTTGTGTTAATAATAATTATAGCCGAATCAACTATGATGAGTTGCTCGATTTTTATTAGTATATTATTGTTTATTTATTGATAAAATATAGACAAGAGATTATTTAAGACCAGTCAAAATCTACCAAAAAACAGAATGACTTACTTTACCGCTATTGGTAATGTGAAGAAGCACAATCAAAATATTCCACATAATCTAAAAAGACGTAAGTTTTTATTGCCATTGTAATTCTTAATACATTTTTATTTAAATTCAAAGAAAATACAATATATTGTATTTTCAATACGAATCATGAATATGATATATTCTGATATATATATATTTATATATCTTAAAATATTAATAAATAATAAATCTTAAAATATTTATTATGTATTATTTTTTTTTCAGCTAAAACTGCATACATCATGGCCAGTTCAATGCTAATTTTTTTATGTTTTTTTACATGGAATTTTTCTAATTTTCAACCAATATTAAGTGACGCAAAAGTTATTAGTTTAAAACCCGAAGTTTCTTTTCTGCACTCGACTTCTATGCGGTTTTTATCCTTTGCGATAGACGCTTCATTATTCAGAAATATGCAAAATTTGCCAATTTTAAATAAGAAATTAATCAATTTAGCTCGCCACTTGAGTCCAGCTTATGTGCGATATGGTGGGACTTCTGCAGATTGCTTATTTTTCAATGAGGTTTAATAACTGTATTTTTTATTTTAATTAATTTATAACCAAAGCGTTCATAAACCTTTTTATTTAAAAACTCATTTTTATAACACAGTCTACATTTAATTCATCTGGGGCAGCAAGGAATCCAAAAAATTCTGAAAATATTAGCAACTTTACAATTACAAAGAAAGATTTCAATTCTCTCTACGAATTTTCAAGAAGATCCAACTTAAGGATGATTTTCGACTTGAATGTGTTAACTCGAAGAGCTGATGGAAGTTGGAATGATTCAAACGCTAGAAATATAATTCTCTTTGCCAAGAATCAGAAGATGGATCTAGACTGGCAATTGGGGAACGGTAAATAATTTAGACAGATAAATTTAGTTTATTTTTAGCCTGGAATCCAAATATCAAATTCCATTGAATAAAAGGCTAGTTAAAAAAATTCATATTTTTTCAGAACCTCCTTCTTTTCCACTGATATTTCATTTAACGATTACACCAGAACAACTTGCAAATGATTACAATCACCTAAGATCCTTATTGAACTCTGCGGGTTATGAAAATAGTCTTTTAGTTGGTCCAGAAGTAAATCAAGTCGGAGGACCTTCTCATCGAGGAGAAAATTATACCAAAGAATTTTTAAAAAATTCTAAAAATAGTGTAGATTACGTCTCATGGCATCAGTATTATTTGAGAGGAGAAGATGCACAAGTCAGTGATTTTATAAACGCTACTGTCTTTAATTATTTATCGCCTTCAATCAAATCTATGGAGGAGGCTGTCAATTCATCAGGGAATAGGATTTCAATGTGGTTATGTAAGTGGTTATTTACTATTAACTCTAAAATGTAATTCTACTTGTAATATCGATTTTTTTATATTGTAGCGGAAACAAGTACAGCATACGACGAAGGTACACCAGGAATTACTGATAGATTTGTAGCAGGATTTTTATGGTTAGACAAGTTGGGATACAGTGCTAGAGCAGGAATTCAGGTTGTAATCAGACAATCCTTTATCGGTGGAAATTACGCTTTAATTTCATCCGACTTGAAACCGAATCCTGATTGGTGGGTCAGCGTCATTTATAAAAAATTCGTATCTAACAAGGTTTTAAATCTATTGATTCCTAATAATTCTGACAATTTACGACTCTACGCTCACTGTACTCCAGATAAAGCTCTTTTGAATAGAGATTCATCAATCACAATATTTGGAGTAAACATTGACCAAAATCCTGTGTGGATTTCAATTCAAGGAATTCCTGTGCCTTTGCAAAGTACATTATTTCTGTACGCACTTACTTCAGATAGCTTACAATCCAGGTTCGTTAACATATGTTTATTTTTAACTTATTTATAATCCTCTTTAAAAATCCTTGGTTAGTCCCCAGTTTCCGATTTCAATGACTTTTAGGAAAATTTATTTGCTTTAGAGCAAAAATTAATAAATGTAATAATAGAGCCGAATAAGTTTTAAATTTTATTGTCTTTTTACAGGTCGATTCAATTAAACGGAGATGTTTTAAAATTATTACCGAATGGTGACTTGCCTCAATTTAAACCACTTATTTTTAAGAGTGGAGAAATTATTAAAATACCAGCTTATTCTATGGTTTTTATTGTTGTTCAGGGTGCAAATGTTCCAGGGTGCTAGCAATAAATGTGATATTCGTCTTAATAAAATAATGCAGTATATAGAAATATTTCTGTTTCCCTGTTGTGATAAAATTTAAATTTTACTCTATATTTTTATCTATTATTATAATATTATTTTAAATGGCAAAAATAAATATGAAATATTGGAATTATCGTCATTCTGTTTTTTCTTAAAAAATAACCATTATTTTTTAAAGCTTTCGATAAAAAGGACAATTTTACGCATTACGCTAATTCAGAAATTGTTTGTTACATTTATATAATATTTAAAATAAAAAATAATCCAACATGGGTAGGTACCAACCTAAACC
Organism: Synergus itoensis; assembly: GCA_904066005.1. Classification (NCBI taxonomy): domain Eukaryota; kingdom Metazoa; phylum Arthropoda; class Insecta; order Hymenoptera; family Cynipidae; genus Synergus; species Synergus itoensis. The sequence goes on along the minus strand of CAJFCP010000704.1, from coordinate 435,132 downwards.
ACGTAAATTTAAATGCATTATAGGTTGGTCATTCTGAAAACTGAAATGCATTCATAATCAGCTGTTTCATTTTTCTGTCAAAGATGACAATGAACAAACCGGTGCCAGAATAAAGTTTTTTACCGGCATAAAATAATGATAATTTAAGATATCTAAAATAATTGATTTGTGGACTGAGAGAAATTATTAAAATGAGTTATCTTATCGGAAATGGCAGTATGAAAAACCAGTATCAAAATCTTAACGGTGATGCCGGGTTTTATGAGAGTAAGTTTTGTTTATATTTTAATTATTTAATTAATCACTTCCTATGCGTTTTATTTAATAAGAAACCAGCTTTTAAAACGCATTTGTATTTCAGGTAGACGAGTTCGTTCAATTATGGGAACATTTATAGTGAGCCTCTGTTTGGCGTTTTTATTTTTCTCTTTATGGAACTTGAGTCACTCACTATCAGAACCGGACCGACACATTGTAATTTTAAATCCTAGACAACCTCTTTTGCGCACAACATCTACCATGTTTTTGTCATTCGGCCTAGATTCTTCCTCATTAAGAAGAATGAAAGACCTGCCGATTTCAGATGAAAAATTTATTAATTTAGCGAGTCATTTGAGCCCCGCATACGTTAGAATTGGCGGCACTGCTGCAGATTGCCTATTTTTCAATGAGGTTTGTTATTACTTTGATATATAAATATAAATTAGTTTCTTTCAAATGTAAAGGTTTTGGAAATAATTTTTAATTGGTCGTACTAACTTTTATAATTAATTCTTTTTTCTAGACATCAGCAGAGAGTTATACTTCACAAGCAGTAAGTCCAGTTGATGGCCAGGACATCACTAATTTTACATTTTCAAAGGAAGATTTCTTTGCACTCTATGAATTCTCCAAAAAATCAGGAATCAGGATTCTTTTCGACTTAAATGTCCTGCTTCGAAACCCTGATGGTTCTTGGAACGACTCAAACGCTAAACAAATTATAGACTTTGCAAAAAGTCGTGGAATGACTTTAGATTGGCATCTCGGAAATGGTTAACTATGATTTAAACTTAATTTCACAACATAAATAAAGTGCAATTATTAATAATCATATTTTAATAAATGTGTTGCAGAGCCAAATTCCTTTCTTCACGTATTTAACGTAAAAATCACGGCCAAGCAGTTAGCCAAAGATTATTATGATTTGCGATCCTTGTTGAATACATCAGGGTATGAAGATAGTATTTTAGTCGGACCTGAAGTCAATCATATTGAAGATTCTGAACATCCATCTCAAAATGGAGAAAATTATGCCAAAGAATTCTTAGAAAACGATGAGGATAGCGTCGATTTCGTTACTTGGCATCAATATTATCTTAACGGCAGAGAAGCTCAAGTTCAGGATTTTATAAATCCTAATGTCTTCAATATTCTCTCACGTCAAATTAAAACTCTTGAAAATGCAATTAATGCTGCAGGGAAAAAAACTCCTATGTGGTTGTGTTAGTTTTTTTTTTTTAATTTGATTTATAAAGTTTTAAACTCTATCGTATTACATTAAAATCTGAATATTATTTCCCAACAGCAGAAACCAGCACTGCATTTGGTGGAGGTGCACCGGAACTTTCAGATCGATTTGTTGCCGGATTTCTCTTCCTGGATAAACTAGGATATTCTGCAAGCGCAGGACTTCAAGTTGTGATCAGACAAACCTTTTTCGGTGGAAATTATGCTATGGTAGGACCTGATTTAAGCCCCAATCCTGATTGGTGGGTTGCTGTGGTTTTCAAACAATTTGTTTCCAATAAAGTACTGCAAATCGCGACCAAAAATAACTTCGGAAAAATCAGATTCTATGCGCACTGTACTCCTGAAAAATCTCTATTAAATAGAGTACCAGCCGTCACATTTTATGGAATGAATCTCTTCAATTACCCTGTAAAAATTATGATTCAGGGAACTCAGTCGTCGTCTAAAAATGCTGTATTTCTCTATGCCCTTACTGCAGACGATTTGCAATCTAGGTACGTTTTAATTTATTCAATTAAAATACTTTCAATTTTGAATACTTTGAATCCTAATATTTAATAAGAAATTTTTTTACAGAGTGATCAAAATGAATGGAGAAGAGCTAAACATACTTCCGAATGGGAAATTGCCTCCTTTCAAACCAATAATTCTGAAAACAGGGAAAGCAATTACTTTGCCTGCTTATTCGATGGCGTTTATTGTGATTCACGGATTCGACATCTCAGCATGTTCTAAGTGAAGAATATTTTATATGCTCAATTTTATACCTGTGTAGTATGTATTACATTTTTCTATTAAAGTTGTGATATACTTAAATTTCTTCGAAACTCATTTTTTTCAGATTTGAAAATTTCTTAATTTAAATTCAGTTTTCATGATTTTAGAAATTATTTTAAATGGTTTGAATTATAAAATAAAATTAATTAATTTACGTATATTGATAATTATGAGAACCTCTGAGTCACGTGACATCCACGTGACACGAACTTAAATAAGTGTTTTCCCGCCCTCAATTTTTAATAATTTTTTTTGAACGACTCAACAAAAAAAAAATTAGAATGCTGCTTAATTAATTTTCCTTAATTTAAATTAAATTCCCATATATATAAAAAAGAAGATACGATTAATTAACGATTTCTTTATATTAACGATCAGAGTATAATACATATTTAAACCAACGTTTATACAATTTGCATTCGCTTAATACACTTCGTAAATTAAGCTAAAATTTATTAATTTTACAGTACATTGTACGCACATCTAAGGATGAAAGGTGGCAGTACAGTTAAAGTCAACGTAATTCACCCACATTTACACAGGTAACTAATTTAAAATTAAGGCTGGAATGAATCTTCAAAATATATAAGAGTGGGTACTTTTCCTAATTTTCATAACTCTTTCTGCAGATTTTATACTCTTCTGATCTCTAAATTTTTTAATAATTAAAATACTACACTGCAGTTAGCAAAGATGAGAAGTTCTCGCGGTATTGAACCATACTGTAGATATTTTTGTGCAGAGTATTTATTTGAATAATGGGGTGAAATAAGATCATACACAGTATGATCCCATTCTCTCACACACCTACGAAGCTACGTAAACATTTTCAAACAGCAAAACCGGACTCGTACGAGGGAATGATTCAAGCCGAAATGAAGCCACCACCTTGCTTATAATACACAGATCCTAATTAACGATTCCTAAATAAATAGTCTATCGAATTGTATCGCTTTCTGCGATACTGTTTTGCAAGTTTGAAATCCTCACATTCGACGCTTCCATCTCTCGATTCACAACATGAAAGTGGTGATTAGCATACTTTGTATTTACACGGAAGTATCTTTATACAGGCTCAATTTTTACTCTTGCGCCGAAATGGTGATATTCTTCCCCTTGGGATCGTCAAATCTATCCATCGTGCGAATATCCATGATCATGGTGAGTCCCCAGATCATAATCAAAGCCAGGATGGCAGTGACGAATATTCCAGTCCAAATGGGAATCGTCGTGAATCCCAGACAATCGTAGGCGTCACCAAACTTACCTTTAGCATCCAACTGAATTTGCATGTCCTTGAAGCGAAGGAATATAGTATCGTTTTTGAAAACCGTCTCCTGGGAACAATGGTACGAGAAATTCTTGGGAACGGATATTCGATCTCTAGTGGTCAGCAGAAAAGATTGGTTTATATCAGATGAACTGGTGTACAAGAGGGATATTAGCCTATTATATCCTTGAATCATGGTGAAATTCAACTTAAAGGTCACCTTTGATGAATCAGGCATCATGAAAATCAAGGTCACTATCGTGCTTTTACCAGAACGAATAGCGTCAGATGCATCTGACAACGTAGTCAATTCTACGAATTCTTTGGTGTCATTAGTCTGAAATAGAAAGGGTTTTATTGAAAATACATGAAGTAGACTCGAGAAAGTAAATTTTCACTGAATAGTTAAAAATCCATTCTTACCTTTAAGAATGGATATTGACTGGCGTATAGTAGAAATTCTCCGTTGGATCTGTTTAAAAAAAGAAAAGTATCATTCCCAGCAGCCCTTCGAACTCGTTCCGAGCGACTGTAAATGCAGGATCTTCCTGTTAAAGCTGCAACCAGATTTGGACTGGATTCGCGCATTGTGCTATAAATTTCCGGAATGGTATCCAAATCCGTGGTTTGGACAATCGCTAATTGATTTTCATTGACTGATTCCAAATCATCGTCCATTGTTAGATTGTACGAAGGCAGATTTTCAAATACAGACATTGGAGTCTCAACTGCTGGAAGATATATCGTGCCAGCATTCTTTACTTTCCTCAAGTTCTGGAAAAAATTTGTTAAAATAAGTTTAAAAAGTTGAACTTCTCTGAAAATTTACATTTACGATTTAGAAACTTATAATACAAAGTTCATTAAAAAGGAAAAACTTTTTGCATTTTGAAATCAATAATGTAATGTGTATACAGATTTTAGATAAAACAAATTGCTGACTGCACTCTCATTAACTAGATGATAAAGAATTAAACCACTAAGACATATTTTTAAAATGGAATTATTTCTCTGTTAAAAAATAAGACAGTATCAAAAAAAACATTGGTTTAATTGAGGAATATCTGTAATTATAATCCATCGATTCATCAAAGTAAAATTAAGAATTTTTATATACAATTTTAGGTAAAATTAAACCATACAGATTTAGAAATTAACGTTTAAACAGTACCCTTAAACAGTAAAATAAGCAAAATAGTGTACAATGTATTGATTGAATCATCAAATATTTGTTGGTCACGAGTTGTGAGAAATTAAAGTGGATACTGACCTCTTTGTTTTGCGTAAGGTCTTCGACGCAAAAACTGTCCCTTACGAAAACTAGCAACGGGGGCAAGAATTTTCCAAGTTTTCGATTAAGGATTTTCTCGAAATCTATTCGTGAGGTCTTGTGAAGAGGATTTACAGGTTCGGGGGACGAAGTTTCACCATCGCCGCCCCACAACAAAACTGGCACCGAATCTGCCGCATTAATAACCAAAACGTGACACACGAACACGAGTCCGAGTGTCCAAAGGAATTTACAAACAGGAATCATCTTTCTTTCGCGACGAACACTTCTATTTTTGGGATTTAAGGGCAACTTTTCGATCGGAGCAGAAGGCACTCGGGGCAGCGCCTTCGGTCTGTTCCTTGTCATATGACCACATATGACAGCGGAACGGTGGAACACGTGATGAGCTTCCACTTCCGGTTGTCAAATATTAGGACAAAAATAATTTAAAAATGTGATTTAATACGTTCATTTGATAACTACTCTTATTTATAAAACTTCTAATCTTATTTTATAATATATTAAATGCTGTTTAATCTCTACAATTATGAAAATATATTAAATATACTTTTTTGGAAAAATGGAAGGTCGACTACGCATGCGTAGCCATTTGGCGCGAAGTGATTTAAATTTAAACTTTTCAGATAGCGTATCTAGAGTTTAATTGTAGAGAAAAGATAAACAATTTATAATTAATGAATTTTTTAATTTAAATAATGATGAATTTTATCAATTTAACAATTGACTCAACATTTCCGGTTCATATTTCCGAATGATTAAAATTTATTGTATTATGAAAGTTGTAAACAAAACATTGATCAATTTATTTAATTACCGAATAACTTCAAATCATCTAGTATTGAAATTTTTTGACACGTCGTTTTGCGCTTTTTAATTTTTCTATTATTATTTATCGCTATATTTATAATATATGAAGTTCCTTGAATTAAAATTCTGTGTTTCTATCTGCGCCTTAAGAAAATGGATCCTAACAAAGTTGTAAAAAAAGAAGATGAGACGGTTATGTACACAGTGAGTATTAATAAATATTCTGATGTTACACATTGACTTTTTAAAATATGAATCTTTTATTTAATTATTAATTGGTGGTACGTGATAATAAAAAAATATTGTAAATAAAAGAAAAATTTTTTAGCAACTCCAACCATGGAGTGCAGTTGGTGCTTCGCCATGCATGGAACAAATTTCAGGATTTCCAGTTCCAATAAAAGTTGGAGAATATTACAGAACACCAAGACATCATCCATGGAGACCAACTTTGGGTTACGAAAACGTCAAACTACATCCTCTGTAAATATAACAACTGAAGCTGATTTTATTTATCAGAAAAAATTGCTAACAATTTCTTATCTATAAAAATTGAAAACGTAATTTTATGACTATTAATTTATATTTTATTTTTCCTGTCTATTCTAGTCCATCGCAGCCGATAACAAATCTTCTTGCTGATGCTTGTTACGCTCCAAATGGAATGGCGACAGAGCCTTTGAAATTTCCTAATTTAGTAACTGGATTTGAAAGAAATCCTGCTCATGCCGCTAGAGCCGCTTTATATACAAGATACACTCCATATGAGTGGGTTCAAAATCAAATTCGATTTTACAATGAAGCCGATTCTAATAGACATTATTCTGAAAAATTGAGGAAGGATACCGTGTGCCTTATGCGGTAAAAAAAAAGTATTTCTTAACAGTCCTGTACTAGATTAAATAAAAAATTAACATAAATTATCATAAAAAATTAATAGAAAATTGTTTTAATAATTTCTATCCGCTTATTAATATTTATACAATTATCATATAATAATTAAAACAGCGAAGCAGATGAGAAAGTTCAAGAGGGTCAGAAAGAAACTGGTCGAAAGCTGGGAGAAAGAATCACAGACATTGGATTTTGGAGAAATGAAGTATCCTCAGAATTAGAAAGAATTCTGATGGAAAATCAAAAAATGCAAGAATTTCGAAGAGTTTTAGAAAAAGCTATTCAGGATCTCGAAGGACCTTTGCACATTGCTCAAGAATGTTTATATCACAGAGAATTCAGAACAGGTGATTTTATCTCATATTTAAATTCATTACCTATTTTCATATCAAAATTAAACAATTTTTCTTTTAAATAAATAAAAAGGAACGGAACTGGTCCACGACGAAACAGAACAAGCTTTGCTGAAGGAGATTGAAACTGTTCGAAACTGTCAGAAGAAATTGGAACAGTTTACCGACAAGTGCAAAAATCAAGTACCGTTTTCTTTATCAAAAGAGGATTTTCCCATTTGAAATTAGTTTTAAAATTACTTAATTTACAGCTGAGAAATGGAAGAGCCTCTCAAAGCGAACTCGAACTTGACATAAAGAATAAAGAAACTGCTTTGGGAATAGACACAATGTGCCACCAATTGAGCAATTTTAGTCAAGGACTTCAGTACTACGGAGGCATTGAAAAATACGATAACAGGTAATAGAGAAATATAAAGATAGTTTTAAAATATATAAAAAAAATTAACTTCAATACTTTCTAAGTGTCATGAATGCTGAAGCTTGGGCAGAATATTCGGAAAACATAGTGAAGAAATCTCAGATGGAGAGATCAAGGTCCTGCCAATTGCGAAAAGATATCGAAGGTGTCATAACTGCTGTATCCCAAGAAATTTGGGAAGCTTGGGGAAATTCTAATAACGCTTTAGCCAGAAGATCAACCGAAATGATTGAGGCAAAAAGCAAACTACAAATTCATTTACACAAAGTAATTCTCAAGTTTTTAAAAATGAACTGTGAGGTATTTAATAAATCATTTAACTAAATAATTTTTTCTAGATTCAACGAGAGATCTTTGATATCGAAAAGAATATTGAGTTGATGAAGAAAGCAATCATGGACAAAAGTACGGCATTAAAAGTCGCTCACACGAGATTAGAAGCTAGAACTCATCGACCTCAGGCTGAGCTTTGTGGAGATTATGCCCACCTAAGGTAGTTATAATTACAAATTATGAATGAATAAATGTGCATGTTAAAGAATAAAATAAAAAAAAATTGTATATTACAGAATGGTCAAAGAAGTAGAGACAATCAACGCTCTGATTCACGAAATGCATATGAAGTTACAACAAAGCGAAGCTCAACATCAACATCTCTTGAGAACGAGAGCAAATCTAGAAAAAGATTTAAAAGCAAAAGTCGATGCACTTTTTGTTGACAGAGAAAAATGTATGGGCATGAGGAGAAGTTATCCAATCACAACGACCGTGAAATACTAACTATACATTTTTTAGAATTTATTTCAAAAACTTCGCAGTCCTTTAATTTTGCTTAATATCACATTCTTCCAATCAAAAAAAACATCTTCAAAAATAGAGTTTTTATTATAACGCTTTCGAGAGTTTTATGCCTATAACAAAATGTTACTCTATAAATGTTTGCACGTTTCTAATCTCAAAATCAACAGTCACGTTTAGATTAGAAACATCATTTATACTCTCACTAGATTACTTAAACGAAAAAAAATCACTGATATTCTTATTCACTTATAGTGAAAAACGACTCATACTAGAAACATCTTCTCTATAATACACATAAATTTTAATGTTCGACCGTAAAAACTATGTAAGCCTTTGCCCGAAGACCTGAGCGAGCTTCTCTTTGGGAAAAGGTAATTCGTACTAAAACAGTCTAATTTCTTTTGAGCGTTCCAATCCTCAATTCCACGATTTGTGCGTTTCTTTCGATTGGATTCGTTGGAACAATTTTACTCGGAGGATAATTGCTGTACATGGCTTACCAAAGGACGAAATAAAATTAGGGGGTTTTCGAACCCTCAATCAACGTTTCGCGTCCATTTGTAAGCTGCTACCTTTTCGAATATTCGATTCGTTGCTTCTTCGTCATCGTATTCTTCCTTCAAGTAGAAAATTTTTACGTTTTCTTGTGGAAAGCATTCGAGAACGTTCCACTTCTCAAAGACCTTCAGAGAATTTTTAATCGGATCAACGCATAAACTTTCACCTAAATTAAACAAATTAATTATTTTTATGTGTTATATCAAATATCTAATCTGAACTTTAAACTTAATTTATTAAACGTACCATAATTAACCACACCAAGGTCGATGTTCGTCTTAATTTCGCCAAGGATTTCGTGCACCAAATCTCTTTCGGATAAGGATCTGCCTACCATTTTCCTCAAATAGAAGGCACTAAATGTGTACGTATCTATTAAAGGTCTCAATAGTGTGTGAAGGAATTCCATTCGACTTGAATACTCTGGATCTAAACAAAGCTGCAACATAAAAATTAATGTTTTATAATGAAAAAGATATATTTTACAGAAAATAAAATTCGAAGGAATCTTACTTTGTACTGAATTTTGTTGGTGCGGTAGACATTCGAGTATTCTTCGTCGGAACTGTCATCTAAGGTCTTAGCATATCTTCTGCTCCATAATTCTTCTTCTAAATAAGCCTCTTCTATTAAGGTAATAATGCCGGTGCTAGTGAGACCTCCGAGAGTGTCTATGATCACATGTTCCAAATCTTGACAAGGTTTACAGAAAATAAATTCGTATTTAAGAATATCACAGACTTCAAGTGCTTTCTCCACTACAATGTTCTGGAAAAAGATTATATCATTTTCTGCTATGGCTTTTGGATCGTTGATCTGCGACTTCAAGGCTGCATAAATTCCAGTTACTATAAATTTATTTTATATTTAGAATTAGATTGGCTTGAGATTCAATATTATTGCATTGCGTACAACAAATTTAAATTCTTACCCACGACACTTTCTAAAACAAAATGCAGGATCATTGTATTTGCATAATAAGACGTTTCAATAACGTTGGGAAGAATAGAGACAGGTCGTATCGCTGTTGTGAATCTCGTTTTGATCTGACCATTCATGGCTTCAGTAATTTCTTGTCGTTGTTGTTTCACTAAACCGGGTCCCAAAATGTCGAGCTATGAAAAAGAATAAATTTTATTTTACAACTGAAAGAAAATAAGTAGGTGATAAACAGAGGTAATCATTAATTTAATTTACAGCGTGATTTATGACATCGATGCTTTCTCCACAAAAGGTAACGTCTCTTTTGGCCCATTCGAGTTCCTGTCTTATTGAATTAAGTGCTTCTACCAAAGCGTCCAGCGTGCACCCATCTCTGAATTTGTATAGAAGCAAAAAGGCGACAATGTTCGTAGACATAATCGGTGTCGATTGAGAACCATCTAAAAGCATAAAGCTCAGTTTAATAAAAATATACATTGAATAGTCCAAATCAATTGATCCAAATTTAATAATCTGAAAGAAATTACCATAAACTATGTGACGAGCTATACTTTCGACCAATTGACGGTCTTCTTCGACGACGACGTCTGTACCATATAAAGAAGAACTTGACATAGAGTACTTCAAAGTTTTTGGGATGGGGCCATTGCTGTTATTTGTTGGGTTTAATCTCGCTTGTTGAACTTGGAAGGACTTGAATATTTCCTATGGAAAAAGATATTTAATTCTAGATAGAGTTTATACAAAAACAAAAGTGTTAGACGAAGAAATGAAATTTTACCCTCAAGGAAAATGGCTGACAAATATCCATTTTAACTATGCCATAATTTCCCTTCAGAGTGGTCCACATGGCTTTCATAGCAGCTCCGAAAGATTCCATCTTCTTAGGCTGACCTAGTTGTTCCCTGACGAAATTTCCATCGACCAGTCGTTCGTAGTTTATAGACATGGGGACCAACAAGGCGTCTTCTATCGTACCATCCATGTAGGCATCGATAATCACACTTAAGATTCCTCCTTTTGGCATACAGGGTTTTCCAGTTCTAGTTCGTCCACCTTCGATGAAGAACTCTATGTTATGACCTGCCCTGAGAGATTCCATGATGTAGGTGTGTAGAGTGGCCCGATAGAGACCATCCTTTCTGCCCTGGATGGGATCAATTCGCCTTTTTATGAAGAAAGCTCCCAAACCACTCAAAAGCCATCTGCAAATTATATTTTTTTGAGGGTTGCTTTAAAATTCTAATTTAAATAAATGTTTTACAAACAAATATTCTACAATTTCTTCCTTATTTTTGACTTTACGAAAAAATATCAAATTCGTCTTGAAATTTTTCACTCAAAAAGCGACTCAAGTAATTTTTCTAAAAATCTAATTTCATGGTTGAATCCACAGTAAAATTCAGAACAATAATTCTGTTGATACTTTTTTGGAAAGTCGAAAATAAGGAAGATATTAAGCTTTAAAAGCTTTAAGGTCAATGCGAGAGTATCAAGTATTTTTCTTCAAAAGGAAGAAATATTTTGAACTCTTAAAAGATTAATACCACTTACCCAAAAAAGGGAATTCGCAGATTATCTCCGGCAGCAACTAATGGACACTTGATGTTGTGGCACAAAAGAATGAAGGTAGTCATAATATAATCCAAGTGACTTCTGTGAAGTGGAATAAAAATCAAAGGCAAACCAGTGTCGTTCGCCTGTTGAAGCATTTCAATTTGAGAAGACTGAATTACTGCTGACTGAATGAAACGCGGAAGAACTTTATAGCAGATCCAGGCTACTATCCTCAATATCATGTCATTGATATTGCTTTGCATTTTTAACAAAATTTCTTTAGCTCTGGATTCAGCTTTAGCAATTTCTTCTTCCTCAGAGCTACCATCAACAGAAACATTCTGTGATGCCGTTAATTTGATCGCATCCATTAATCTCTCATCATTCAGAACCTGAAAAAACCCACAGTGAATTTATTTTAAAGCTATTAACTTAAAATTATTAAATAATGAACAACCCATTAATTACTTACGGTTTGCGTTACCCTGGGATAGTCATACTTTTTGAAAGTGTAGATATGGGATATATGATTGCAAATTTTACTCAGCAGACTAGATCCAGATTTGACGAGGAGAATATTATTACCATGGATTTGTTGCTGGGTAGTGACTTTATTAACCAACGAATCCTGAAACAAAAAAGTGAATTTGACTCTTAATTAAAGAAAAATAGTTTATATTTAAAAATTAACTTTGTTTTATTGTGTTGAACATTTATTTTGAAATTTTTACTCAGGACCGACTCACATTTTCGGGATATCCTCGAATCACGACAATACGTAACCACTGTTTAAAAAATCCTGGAGGCGTATCGTGCATATTTTGAACTAAATTTTTCTTTAATATCTCAACTTACAATTTCAATTTTTAAAAAGCAGTAGCTTACGTAAATTATTTTTCTCTTCTATTTTTTAAAGCAATAAGTAAAGAAACTTCAAATTAGGTAATCGTCTAAATAATTTTGTCATCACACAAAATTAAGCACTTGATAGCTATATAATAATTTGAACTTCAAATCCAATAAATTACACCTTACACCTGTGACATCACTTATTAGATACACACGTTAAATAAACCTCGCATTCTCAAGTTATAAAAAGAATACGTTTTTTGTCTGAATCGTTAGTGAAAATATAAAAAAAGTCAAGACAAAATTCTTGTGTCTGGTGAATCACGAGAAAATTGTGATATCTTTCCATTTGACTATAATTTACAGTTTTAAAATGTCTACCAGTCTTAGAACGCAAGGAATTTTAATAAGTCTTTCCCACACACTTTAGAAAATTACAGAGTAGATTGCTTTTTTTACTAAATGGTAAAACAGACTTGCAAATAGGCTCGCGCGGTACTAAAAATGTTTCGAGAGATATTACAAGAACTACTAGAATATTGTTGTATTTTTAGAACTGTGTCTTTCAAACACGAATTGTCCAATGCCAGAGCATTGTGTGGTTGACTTAGTTTATAAGCAGATGTTTGTTATTCAAAAATTAAAAAAAAAAGGGACACAAATTTGGATGTGTAACATTTTGAAAAATTTTTAATAACAAGGTGTTAAAAATATTAATTCAATTTAAATAAGCTAGCTTTTAAAAACCGTTGTATTTAAAAATGTTGTAGTCTCAGTATAATAATTTAATAGTCTCGTTCATTTAATACAGCATTAAATAAGCTACCAAACTTTTATTATTTAAAATTAATTTAAATATAATTTGAACACAATAGGCGAGTACATTTGTCTAAATAAAAATGATAAGTGTAGGTTTAGCGTAGGTACAAAATACTAGCAACGAAGTAACTTATGCTTCTACTTTGCGAAATATAATAGGCGTTTGAGAATGTGAAGATATTAAAATAAAATTAAAATACAAACTGCTATTAATAGCCAAATATATCCAAATATCTCCTCACGCAAACATTTGTATATTTGTTATCTAATTAATTCCAACCATGGACCTAATCAAATATGATATTGAAAAATATTTTACATAAAAAAAATACATAAAAAAGTTTAATAAATAAAGTAAAAAAATATAAAGCCTCTTTTCTATAATAGGTATTTTTAAAGATGCAATAAGCCAAATTTCAATTTAGTAATTTTTATCATTGGAATGATTGCGTATCTTTAGAAACAAATTGCATAATATTGTTCAGGATTATATAAAATGATTCAACGAATCATATCGATCACACTTTAGAAGGATCGCAAGGTGTGTTTTTTTATTCTGCTCTTTACCCTTCAAAATTTATTTATTAGTCATGAAATTTAAGAATTCTATATACATAATCACTTTCATTCTGCAGAGGAATGTAATCGTGAAACGAGAACAAGCACGTGGCTTCCACTGCAAAGTGAAGGTCTGATTCCTGATTCTCTGTTTATCACACAAGTCATTCACATCCACGACAATATGAATGAAAGTCGTTTGTTTTACAACTTAAAATTTCTATCTTTCTAGAATTTAGATAATTTTATAAAATAATTGCATAACTTAAAAAATAAATAAGGATTCTGCTAAAGAAGAAATCAAATTTTTTGAAAGATTTGTTACTACGTTTGTTTTAAAATACTAAGAAATCAAAAAAAAAAAGTGGACGCGTGACATTTTCCTCTCAAGGTTTAAGATCCATCAAAAGATCTAGAGACTACGAAACCAAGCACGTTTTTCACACGTTTCTCAGTCGTGAATGTGAAGATTTATACTTTTTAATATCGTGCTAAAGCAGCTGACTGATAATTTGGATGCTATCCGATGATGATATAACCAACCAATTATAATAAAATCAAACTTGAATCTTGCAAATCGTAAAATGCTTCCTAAGAAAATAGACTGAAGAATAATTTTTACTCTTTATAAATAAATTTTCTCTAATTTATGATAGCTAGACACCTTAAGACGAAGAATGCTAATGAAATATAAAAGAAAAAATTACCCTGGAGGAAGGCGTACAGCTACTGCAGCAGAAATAAAAGAAAGGAATCGTTCTTGGAGTTTGAGCAGCTATTGGTTCGGTTTCCTTAATTCTGAATAAACTAGCTTCTCGTAATTTGCGAATTTGTTCTTTACTCTGGAATCTTCTTCTCTGCATTTGCTGACCCGCTCGACGAAGTCCTAAAAGAGAAATTTTTATCAACAATTACATTCTAATTTTTAACGGTCTCTGAAAATTGCCAGCTATCCCGGTTTCCTTACATTATTAGTTAATTTTTCATTTTTTTATTTTTACCTCCTAGAGAAAGTCGAGACGTGTTTGTATCTAAATTTCTTGGCACTTCGGTTCGGCTTTCCCATTTTGCATAGACTTCCTGCAGCCGAGTCGCAAGTACGTCCACCATGTTTTTTGCTCTGCAAAAAAAAAATGAATTTTTGATATTAATTTAAAACCAGTATCATCAATTTAAAATTCTCTCCTTCACTCTATTATAATTAAAATTATTATAATAAATTTTTTATGTGAATCTTTTAAACTAATTTAATATTCATATTTTTAACTTTTGATCTTAACGATTGATAATGCTGATAATGATGGATGATCGAAAGTATTAGATATTACTTATTCGTTTACCAATAATGAATTGTTGAAATAGATAAAGTCGATCAATTTCAATTATCAGAACTAGATTACATAATAGGATAACTTTTTTTCAAAGTGCAGAGTGCATCCAATAAAGAACGATTATCACTTTTCGGTTATTTTAAAATAAATCAATTATTGATTGAGAAGTCGTTCCGGCGATAGGTCATGGGTTTCAGTATTTAAATATTCAACGAGCAAATCGTCAATGAGTAAACGAGAATAGATTTACAATGAAAGCCATGAAGAGAAAAACTTCACTCTGCACAAAATCGAAAGTACAGCTTTAAGTTTAACTAAATACATATCTACAAATATTGAGTGTCTTAATAGAATAATAGATTCAATTATAAAATAAATTTAGAGCAACTAATTATAAAACTTAAAAATACATAGTAAAAATGACTTTCTCTAATTGAATTTTTTTAATCAAAATTTTTAATTTATAGAATGTAGTAAAAGCATTTATACATCATTTATTCTTCTCCTGAGTCTATTTTTAGATTTACTAGTGATTAGATGAATTTGGAATTTAATGCAATTGAGTCCTTGAGCTTTAAGTAGTTGATCGCGTGATTTTAAGTGCGTAAGTCGAGATGTAACTATGAATCGAGCACCTTAATAATATCTCTTATTTAAAAAAGGATTTTATTTTGAAATAAATTAATATACATTGCAAAAATATAATAGATTCTGAATTAATCAGACAGATATCATTTTCAAAAACAACTCAAAGTTTACATGATTATTGTCTTATCAAAACATTCATCACAATGCATTCTAAATAATCTTTACCCTTGAATTTTGACATTTTACTGATTAAAGAAATTCTAATTAATAGACTCTTTTCACAAAAATTTCAAATTTTTATTTATAAATATAGGTTTAGTATTTTAAATAAAATAGCACGACATTAAGGGTGTTGGAGCTAAGTTCTAATCTAAAAATTCGATTTCTTCATTTTACTTAGCAAATATTAAAATTGGAATTTTTTCCTTCTGTATAATTAATTAATTTTTAACTAGAATTATGCGCACAGAACAAGAAAATATCTAATTCAAATATTTTAAAAATAAAATGAAAATATTTAATTTTGAAGTTAGATTTTGAATTCTTCGTTTTACGCAAAAAGTATCGAAATTAAATATTTTTTCGCTTTGTACGCAGTCTTATATTTGAAAAAAGATTAGCGCTAAAGAGCGGAAAAATATTTATTTATAATTTTCGTTGAATAAAATGGAGAATGGAATTTTGAGCTTAACACTTAGGTCCAAAGCCCTTAATAACATTTGTTAATGAAAATAGTTATTAAACTACATTGGTTTAAATTTTAATTATACCTTTGCGAATTACACAAGTATTATGTTACGATCTTGTAGAAATTTTTTTCAAAAACCGTTATAAGATATCTTCTCCTGTACGTACATTGAATACATATATTTTGAAATAAACCGCATATCAAGATCAAATAAATATCTCTTCGTTATGGAAATAATCTCTAGAAATATCGAGTATCATTGGTTTTTTATAAGAAGGAATCTTCGTTTATTTTCTGAATTTTTATTTCAGAAATTGCTTCTTTGATGTAAGTTAAAAATTCAAAAATTAATATTCTTACTAAAAATAGTACTTTTATCTCTAATACCAATATTTTTCTCCAAATTCAGTTTAAAAATTATTTTAATATTCGTCATTTTCCTTAGAGATCGACCAACTTTCTTATTTTAATCAATTTTCTATCATTAACCAACTAAAACAAGTTCAAATATTAAATACATTTTTTTAAAAACTTTAGAATTATATCAAGTGGAAAAAATATCTTCTATTTTTAATAAAAAAATTCAAATTTGATAAAATATGTATTTATAAACATTATAATCACGTGTCGACTTTATATAAACTGCAAATCTATAAAACAACACTGAAAGTTAGATAGTGTAAAAGAATTAGGGTTATCAATCTCTTATTATGCATTTCTTTTTAATCGGAAGAAAAAAGAAGAGAGTTAAGAATAATTATTAATCACTTCCTACTTATCCAAGTTTCCCGTTACTACTCTTTTACGTTCAATTGAAGAGGACAGAGAGAAAAAATATAAATAACGAGCATCCACCTATAAAGTCAATATTATTTATTTTTAGAAAATCTATTAAACTTTCGAGACTGTTTTTATTTTTTATTTCGAAATCAGCTTTTTTTTAACTTCAAATTTTTAGTTAAACCAAAAGAAGATAATGAGAAATTGTAATAACACGTTTTGTAACTTATAATCATAGTTGCTCGAGATTTCTCTTAGTTACGATAATTTGATTATTGCAATTAACATTTTCTGTACAATAATTCCTCGAACTTATTACTTGACCTACACTAACTCGCCACTTTTTCATTCCCAAAAAAAATACTTTTAAAAGAAATGTTAATTTCTTAAACAGAAAACTCACTAAATTATGATTAACTCATTTTTAATCAAAATCTAGTAAAACCAAAACTCTTTTTCGTTTTTTTATTATTTAACCATAAGATAGTTGAACCTATAGATAAAAAAATTATAAACCATATATATTCAAATTAATAATCTATTTTTAAAAATGGTTAATATATCTATTTTCTTTAGACTACATATTTTCAAATAGTCATTTGAAATCAACAACGAAGAAATTGAAATAAAAAGAGGGTCAGAAAAAATCACATTATGCAAGATTTATTATTTTCGATTTCAACAGTGCATCTAATGCATGAGAAATATTCAATTACCCAGGAAATGCTCGATTTATGATGAAAGGAGCTGTTACCTAATTCCTATCCTCTAGGAAATCGTTTCTAATAAACTAAAATTACCTCAATTTTAAATAAGTAAAATTTCAAGATTAAATTAACTTAAATTTTTTCTTAGAGTTCAACTCAGATCAAAGGAACAATCGAAAGTAATTTTCCATCCTACAAATTTTATGATACAATAAACTACTTTGGAAAAAATGTCCTATACAATTTCAAATAAATTTTAACGTTTCTAAAAAGAACTTAAAAAGTTTGAAACAAAATCTTGATAACAATATATAGATTGACTTTCGACAGTTGAAGAATCGCATTCTACTTTCTAATAATTTATATTGCCTCAATTCTAATAAACCTCTTTAACTCTAGATCAATTCCCAAAGTTGTTCCAATTTTTGATTAATTCTTAGCCTTCGGAACTTTCTCCAGTGATCTTTAAATCTAAATTCATCTCACATGGCGTACCTGTCGTTAAAAAAGTAGTAAAGCACTCCACAAAAGAGGAAGAGCTCCACCAAGCCATACATATTGTCTTCAGAGGTAAAAAATTCAATGTCAACTATTTTTGTTCAGGATAAAAAAATTTTTAAAATCACACTATCTTCACAGAACAACGACACTCGACGAGGACCGCACAAATCAATTCCATTTCATGTTGAGCTCTGAAGAGACTTTCATTGATTAGCATTATCGATTCTCATCCAGAAGTGGGAAAAACAGATGATCAAGTGAGAAAATGGACGGCATCGAACACTGTTTATAAATTGATATAAATCCATGGATTTCAAATTTTCTCTTCACTGTCTCCTGACCACTGTAGGCTGAGGCTTTTGACCGAATGAAAGACTACCAGTGAGCTGCCACTTATTTTGCTCGTTTATGTATATCCCTGACTTTCTACAGCATAAGGTTTAATTGTACAGCCTAAAGTCTAATTGTAACCGCTCCTTGATCACTTTACAACAACTTGTTGGTACAATTGTTACACATAATTTGCTCGAGTGAGAGTACCAAAAATTATAGGGGATTTTCTTCAAGGGCATCATCACTTCAGAATAATTGAGTTCACTCCCGCATTGCTGCCTGTGAATGATTCAGAGAGACGAGAATTTTAGTCAGTCTCTTGACTTTCAATAAAATCTACTCCCACAATCCTTTCGACTAAACTCATTTTTTTATTCCTTTATTTTACATTTTTATTCACTTCTTTTTTAATTTTATTCATTTATTTTTCATTTTTATTCATATTTTATTCATTCAGCTTTCTTTAAATTGCTTTTCTTCAGAATATGTCAAGTAAGAAAAGAGTTCTGATTATTTTTCTCTTGCAGTTTGAAACTTCTTTCTTGAAATTTTATTTGTTAATAAAAGACTCAATTTTTCAAATATTTCATATCTGTCCTTCAAGGCATTTTTCATCACAACGTATTATTAATTGAAAACACGTTCTTATCAGAAAATGGTATACTTCTCTTTCTTGAACTTCAAAGTGCTTATCTTTTACATATTTTATATTTGCATATTAAATGAACAAAGCAAAAATACGTCATCTGTTCTCTATTTTTTTCAAGTATATATTTAAACTATGAGTAACTTGACAGTTGTAAGTGAAATAAATACTTAAAAATAAATATTAATAAATAAATACTTTAAAATAGGAATTTCATTTTAATGAAAGGAAAAATTTACATTCGAGGAAGATAAATCAGAGAAGAAAATTGTTTTGAGGAGAGGACAATCATTCGAGTATCTGAGTCAGGCTTGAATTTCATTGGTCAAAAATCAACATTTCATTTGTCCCAACGAAAAAAACGTGTCAGTGGCGTGAGCAGAAGACCTGACCTCGACCCGATAGACTCATTGCAATCTTTTGACCTTATACGTTTGCAATATTTATCAAATAGGCATCTTTTTAAGAGTGCACAGGTCTCCTTTCATACAACTGATTACAAATTACTATATCGTAACACTCATATAGGTTTTATTGTTCTCAAATCCCTAAGGTCAAAATCTTCCTTCTTTAATCAAATTGTGCCAAGATTCTGAAATGAACTTCCTCAATTGATTGAATTTCCTCATAGAAATCTAAAAAGATAAACCTTACAATCAGAAAATTATAAGAGAGAATTACAAACTGCAGAGAAGAAAATTGGTATTCATTTTTAAACGAATCTTTTGTTTTTTAAGAGCGTTGGACCAAATGTTAAGCTCAAAATTCCATTCTCCATTTTACTCAATGAAAATTATAGATAAATATTTTTTCACTCTGTAGCACTAATCTTTTTTCAAATATAAGACTGCATACAGAACGAAAAAATATTTAGTTTCGATTCTTTTTGCATAAAACGAAGAATTAAAAATCTGACTTCAAAATTCAATATTTTCATTTTACTTAAAAAATATTTAAATTATATATTCTCTCGCTCTGTGCGCATAATTATAGTTAAAAATTAATTAATTCTACAGAGGGAAAAAATTCCAATTTTAATATGTGTCAAGTAAAATGAAGAAATTGAGTTTTTGGATTGGAACTTGGCTCCAACATCCTTAAACGAATCTTTTTTAATTCAAATCAAGTTCGAATATAATCTCGTTAGCCAATCGACCACGTGCTTTCGCAGCACGAGTCAATTTTCTATCTGAACTGTTTACACAAATTTTTTTACGCTCACAACTTACGCAGAGTAATTATGGAAACGAACTTTTCAAAAAATAAATGATAAAACCTTATTAAACTTGTTTCAGTTTGCACCAAAAATATCCACTTGTCGAGGAAAGATTTGCTGAGTGAGCTACGGTGTTTTATTCTACCGTGTATCAGTTTAAAGAAGTGCTTTTTAAAAAAATGCTTAGTAAGCAAATACAACTAAAGATAAAAGACTGCCGACTAGAATCATCGCCTGTGCGTTTTGAAGCGTAGACAACAACTGTCTTGCTTGATAGGTGACCCTTGAATTATATCCAGGCATAATTGTGCTCTGGAAAATAAAAAAAATATTAGCCAATTTCGATTTTTTTTTTAATCAACCTTCAGTTTTTGGAGTAAATTTAATTTTTGCCCAAAATCAGTATTACAATTTTGACTTAGAATTCATTCACTTCAAAATTAATAAAATAAAAATAAAACCGAACCGTATAAAGAGCGAAACTCATTACAAAAATTACAAACAGTAAAATTCAGAGTTACCGTTTCAGAAATTCTCAATTTATTAATTTATTGCGATGATTTTACTTTAAAAAACTTGTGTAAGACGAAAAATGAAGGTAGACGCAATTTGCAGATCATCCGAGCGAATAAAGCAATTTATTTGTGCAATGTAGCGAGTCTCATCCGCACGCACTCGTTTATATATACAATATACATATACAATGACACGATTTAAAATTTCAATGCAGAAAAAAGCATGAACAGTATATGTAATTTCAAATAATTCAATGACTTTAAATATTTCAGTAACTGTAGTTTACTAACTGTACCAATAAAATATTAAATATATCTCAAATTTAATTGATTAATAATTATGCTGCAGAAAAATAACAAAATAAAATAATGTAAATATTGTTACTAACTTGTTTATATAACAAGAACGAACGCGCGCTCCGCGCGCGCATTTACTTTTTTTAAATGTTATAAAATTTATGATATTTTATTTCTTCTTTTCTATCCGTCATAATTAAAATTTTATTTTAAAAAATTTACGTTTTATAGGAATAATTCTTTTCAAAATTAACTACGTATACAGTTGTATTGATGTTTAATTGTGGTCTTTTTTTTCTAAAAAAAATACCACATTTATAGTTGTGTAAAGTATTATTTGAAATAACCGACTAATTAATTATCATGAAATTAATTAATTGTTTATTTTAAATATTATTACAAAAATGTAAATTTCTTAAGTTTTTTTATAAGGCGAAACCTCGCTAGTAAATTTTTAGAAGAATATAATTACCCACTGTTTTTTTTTTATAACTCATGATACTTCATATTTCTTTAAAGTCTGATACTTTATAAACTATTGATACAACATCTATTTTACGTTATAAATAATAATAATAATTATAATTATTATTATTATTATTATTATTGTTTTAAAAATTAACTATGTTTACTGTAGTATGGATCTTTAATTATGGTTTCAATTTCTAAAAAAAAACTTTCGCATTTATAGTTGTACAGTATTATTTGAAAAACCGGTTACTTAATTATTAAATTAATTTATTAATTAGTCATAATAAATTAGTAAATTGTTTATTTTAAATATTACTATATAAATGCTTTTTTAAAACCGAGATTTTTATTGAAACAAATAAGTCCATCAATTTCATTGAATTAATATTTTTGAAATGGAAGGTGAAATAGGATTGTTTTTCCTTCTTAAATGTTCATGATACTACTTTTTCTTTTTTAAGTTATAATTTATGAAATTTTATTTCTTCTTTTCTATCCGTCATAATTAATATTTGACATTTTAAAATTTGAGTTTTATAGGAATAACAGTAACCTGATATGAATTTTAAAAATTTAAATAATTTTCAAAAATAAAAAAAAAAATTTATAAAAAATGTTTCCTTATATTTTATAAATTAAATAATTACAACGTGTGTTTTGCTTCACAAAAAATAATATTTCTTAGATTGTTTTCAAAATTAACTACGTTTTATACAGTTGTATTGATTTTTAATTGTGGATTCTTTTCTAACAAAAATACTACATTTATAGTAGTGTTCAATATTTTTTGAAATAACCGACTAATTAATAATCATGAAATATAATTAATTAGTCATTATAAATGATTTAATTATTTATTTGAAATATTATTATAAAACTGTAAATTTCTTAAGTTTTTTTAGAAGGATAAATCTCGCTTAAACATGCAATACAACTGTAAATGTAGTAAATTTTTAAAAGAATATAATTACCCACTGTTTTTTTTATAACGCAAAACATAAAGTAGTTATGTAAATTACGGTAAACATGTTTTATTAAAATTAAATATATAATAAAATCAAATCGTTTGCTACTTTACGTAAAATATGGCTTGATTTTAATCTAAGTTTTCTTTGTTTTTAAATCTTTAAAGTCTGATACTTTATAAAGTATTGATACAACATCTATTTTACGTTATAAAAAATAATTATTATTAGATTGTTTTCAAAATTAACTGTGTTTACTATAGTATGGATCTTGAATTATGGTTTAAATTTCTAAAAAAAAACTACTGCATTCATATACCACATTTATAGTTGTGTACAGTATTATTTGAAATAACCGGCTAATTAATTATCATGAAATTAATTAATTGTTTATTTTAAATATTATTACAAAACTGTAAATTTCTTAAGTTTTTTTATAAGGCGAAACCTCGCTAGTAAATTTTTAGAAGAATATAATTACCCACTGTTTTTGTTTATAACTCATGATACTTCATATTTCTTTAAAGTCTGATACTTTATAAACTATTGATACAACATCTATTTTACGTTATAAAAAATAATTATTAGATTGTTTTCAAAATTGACTATGTTTACTGTAGTATGAATCTTTAATTATGGTTTCAATTTCTAAAAAAAGTAGCGAATTTATAGTTGTACATTATTATTTGAAAAATCGGTTAACTAATTATTAAATTAATTTATTAATTAGTCATAATAAATTAGCTGATTATTTATTTTAAATATTACTATAAAATTGCTTTTTTAAAACCAAGCTTTTCGATATATTTCGAGTTTAGACTCGTGATAAAATGAGGATTAATGAAATCAAATTCAAATGAGCGCGCGCAAGTATCGATTGTCGAAAAGCACTATCGATACTTACGCGACAACGAATCAGATTGCCGGAAAAGGCGTTAGGTTTTTTCGACTTCGACCTCATCATCTTTTTATAATAGGATAGCGTTATGCAAAGTGAAAAATTTCTTGTTCCCTATATTTTTTTATAAAAAATTCCATAAAGACAAGTTGAATAAACCAGGAATGATTTAAAATGACAATAAACAACACGTTTTTTTAGAGTTTCCGTCGAAATAAAGAGTTTGCAGTTAATTCAAATTTTAAATTAGTAGAATCAAAACTACAATACTAATATTAATAAAATAATATTTTTCAAGTTAAAATATTCTTGACCAACTCATTACAAAAATTTAATTTGTTTTTTGAGGAAAATGGAAAATCTGAAGAAAGATTTTTTGTTGATAATAACCACAATGCGAAACGATATAACTAATATTATTCTTCATCACGGATTCAATGTCAAGTTAAGATTGAAGAAATAAACCGCTAACAGAATAGTGCTTGTCTTTAAGTTATAAATATAATTCACAACTTTGATTAGAGAAGCAATACAGATTTTAGTTGCAAAGGGAGATTGCAGATAATAAACGCATTTCCTATTAATAGAGATATTTATAATTATTATCAGATGTTAATATCTCACATTATTTTATTTTATTACATCTAGTTCAAGTTTTTTCTGTACTTTTTTTTCCCAAGCAAAGTTGACAAAGAAGAAATTCTGAATTACTCTTACAACGTCACAATTATTTGGTTGAGGAGACTAGTTCTTAACTTTTAAGAAACTTTATTTTATTTCCAATTATTTTTAATTCTAATCTTAATTTTTTCTGAACCACTCCCAATGGACCAAGGAAAATCAGTTAATGGATTGCAATGAATGCACAGAAATTGCTGAACAAGATACGACGTAAAAACTTAATGGCTCTCAATAGGATTCGATTAATTTAAGTAGCTAACAACTCTCGAACTGGATGGATGATTCTTCTATGTATCTCTAAGATCTCTTATCTTCCTGGTTTTACCTTTCATAATTGAATATTTGCTTATCACAGAATAATAAGTGCTTTCGAAATATTTCTGGCTTTATCCAATATTATCTACTTAGTTACATACTGTTTTGAACTAACAGTTCATTGTTGATATGGGAATTGTCTTTCTCAAATAGTTTTACATAAAATTAGTAAAACTGCAGGATATTTCAAAAAGTAATTAAAATTTCAATTTCTTATCTTTCTACTCAACATTCCTTCATTCACTTCATCAACAGAACAATAGTATGTAATTCGTTTATGAAACCGATTTCACCTCGGACTCATTACGTGAACTGCCTGCATTTATTATTCGTCTAGAACTCGATTGATAGTGAATATACAAAACCTATTTTTGTCCACAGAATGTCTACGAAGAAAAAATATTTTTATTATTTCCTATTTCAATTTAAGCCATTTAGTAAATAACCAATTTGTATGAATACTTAAGATATATTTTAATTAAAAAATTTTAATTATAAAGTAAACAGCAGTAAACAGAAATAAAAAGACAATCAGTAAACAAACCTTGACAACCATGAACTTAAAATAAACTTAAAATGAAGTTAAAATAAGTTAATTATTTTCAATTAATAATTTAATATTGCTATCGAATCTAGTGCTAATAAAAAAGTGACTGACAATTTAAGGAATTCTTTTAAAACGTGTAAATTGTAAATAATAATAATGAGTTTAAAATGAATAGATAAATGAACAAATTAGTAAACAAATTTTAGCCAAAATTACATAAACTACATATGAAATTTAATATCAAATGATAATTTATTGCATATGCATGCAAAAATGATACGCAAAAGTCTTACTGCGCAAATTCTTTGTAAAATCAAAGAAAAGTTAAGTCAGCAAATCCGGTAGTTATAAATTAAATTCTCTCTTCAAATACGAAACATACCTTTAATTAATTTCGAATTTTGTGAGAAATATAAATTTATAGTTTCGAGACGTTTCGAAATTAATTAAAAGCCTCTAGACATTTAAAATAATATCGTTTTTCAATATTTTTAATTTCCATCTGGTAGCACGTGAGTGATATCAGAGATTTAATATCCATTTAATCCCAAAAAAACATAACCTCTGCCTCAGATGCAAAGTCGTTTTTCTATTAAAATAATCAATTACCTTCGAACTCTCTGATTAGGATATCTTCTATCGGTTCATCAGTGATTACACTTCACGCACTTTAATTAATTGTTATCACTACAATCATCAGAATATAAAGTCGAAAAATCTTTGATAAAAAATGTGTCTTCTCTAGACGCCGCCGACGCCGCCCATGCGAACTGCTGCTAGGGTTGTGAGCAATGAAACGTTTCATTGAAACATTGAAACTTTCACTTGAAACTTTCAAATGTTTCACTGTCAAAGTTTCATTGTTTCATGAAACTTTGGGGGGAAAGGAGGTGAACTTCTAATTGCGCATGCGCGGAAATAGAGGTTAGGCTCGACGGTCCCGCAAATTTAACTTGTTTTGGAATATTATTTAGTATTTCTTTAGTAAAACTTGGTAAAACTATGATATTTGTGAATGCGTTGAAGAAAACTGTTAAATTGTTATATAAACACTTAGAAATGCCTCAAAGAAGGCATTTCGTGCTTATTTTGAATTTTCCCGCCGCCATCTTTGAAACATTGAAATGTTTCACGAGACCCCCAAAGTTTCATGAAACTTTTCATTTGACCAAAGTTTCATGAAATTTTACAACCCTAACTGCTGCAAAGTAAGGAAATTGTCCTGATTGGTCAAATTTAAATTCGAGAATTCACGCGGCAAATTTTGAAATACAAATATTCAAAAAAGTTTTAACTAGTGATCCTTTATTTTTAATAAATTATTTCGCTACTAACTAGTTCAAAAAATGAAGCATCCAAAATTTATCTGAAAATGTAGAATAGATTTAAAATTAATCCTCTAATTTTTACTTAATAGAATCGATCAGATTACTTAAAAAAAATTAAAGAAAATACAATCTCTATTTTTTAAATAAAACGTTTCTTCTCAAAGAAAAATGATACTTCTTAATGAACGAGGTGGAGAGAATAATGAAATAATTCTCTGATCGCTTTTCAACACTTGTTATTACACTGTATTTCAAAAATTGTCAACAATTTTACACGGTCGGAATTAGTAAACATGATATAATGGCATTTGTGCAAAAAAGTTGCATTAGCAAAAACTATTGTAGGATAAAGATGTATAAATTCTCTACGACGGCAAAAGGAAAGCAAAAAAAAATGAAGAAAAATATTTACTTTCATAGACTTCTTTTATACAGTTATGGTACATTTATCTTTGTATAACACTAAAAGAATTGCAATGTTTAACTTTTGAATTAATTACACACTGACATTTAATAACAATGATTGCGCTTCGGAATCTCTCAAGTTGGCATTGCAACAATGTTAACTATTCGAATAAATCCAAATAATTTTCTCCGAAATCAAGCAAGCATTTCATTATTCACTACCTCTAAAATTTACAGTAACGTTCATAGAAAATGTGTTTCCGATGATTCTAGTACATCTCAAGAGAAAAAAAAACTGTACACGTGGATATTGGCGACGTTTTTTAAGAAGGGAAGGATGTTTATCTCATAAACAAACACTTGTTTTTTGGAATGTGGGATGCTCATGTTAAAACAAAAGTTTGACGCACTTGGTTTTTCGATTATAATACTGAATGATATATAAAAAATTTACAGTTTGACGATTTCAATTAACGAAATCAATTTTGCAGGGGGACTATCAACGAAGCAACGAATCAGCAGATGACAAATCACACATGGCCTTAGTGTTGCTGAAACTTCTATGAAAGTCCCGTGCTCGAAAGTTAATGTTAATTAAAATTGACTGTAAATTCATCTTTAATAAGATACGAACTTTCCGACAAGACGAACACTTAAACAGGACAGAGTGCGCTTGCTAACTAATATCACCTTTTCCAATTTGGTAAGCGTGATAGAATTTCCACCATAAATCTTCTCTCGTCCTTGCCCCTAATTTTGTCTATTAGAATATTAAAACAAACAGTAAACGTATTCAGCAGCTATAATTTTAAGTTTAAATTTTACAATTAAAAATTCCAATCTCGGTTCTTTGTCTATCTGCGCTTCGCTCACAGAAACTATAATATGTATTTTTACATAAGGATCTTGATATATTGCCAGAAAAATCGAAACGCAGAAGGCAAGAACGATTCATCCTCTACTCATTTCGATGTATTTTCAATAAAACTTTAGTCTTGGACGAAGATGATCTTACTCTCAAATTGTTCTATTTTTCAAATGACAAGAACTAAAGTGATATTAAAGTAGATTAGTGACGAGAGTCCCTTGGATAGAATTCTGCGAGAGTGGTGGCTGGAATTCTCTTCAACATTTCCTTGGGGAAGATACGGAGAAGCTGCCATCCGATGTCAAGGGACTCGAAGACTGTACGGTTTTCGTAGCTTCCTTGCGAAATAAAGTTCTTTTCGAATTTCGAGAGGAACTCAAGATAGAGCAAATCGTCAGGTGTCAAAGCTTCCTCTCCCACGACGGCTTTCATGGCCTGAACGTCCTTGCCGATAGCGTAACAAGCGTACTGAAAAATTTAAAAAGTTTTCAATTAATAGGAAATTATTCGTCAGTCTAGAATGTTGATAATAAAAATGAATCAACTTACGAGCTGATTAGAAACGTCGGAATGGTCTTTACGTGTCATGCCTTCACCAATGGCAGACTTCATCAAACGAGACAAAGACGGCAAGACATTAACAGGTGGGTAAATCTGCCTGTTATGGAGTTGACGATCAACGTAGATTTGTCCCTCAGTAATATATCCAGTCAAATCGGGAATAGGATGAGTGATATCATCGTTAGGCATAGTCAAAATTGGGATCTGTGTAATGGATCCATTTCGACCTTCAACTCGCCCAGCTCGTTCATAAATCGTGGCCAAATCGGTGTACATGTAACCTGGGAAACCACGACGTCCGGGTACTTCCTCACGGGCAGCGGAGACTTCACGAAGAGCCTCAGCATAAGAGGACATATCCGTGAGGATGACGAGGACGTGTTTTTCGCATTGATAGGCCAAAAATTCAGCAGCTGTTAAAGCCAGACGAGGAGTGATGATACGTTCAATGGTGGGGTCGTTGGCGAGATTTAAAAAGAGACACACGTTCTCCATGGAACCGTTTTCTTCGAAATCTTGCTTGAAGAAACGGGCAGTTTCCATGTTTACTCCCATAGCCGCGAAAACGATGGCGAAGTTATCTTCGTGAGAGTCCAGGACAGATTTTCCGGGTACCTTGACAAGACCAGCTTGACGACAGATTTGAGCAGCAATCTGCAAGAGAAAAATTACAAATTAAATAAAGTAAATGAATAAAAATCAATCAAAGTGGACTCATTGAATTAGAATGTAAGATATCGATAAGAAAAAAGTACCTCGTTGTGAGGCAGACCAGCTGCAGAGAAAATAGGGATCTTCTGACCACGAGCGATGGAGTTCATAACATCAATGGCAGAGATACCAGTCTGGATCATTTCCTCGGGATAAATACGAGACCAGGGATTGATAGGCTGACCCTGGATATCTAAGAAATCTTCGGCGAGAATTGGAGGACCCTTGTCGATTGGTTTTCCTGATCCGTTAAAGACACGACCCAACATGTCTTCGGAGACGGGAGTACGGAGAATGTCTCCGGTGAACTCGCAATGAGTGTTTTTGGCATCGATTCCTGAGGTGCCTTCGAAGACTTGAACGACAGCTTTTGAGCCGGAAACTTCAAGAACCTGTCCTGAACGTATGGAGCCATCAGCGAGTTTCAGCTGGACAATTTCAGCGAATTTGGGAAACTTCACGTCGTCCAAAATTACCAGGGGTCCGTTGACTCCAGATACGGTTTTATAGACTGCAAAAAACATTAGTATTATTAAGTTATTTATTCTGAGTTGATAGATTTTACTTTTATTGTAATTAAGTCTAAATATTCTCAGTTTTAGGAAATGGAATTATAAAATACTATTTTAAGGTTTTATAATCTAAATAGTATACTGTGTGGTATACATTGTTCATTATTAGTCTGTTATTAAGTTTAATTTTTAAAACACTTCATATGAACAAATTTGTATGAGGATTGAGCTGGTAAGAAACCTAGGTGATAATTGATCTTAAAATAAAAAGATAGAGTTCCAGGTTTAAGCTTTAAAATGAAAAAGGTCAAGGGTTAAGTACTTAAAGGACTTGATGGTCAGTTGATGTTATCAATAAAATTTCTAAACAGCTTTTAAAGATTTTTTTTTTTTATTTTTAACACACCAGCAAATAAATACAAAAATTAAAAGAACTTTTTCAAATTCTAAAAACTTTCCTTCTATCTTCCGACTATTTTTTTCATGAGAAGAAAAAAAAATGTGATAATTATGAACAATTATCTTCCTAATTGCCAAAATATTTCCCAATTTAAATACCGAATAATTAAAAAAACAAACGAAAAGGGTTACGCCCGCATATTCACGTGAACTTTTCATTGTTGACACTCAGGGAAAATTCTGCTATCCCTCACACCAAGAATGGCAAACAAATTAATAAAAATACTATGTAATTATTCAAATTAGCAAAAATTACCCTCAAATTCTGTAATATTTTGAATTTCTGACAAGTGTATAAAACAGCTTCAAAAAACCGTCTCGTGGTACGACGTCGTCTGCAGTCACATGACACAAGCAACGAGCTGAGAACTCACGACTTTTCAGAGTTTTTCCTCTGGTTTTTCCTTCGAGGAACCGTTTATAATGAAATCTCCAAGGGAGTATTTAACTAGAAAATCACTGTCTGTGTATTAAAATTGTCGAAAAGCAAGTAATTCGACAATCAGCTGACCCAGTTGCAGATCGATCAAATGCTACGCCCACTGTGGCAAGCAATCTCTCTGTCAATTTCAGAGAATTTCGATATTTCCTGAGAGTTTTTGGAGCAGGTTTTCACTTACCAATTCGAGGTTGTGCGACGAAGTCCCTGGACACGGCGAGAACATGTTCCTGGGCGGCTTGTCGACTCCCGATGGTGTTGGGAAACATTTTGTCAAATTTTTGAGAACCGTTCGTAGTCTTCTTCTATCGTCTCCGCAAAACCTTGCCGAACACTCGAACAGCAGAAAGCAGGAATCCTGCGCGTTTAATTTACATTGCCACTGCGCCGATGGAGAGAGAGATGACATGAAGCAAAAAGACGAAAAATGGTAATATCATCCACGAGATAAAATCATTAATTTAAACTGGTTATACTTGGATCTTGAGAAGAAATATAAATTTAATTTCATGATGTAGTTATTTTTTAATTAATAATGAAGTAACTTTTTGTAAATTTAGGACTTGAAAATGAAAGAAAAATGAAGGGGAATTGAGTTTGATTGAGAAAAGAGACAGAAGATGAAGCACGTGCGATCACGTGGCTCCGACTTCAAAGTCAGTTTTTGTTTAGTTGTAGCAAAAATATTTCTGAAAAATTATTTTAAGAGATGGGACAAGTTAACTTTAGCTTTAAAAGCTTTGAAAGTAATTATGAATTTCTTAAAAAGTCATATTGAAATTAAAATTTGTTTTAATACTTAGCTTTAATAGCGAGTTTAGGAAAGGTTTTGACTCGAGTTGTCATTTGACTGTACAGCGATGGCGGGAACTTTAAACAGATTTAGGAAAATAATTAGAAAGTTCAAAAAATGAAATTTTAATTTTAAAGGATTAATTTTTAATTTCAAAACATCAATTTGCAACTGTGAACTTTTTTAAAATTAAATATTTAAACAAAATTATTCTATTTTAAATTAAAATTGTATAACAAAAATGTCTAAATGTAAAAGTTTCTTTGATGATAATTAAAATATTTTTGCTCAAAAAACCTAAGGCGGAAGCCAAAATGGATTTGTAGAAAATTTTTAAGCCAATAAAACGTGTTTTGAAATGATCAAACTTTACACAAATATAAATACATTCTCTGATGGTAAAAATTATAATAAATACAAAAATGACATTTAACATTCGAGAAATAAATGAAAATCAATTTGATATATATTTAAACGAATTATTTTTAAATATTCGAAATAGTCGAAAAATAGAATAATTATTATTCTATTTTTCGACTTTGCCTTCAAATTCTTTTGACAGAAGTGGACTTTGCACTTTAGACCGAGAATCTCATGTTTGAGATAATGCATTTCTGTCACTATGTTATGAACTTATAAAATAATACAAAATAAAATATATCTCACTTTTATTTAATTCTGTTATTTATAAAAATTATATATAAGTCTGAAATTATCAAATTACCAAAATACTCAAAATAGCTGACCAGCTTGCTATCCAAAAAAAAACAATCTTTATATTAATACACTATACTCTTATAAACTCATTTCTAATCTAATTATTTATAATTATAATCTAATTTATTAATAAAAGATATGTAAAAAATACGTGTACTATAAAAAATTTTAACTTGTATGTAGACTTGTAGACATACACAGTTACGCACATGAAGTAATCATAAAATTTATGAATTGACAAGATTCTTATAAAAAAAACACCTGTGAACAGTGACGTACAAAAAGTAGATACTTCTACGAAGCCCTCCAATTATAATATAATTTTTCACTAGAAAAAACGCCCTTGGAATCAAAATAACAAATTAAAAATATTTTTTAATTGGAATAAATTTTCTAAAAAAAAAATAATATACGAAAAATTTTAAAGTCTCTTATATATTTTATATTCTTTAATTAAATAATAAACCAAGGGTAATACCATTCTTATAGTCGTCCTTGAGAGGAGGGAGGAGCACGATCAAAAGCAAATAGCAAATGCGCACGAAACTCTCAATTTTGTCCAATCGCAGTCAGTTGCAATCAGTGTTAAGTTGAGTCAGTTGCTTTTCGTCGCTTCGGGTTGTTTGTTGTTGCTTGTGTCACTTTCCTTGTCAAATTTTGCTGATTTTATTTTATCTCCACGTGTAAGACACAAGCACAACGAGAGACGTGAAGCGACAACCTCCTCCTTCTAGAGGTTAGAGGTTTAAAAATAAAAAGACTCACCTCAGTTCCTGGACACATCCATTCGAAAAAAAAGAATCGTTACGCGCGAAATTGTGAGAGGTGTTTTTGACGTGGAAGTACGTGTCAGTACGTGTCGTGCATGTGGTATAAAATAAATAAAAAATACTAGTGTGGACTGTGGTGTGTGGTCCATTGACAGGTGGAAATAATCCAGGAATCATGGCTGCTCTGAAGCAAATCACCAGCTTAACGAAAGCCTTTAAAGCTTTGACGGCATCCAGGTCGACCCGGGTACTCGCCGCCAAGAATTTTTACACTTATGTTAATGAACCCGGAATGCCGATTCCGGACAAGGAACCTTGCTGGGTCAAATCCGCCGAGGAAGCCGTCTCACAAGCTGGATTAACCTCAGGTAGTTTATCATCGATTTTGGGTTGTAGAGGACTCATGTTTGAGACAAAAGGCCATTTGTGGCAGAGGCTTGTTGACTTATTTGCTCTCGTAAACATGGTAAACAGGATGACGTCGCAGTTGAAAAATTCACTTCATATCCGATCATATATGTTTACGAATACGATACCGGTTTTTGAGTAAAGTTTACTACTTGAAGCTGATAAATCATATTTATTTTCTCTTTCATTTGATGACTTGTTTTAGGGATCAAGATTCTGGATCAAAGTCTTTGTTTTTCAAGAAATTGATGAGTTGATGAGGTTACACAACTTTTTTGTTGAACAGAAATGGTGCTTGAATTATTGATTAATCTGCGAACCTTAGGCCAAGGTTCGACGAGCCTGACCTAAATTTTATTCTTTTTATTTTGGAAAAGGAGAATATAGTTACGAATTTTATATTGTGATGTTTGATTAAAAAATTGTGACTGTGGATTCGTAATGAGAGAATTTGTATTTTTTCCTATAACAAAAAAATATTTCCCTTGATTTTAACGTTCAAAGCTGATCTCTCTCAAAGACAGCTGTTTGTAGATCGACTCAAATAAGTAATTCTCAAAAACAAGTGATTTTTTTAGTCATACATATATATTACAGCTATTTACTCATAAATAAATAATTTACATTTTGCGCAGAAGACAGCAATGGGTAAATATTTCCTAAACACTGTTTTCTACGCAAAATGTTTTTTATTTATTTATTTATTTATGAGTAAATAGGTGGAATATATATGGCTAAAATCATCTCAAATACTTGAGAGTTTGTCCTGAATTTATAAAATTCGCAGTTCGCGATGTTTTATTTGCAAGCCATGTAGACTGAGAACTATTTAATTAGCAAAATTCAATTAAATTAACATTTCATTCAATGTCTCGAATCAAAAGAATATTTTAAAAAGGATTTTAGCAATACAGATTTTAGTATTTCCAGACAATACAATTTTTCCTACATGTTTCTTGGATTATTTTTACTTAATTAAAACTTAGATTGAAGACTAAGAAATTACACAATATAATTCGCAAATTTTGTCATTATGAACAATAGTAGAATAATTTTTTAAATTATTGCTGGATTATCTTTTGTTCTCTGCTGCATATGTTGCATACAATGAATGTAAATTAACAGCAATTGAAGAGTCTTCATCCGGATGTTTGATGTTTAAACTTTATAGAAGCATGTACACAGTAGCAGTCGACTAAAAGACTAAATTACATTCACCAAATGTTAAATATATCTTTCTCCTTTTACTAAATTTTAATTACTAATTTAACTTTAAAAAAAAAAGTAAAAAATTCACAGTCGTATTTACGACTGCTAAAACATAAAATATATGTATTTACAACCTTCTATTCATGACTTTAGAAAACAAATAGGATGTTTAAAAATAAATTGAAATTGTAGGCTGTTGCTATTTAGAACACCAATGAAGCTAACAATAAAATCGAAGTCTTGAATCTGAGTATATTATTTCGCAAACTTCTTATCAATAATATTGAATAATACTGTAGTCATTTTGCAATCACAAAAAGGATTAATTATATCTGAATTAATCATATATACTTTTCATATCAAATAAACTAGCTTATTAAAATGTTTTTAAAATGTTCTAAAAATACTGATCTCTTCTACTAAGTAAAAGTGTAGTTTTCTTTTCTTTGCTTTATTCTATCTGCACTACAGTTGCTGATAAAAAGTTCTGTTTTCATAATACATGATACATACTTATGAAGTGCTGATTATTACAAGAAATTATGACTGACCAAGCTTCAAGACGAAAAATAAATTTCAAAAAAATTCAAATAAAACCTTATTAATTTAGATAAAATTTTCTAAAATCTATATATTGTTAATATTACTCTTGTTTGCCGATACAAATATAAAAAGCATAAAATGTCTCTCGAGTATTAGTTACAAAGCCTCATGGTATTTATGTAATTCAAACTAGTTACGTAGTGATTAATCTTTCATTAGACTCCTTCAAACTATAAATACACTTGAAAGACGATATAGTTCAAGATCTTGAACATCAGTGAATAGATATTTGTAAGTCTGATTTGCTAGTTTTATAGAAAAAGTATGTTCAAGAAAATGCAAAAACTTTTATAGTGAAGAGGATTAGCATTAGAGACAGATTTGGGTCAAGTACGAGCCAAAAATAATTCTCTACCTCAATCTAGTAACACTAATTCCACCTCTTTTAAATACTTTATAATGATAAGTTTGTCTTCAACAAAATTGTGGAAACTGTTAGTTTTTTAAATGAGAACCCTAATGAATTCAGGAACCACACTCTGAAATATTTTTTTAATTTTAGAGTCATTAAGGGTGTTGGACCCAAGTGTTAAGCTCAAAATTCCATTCTCCATTTTACTCATCGAAAATTATATAGATAAATATTTTTCCGCTCTGTAGCGCTAATCTTTTTTCAAATATAAGACTGTGTATAAAGCGAAAAAATATTTATTTTCGATACATTTTGCATAAAACGAAGAATTCAAAATCTAACTTCAAAACTGAATATTTTCAATTTATTTTAAAAATATTTAAATTAGATATTTTTTCGCTCTGTACACATAATTCGAGTTAAAAATTGATTAATGCTACAGAGGAAAAAAATTTCAAATTTAATATTTGTTGAGTAAAATGAGGAAATCAAATTTTTAGATTAGAACTTGGCTCCAACACCCTTAAGGTACAAGTTTCTGGAAGTTATATAAATCATACACAGAAAAAACAAGGTCTGAAACTGTTTACAGTTTAAGTCAGTTTTTAGACTGAATTTAAGTTTAAGTCAGTTTTTACTCTTGTTTTAAGACTTCTTAATCTTAAATTCAGCTTAAAAACTGACTTAAACTGTAAAAAAATTTCAGGCCTTGTTTTTTCTTTTTTTTCTCTTTTTTTTATATTGGTTTGATCTAGAAATGAGGTTTGGTATTTCCAAGCCTCATTGCAGAGTGAACAGTTTTGTTATTATGAAGAAATTACGTCATTGACTTATGAAATCTATTACTAGTTTGGCTTCCTATTTCCTAGGTCGATAACTAAATTGAATAATTTGTTACCAAATCATCATTTCCGTTTTTTTTTTTTTTTTCAGATCAAAAAATCTATGTCCAGGGAGCTGCAGCAACACCAGTAGAGCTTCTCAGAGGTTTGACGGAGGTCGGAAAATCTTGCGATGTTAAAAATGTTAAACTATACCACATGCACCTTGAGGGTGAAGCCATTTTTGCAAAGCCCGAATATGCAAGTAAGATTTCAATTCCTCACTGACAAAACTATCACGTAAATGCAAAAAAAATATTATTCAAATCACCGAAACTTTTGATTCAAAAAATTATTTCTTATTCGGATATGAAGTTTTTTTGAAATTGAGGTAATAAAGATTAAATTATGTTTTTGTGAACGTAGAGAGTTAGAGACTTTAAATTCAAAGACAAATATTTATGAAAGAGTCAATTGCATTTACGATGATTAAAGAAACAATCAGCTATATATCTAGCGATTGCAGTGACTTTCTCGATCTTTTAATTTAAAGTAAGACGGTTTCGTGATATCCAGAACACTTCAAGTCCATCAGCTTATTCATCGGTGGCAACGTGAGACCGGCTGTGAATGACGGAAGAGCTGATTGCATTCCGATTTTCCTACACGAAATCCCAAAGCTGTTCAATGAAGGAATCGTAAAACCAGACATTGCTCTCATCCACGTTTCTCCTCCTGATGAAATGGGATACTGTTCTCTTGGTACCAGCGTCGACAGCGTTAGGTCTGCCGTAATTCATGCCAAAGTTATTGTAGGTAAGAGAGAAAAAACTATAATTTATTTAAATTGCAATTAACTGTAGTATTCTGAATAATAATTTTATAATATTTTGATGAAAATTTGATTTCCTCTAGCACAAGTAAATAAGCATATGCCGAGAACCTTTGGTGATGCTTTAATCCATAAAAGTCATCTGGATTTCGCTGTGTGTCACGATAATCCACTTCCTTCTCATGGTGTTAAGGAACCTAGTAAAGAAGAACAGATGATTGGAAAACATATCGCAGAAAACCTTGTAGTGAATGGAGCTACGCTGCAACTTGGAATCGGAAGCATACCAGATGCTGTCCTTTCGCAGTTGAAGAATCATAAGGACTTGGGAGTTCATAGTGAAATGTTCAGCGATGGTGTTGTAGATCTTGTCAACCTAGGATGTATTACGAACAGTCAAAAGACGGTTCACCAAGGAAGAATCGTTGGATCCTTCTGCGTTGGAACGCAAAAGCTCTACAGCTTTATGGACAATAATCCCTTCATCGGTATGTTTCAATTTTGTTAATGAAGGTCATACCATATTTTTGATAATTACCCCGATTTGTTTATCGTGGGTCGTTCCAGACCCATGAATTTTTTAGTAAATGTCTGCTTTTTTTTACCAGATTTTTTTATTGATAATTGAGCATTTTAACATGCCTTGGGTCTGGAACGACCCACGATAAACAAATAAGGTGCCAAAAAAAGCGATCAACTTAAATTAAATTAAAATTAAACTTAAATTAAAAAGTGTCTAATTAAAGCTAATAAATTATTTTTTCAGAAATGTTGCGAGTGGACTACGTAAACGACCCCAGGGTGGTGGCCAAGCAACCGAAAATGACAGCCATTAATTCTTGCATCGAAGTTGATATCACGGGACAAATTTGCTCAGACAGTATCGGAACGAGGATGTACTCTGGTTTCGGAGGACAATTAGATTTTATTTTTGGATCTGCGATGAGCGAGGATGGTTGTGGAAAGCCAATCATCGCTCTCAGATCGACGACGAACAAAGGAGCCAGCAAAATTCAGCCTGTGCTGAATTTAGGTAAGGCTCTCGTGAATATAAAATAATTTGATCAATAATATTATTCCTTTAATCTTTAATTCTAATTTAACTTTTCCAGGAGCGGGAGTCGTCACATCAAGAGCTCATGTTCGATACGTCGTCACTGAACACGGAATAGCAAGTCTTTTCGGCAAAACTTTGCAACAACGAGCGCATGCTTTGATCCAGATTGCACATCCCAATCATCGAGAATCATTGGAAAAGTCAGCGTTTGAGCGACTAAAAGTGATGCCAGCACCTTAAATTTTTATTGCCATTTAATCGCGAAAATTCACCTATCATTTCGTGATACATAGTTGTAATTCGATGTACATACGCCTTATCATCGTGCGTTCCTCTTACGAAGCAACTATTTTATTTTTGATCTTTTTTTTAAAGACTTTCTTGTCAGAAAGTACATTAAGTCACTGCGAAGCTCAAACTGCCATCAATCATTTGATGAGTGCTATGAAATAACTATTATAGAGATTAAGCACTAACATTGAATGGGATCTTTATGAGTGAGGAAGTACATTGTACAAGATAATAGAGAAATTTTACCTGATGTTATGGATCACGTCTCTTACGCAATGGCATTTTTTATAATAAAATTTATTATACTATTATGTATATGAACTAAGCAAGTTTCTTTTCGAGACAATTCGGAAGATTAATAAAGTCTTAGATTTTAACTTAATTTTTCAAATATCTTTGACGAATTTGTTACAATATAAAATGCATTTTTAAATTTCTTTAATGGTCTAAACAGAAATGTCTCTCTAAATTTACATGACAGTGGATATCAAAGTACAAAACATCGTGTGAAAGGGACTTTGGAAATTACTATCAAATCTGTATTTCTTTCTTTGTACTTGAGATTTATTTCGAGCAATTTTCTGTGACAGTGATAATAGATTGTGGTACAGAACATTACATCCTTAGAAAAATTAGGTGTTACAAAGAATACAAGAGAAGAGGAATGGATTCCAAGAATCGCGTTTTCCTTAGAAAATAGAAAAGAAAACGAATTCATTTGTACATACATATATATTATATATTTAACACTCAAGAGTTTCGTGGAACGATTTATTTTTTTTATTTCCTATGTTGCAGAAAAAAAAAACTTCATTTAAATTTGAATAAATAAAATTCTGGACGTCCTCTAAATATTGTTTTAAATTTTATTATCCTTTAAATAACCAATAATATTAACTATATGTCAGTAACGGAAACAATTTGTTTCGAGAGTGCGCCGTGAAGAAATGAAAATCGAATCGAAGAACAACAACGACGTTAGATGGTTGACATGTAGCAAAATGAAAAAATTTAGATTATGCATTACTCAAAATTTAATGTAAATGATCCACAATTTTTAAAGTGTGTTCAAAATTTATATCTTCGCACAAGGTGTTTGTGTGATTTTTCTACATAATCGAAAAAGAAATTCTGGAATAAAATGTTGAGTATACTGGAGACAAATTTAAACAAATTTCGGAAAACTGAAAAATCCATTAGCCTTTCTGGAATCAGATCACTTTCTGTGATTCGAGAACCTTTTCAACCATTGAAACGATGTCCGAGATGGGTTTGTGTTGAGGATGCTGTAAAAATTATTAACTCCGGTAAGAAAATTTCTGTAAACAAAGCTGGATATTAGTAGCGAAAGTTTGAAGAAACGTTTGAAAATTAATTTTAGACTTTTTCAAGTACTATACATTATTATCTTTTCAGAACAACTTGTATACATTCAGGGAGGATCAGCGACTCCTTTGGAATTAATCAGGGCATTAACAGAGCATGGAGTTTGTTCCAATCTTCGGGGGATTCGACTGGTTCATTTGGGTTTAGAGGGTGACGCTCCATTCGTTCATCCAGAATTTGAAAGTAAATTCTTAATGAAATTAATAATTAAATATTTATTTTATATTTAAGCAAAAAATGAACTTTTCAATTTTTTTCTTAGAACATTTCAGGTCTATTAGTTTATACATTGGATCGAATTTGAGAGAAGCTATCAACGAGGGAAGAGCTGATTATATTCCAATTTTTCATCATGAGACTCCTAAGATATTCTACGATAGGAGAATAGTTCCGGATGTTGCTTTGATTCATGTCAGTCCTCCGGATCCACGAGGTTTTTGTTCATTGGGAACTAGTGTCGATTGCACTAGGGCTGTGTTAACGACAGCAAAGGTCATAATTGGTACGATTTTTAAAATACTAAATCTGGAAAGAAAGAATTAGGAATGGAATTTCTACCTAAAGTTTTTTTTTTTTATAAAGAAAGGTTCCAGATTGGAAACGTTTCAATTTTTAAATAGCAATTATTCCCTGGGAATTAAAAAGTTTTTTTTGAAACGCTTTTTTGAAATTTTCAGCTCAAGTGAATGAACATATGCCCAGAAGTTTTGGAGACTCAGTAATTCACGCGAGTCATATAGATTGGGCAGTGAAACATGATTGTCCTTTGCCTTGTGTTTACTCTGGACCACCAAATGAAATAGAACAAGAAATCGGTAAAAAAATAGCCCAAACATTAATTGAAGACGGTTCCACACTTCAAATGGGAATTGGCAATATTCCTGAGGCCATCGCATGTCATTTGGGTACTCACAATAACATTGGAATCCATTCAGAAATCCTTAGTGATGGAATGGTGGACCTGGTGGAAAAAACTGTAATCACTAATAAACTAAAAACAAAGCACAAAGGTCGAATGATTGGATCATTTGCTATTGGGACTAAAAAACTTTATGATTTTATACATAATAATCCATTCGTTGGTAAGTGATTATTTTGAAATTATAAACCCTTATTTTTGAGATTAATAATCCCAGAGTTAATTATTTTTTTTTCAGAAATGTTGGGAATCAATTATGTGAACGATCCTAGAGTGATTTCGATGCAACCAAAAATGGTTTCTATCAATCCTGCTGTTGAAATGGACATCACTGGTCAAGTTTCTCAAGACAGTCTGGGTTGTAAAATGTATTCTGGTTTTGGTGGACAGCTAGATTTTGGTCGAGGAGCTGCTATGGGCCAGGACGGTCGTGGAAAATCAATAATTGCTTTTCCATCTGTTACGAGTTCAGGAGAAAGCAAAATACATCCGATAATTAAATCTGGTAAAGATTTATTGAAACTTAAACTTCAAAACATCTTCAAAAAGTACTCAGAAAATTCTTTACAATTTTTAAATAGTTTACTTGAAATAATTTTAATTAAATAACAATTAAGTTTTAAATAATTCAACGAAGCAAAGTAAACTTTTTAAAAATCATAGTAGTTTCTAAAAAAATAACTATATTGCAGGTGGTGGTATCGTGACGACGAGAGCACACGCTCATTACGTAGTAACTGAGCACGGAATAGCACAACTTTTTGGTAAAACGTTAAGACAGAGAGCGAATGCTCTAATCCAAATTGCCCACCCTGATCACAGAGAATGTCTGGAAAAAGCCGC
Source organism: Synergus itoensis (assembly GCA_904066005.1). Taxonomy (NCBI): domain Eukaryota; kingdom Metazoa; phylum Arthropoda; class Insecta; order Hymenoptera; family Cynipidae; genus Synergus; species Synergus itoensis. Next base: position 393,957 of record CAJFCP010000704.1, on the reverse strand, counting down.
GTACGAAAGGCTAAAATGCATGCCCACTAAATATTTATAAAAAGTACATTTGAATTTCGTCAACAACAATGTCCGCCTCTAATTCATCAGTCTGATTCACAAAAAAACGTAATCCTTGGAAAATAGTTATGTAATTTTAATAAAAATGTCTCCTTTTCTCTCCCTATTATAATTTTTACAATTACGAAGTCTTAAAAAAAATTGAGGACATCAAATTAAATTATCCTAAAATTATATAAATAATTATATATATTATATAAATTTATATAAAAGCATTTAAAGCTCTCAAGTTAAAAATCAATATCATCCGGTAACGTACCATCCTCTCTTCTTTTCTTAACGTTGAGATAATACTCAGAGAAGTCGACGTAAGGTTTCAGTCTTTCGTTTTTATTCACTGGGGCTACAACAGGCGGACAAGTATCTGATGATGTGGAAGTTGAAGCGGTGAAGCCATCGTAATTTTCATTCGTTGTTTCATTCCCGATACTGCAACTGTCTTGTTGATCTGGCGAACTAAGTACTGGTGCCGTCTGAACAACAGGATCAAATTGAACAGATGCAGTAGTTGGACTCTTTAAGGCATTGGAAAGAGGAAAATTGAAATTCCTAACTAAGAGAGTTATGTCGTCTCGTTTTCCACTCGTCGCTGTACTCGGAGAATTACTCATGTTGACATCATGGTGAAATCTTACTATTTTATCGACGACGGCTTGAGCAACACCTGTTAGAGTGGACTGAACTCGAAACTGGAAGCAAATGAATAATTTAAGCAAGTCTAATTTTTTAATTTAATCTTAATTATCATTTTCATTTTTTATTGTGGATATTTTGGTTAACGAACCTGCTCAACTACCATAAGAGCAAGTTCTTTATTAACTTGTTCTGTCTTCGTCGCCTCTTCCAAAGATTTGTAAAGTCCCCTAGACATAAGTAGTAAAAATCTGCAGGAATCATCTAATTCAATTCCCCCATGAATCTCCGGTTCAGCAATAATTGGTTCTTTCTTTGCTGTAGCTAATTCTTCAAATTCCCTGTAGCCACCTTTTACTAAATAGTTTCCTAGACATCGAGTGTTTTCCTGATTTCCTAGATGAGATCCTTAAGAAATAAATTAATGAATTCAGAAATAACTAGAATGCTAATTTACTTAAATTATTAATAAAATTGATTGTTTTATTTAAATTTTAGTACAGTTGTTAGACTTTCTTTGGAAAACAATTAGAATTTAGAATAGGTACCTTGTCTGATGGAGTTGATATCGAGACCGAGTTGTGACAATCGAAGCAGTTCATCTTCATTTCGTAAATCATGATCGATACTAAGTTGAACAACCCTTAAAACTTGATTGCTATCAGTTTTGCAGAGTAAAGCTCTGCTATCTCCAATATTTGCAACGTATAATCTTTTACTGTGTATTAAAGCTACTACTGCACTAGTTCCAGCAGATAACTCGCAATTTAAGGCGTTCAGTTTGTCGACCTGCAGAAAGGAATCATTTATTTTTTAACTTTATAAGTTAAAATGTTTTGGAAACATTAAAAGTTCACTGAGAATCCAAATTCCGTTCTTAGAGGTCTTATTGTAATAAATTTAAAGTAGTGAATTATGAACAAAATTAGAAGTTAACTAACCAAATGAGGAAACTTTTGATAGGTTTCATAGCTGTTGAGGCCATCGGGAATATCCAACTGTAAACTTGCACGTTCTGCTATAAAATCACCTATCGAGTCCAAGTATCCTCTCTCGACAGCAATGAATGCTTGACTAAAAGATAAAATCCAATTTAAGTAATTTATCTATAAAAATTGTTAGTTCATCTTTAAACTCTTTAGATATTTTTATATTTAATTATTATAACTCAAGATTTAATTTAAAGGACAAACTATTACCGGAGGACTTCTCTAACTTCGTCATCAGTTTTTTTTTCAGTCAACTGACCCAGTAAAATTTCAGCAGCCATCCGCTGCAAGGCAAAATTTGCAGCTTTGGTTCCTTCGTGACCATCGAAAACTCCATAGAGAAATGTTGAATCATCGTATCGAAAATGAAAGCTCCGATCTTCGAAGGCATGTTCTTCTTGTCTATAACCGTCCTCTCGGTAGATTTGATTAGTAGAAAATCCTACTCCTATAAATAACAAATTCATTAAAAATAATATCTAATTTAAACATATAACAAGATTTCCTTACAGTTTTATTCTGGTTTAAAATTTTTTTAATTTCCAACGAGATTAAGGGTGTTGGAGCCAAGTTCTAATCTAAAAATTCGATTTCTTCATTTTATTCAACAAATATTAAATTTGGAATTCTTTCCCTCTGTAGAATTAATCAATTTTTAACTAGAATTATGTGTACAGAGTGAGAAAACATCTAATTCAAATACTTTTCAAGTAAAATGAAAATATTTAAATTTGAAGTTAGATTTTGAATTCCTCATTTTATACAAAAATTATCAAAATTAAATATTTTTGTTGAATGAAGTGGAGAATTCTATTTTGAGCTTAACACTTGGGTTTAACGCCCTTAAGATTTGTGTTTAAATATTCGTGATAAAAATTAAAAATTGTGGAAACTGAAAAAGGAATGTTTTTAAACAATAGAAGCTAGAAAAACAATTCAAAGTGCATAGTTAGGAAAATAAATGGAATAAACAATGCCAGGATTTAGGTTAGCTTTTTGATATCGAACCTGATTGCTTGCAAACTGGTAAATCGTCAGTCCAACTATGTTGAGAATCTTGGAAGGGCATTAAAGTCGGATGCTCTGGAGTAATCGGCATCTTATAACTATTAATAATATAATTTAAAAAATACTTTGTTGTGATGTAGTCGTTGGTGTCGTTTGTAGCAAATTTTTAAAGGATGACGTCAAAAAGTGTGGTAAGCCTGCAGAAACGTCACTTTAGGACAGTTTCGCCAACATAAACTTTAAAAAATTTTTGAAACTTATTTTCTTTATATATTAGCAGAGATTTGATATTACATAATAAATAATAACAAACACGCTTTTTTGTGTTGTCTTGAATGCAAGTTAACTTTATTAGTTTTAGAATATTTTAAAATGATCTAATCCTTATCATAAATAAAATGTTCACAAACGAAAATGTAAACATTAAACCAAGGAATTTTTACAATCAAATTTACAAAATTTTCAAATAAAAAGTTAAAAACTAAAAAGACGATTAAATAATGAAAAATAATAAATGTAAAAATAGGAATACGTTCTGAAAATTAAAGTATTACCGCCAATCTTTCAGGTGTCTTTTATTTTTCTCTAGTAAGCTTCATATGTCAAAAATACGAGATGACGTTTCTAAAAAACACACAACCTCCTTCATCAAAACTTTCATTCAAAATTTCGGTCCCTCAAAATTCCCGTAAGTATTTTATTTTATTAGTAAAATCTAATTTGAACTTATTTGATTAGAAAATGAATTTTCTATTACAGTGACAACAATATCAACATGATGCCAAATTTTTAAAAAGACTAAAACCAAATATAATAAAACCAAAAAAAACATCAACCCCTCTACCCGGAACATAGGGTAGCATCTACAACAAGTAAAATTTATAAATAATTTTAAGATTTAACTAAATAATTGATATAATGGCAATAAAATACGTGGCGAATTATTTATAGGAAAATGGATCAGTGACTTTTCCTATTCTATCCTGGCATCTAATTTTGGAATTTCATGTAACAAAAACCCGTTGGAAATTATAAAATGACAAGTCGGAATCCAAGGTCAAGACCTGGTACACGTGGACCATGCAGACCAGGGCTAACAAGAGCGCACACCCTGCGTCAAGCAAAAGCCGCAGCAATTGTCAGGGAAAGAACACGAGAAGAACCAGTTCGAGATGTAGGTCCATGTCCTCCACGTCGCCCACGAACAGGTCTATCAAAATTAGGGCCTGCCCCGGCTGATCCAAAACGCATTGATTTTTCTAAACCCGGGTTGACCAAGGCAATGCTTGCTCGTATGCAGCATGCTCAGAAACTTCGGGCAGAGGAAGAAAAAAAAAGGATGCAGGAAGAAGCAGCAGCTTCTAGACGTCCAAGAAGAACTGGTGCCCCAATTGGTGGAAATGCCAGAGCTGGAAGACCCGCACGACACTGGCAACCTGAAGGAGCACTTCAGGTATAACTTTAAATGATGAAATCCTCTTGAAACCTGAAAAGGAAGAGAGTCTTAATTTTTAAAACATTAGTTAAGAACCTTCTCCTCTTTCTCTTTTTTCTTCTTTCTTGGAATAATCCATATTTAGGAAGCAGCGATGAGAAGTCCAACTGTTCGAAAGATGATGCAGAACAGAGCAAAAGGGGTATCTGGTGGACGTGCTGGAATTCCTGGACCCAGTGGAGTTCAAAGAAGAAGATTACCCACAGCTAGAATTCCCAAGGCGACTGCTGAAGCTGCAAATCGTTCAATTCAAGTCATTCAAGAAACTCTGGATGAGCAAGATATAGTCGAATCTGTAGCAGTAAACAATAAACTTCAAGATCTCCAGCAAGCTAGGAGGGAATTCGTCATGGCTGTTGCTAATGTTTCAGGCAATGCTGTAAGCTAAAAATATTTCAAGTTATCGAAAACAAACATACTAGTATAATAAATTGATATATTAATTTATACATTAATAACACCCAACCTTCAGGTTAACATGGCAGACGAGATAGCACCTCCCTTTTCACCATCTTCACCACCTGGAAGTCCTTTGGCCTACATGCCTGGTCCTCTTCCATCTGAATCACCTCCACGATACCTTCACAAAATAGACATAGATGATCCTTTCTATCAAGTTGAATATGAGAGATGCCATCCAACAGTAGAGTCAGCCAGAGAATTTTTAAGAAGAACTCAAGCAGTACAATCAGAAAGGGAGGCTCAGAGAAGAATTGATGAGGAATTTGCTCGAGCAGCAGCAAGAATTGAGGATGATGATCTTCGATTCGATACTCCCTTTAATCAGGATATAATGGAAGGAGACATATCCTTTGAAGAAGACGAAGATGAAACTATAATTCCATGTGTTTCAAGGATTAAAGCTTCCATGCCTCCCATTCCTCAAAGAGATGATTCTTATCCTTACAGATCTGTAGATATTAATGACCTGGAAAGATTTTTTGATACTACAAACTATCCTCCAGTTGCTTCCACATTTGCTCCACCACCAGGAAGAGAACATGTGCATCCTGATCTTTGGGAACTTGAAGACCCTTGGTACAGAGAATGTCCTCAGCCGGAAGTACCGGATCTGATAGAGTTTGATTTGATGGAATTTTGATACCTCGCATCCCGTTTTAACAAAATTTTATCTGAGGCGTACTTTTTATATCGTCAATTTTTTAAATTTTAAGTTACAGAGATTAAACCAATTATTTTCAACAAATTTTATATACATTATTAAATCTTCTGAATTTATTTGCTTACTAGATTACAATTTTGAAAATTATTTTTAATGCAAATTGAAATTTTGTTCACATAAATTCACTTAGCTTCTGGGCACAAGGAGGCAGAATAATTTCAGAATCTTCCTTCTCATCCTCGAAAGAAATCCTCTTAACTGGTACGTATTCGCTATTCTTCTTTATCAGACGTTTCGTATTCATTTTCTTTTCAATTTGAGGCCTTAAACTTTCCTTAATTGTAGGAACACATTTTACAGTAGAGGAAAGCCTTTCTCTAATCACCTTTATTCAAAAACGAAGAAAAATTAATAAAATATAATTTCATTACATAATTTATATAATTTCTCTTTTCAAATAATAATAAATCATTATTCAATGAGTTTAAAATTTAAATTACCTGAACTCTTCTTGCAGGAACTGTTAAAACTTTTTTCTGCATTAATGGAGGTTCACTCAAAAACCAGACCTAAAATTATAATAGAAAATTCATTTTGATTTGTTTTATCTAAAAATATATATAATCTGTATATAATAATCTAAATAATAATGATATTCTTTCATTATTCTTTGCATCATAAAAACTATGTGAAATTTAAATATCTAACCCGTTCCATTAAAATAGATTCATCTTCGCATTCATCAAAATCAGCTTCATTTCCGTCAACAAGAAGTATGTCTTGACAAAAATTATCATTAGATTTTCTTTCGTCAGATTCAAGAGGGCTTTTTGAACTTTTACTGCTGTCCGTTTCTATTTGAAAATCTGAAATAATAAAAAAATACTTTCAGTATTATTGTTTATTTATTGACTTTCGTTTATAGCAGATTAATGCATTTTTAATTTCTTTTTTTATTCAAGTTTATTAATTATTTTACATAAAATACCATAAGGACAATGTACAATTTCTGGATCTTTTTCGGCAAAATTATTTCTGCATATTGTAAAATGAGGATTCTCATCGTGGTAATTATTATGGATTTCATTACAAATGCAATAAGAATAATCAGAAGTCATTATGCTTTAAAATATAAATTTTTAGTGAACTAATCACATAATGAACTTTTTATTATTATGTGAACTCCATATTGTCGACGAATAGTTTGACCTGAAAAAAATTTACATTATTTTTTTGATAAAATAGAATCATGGACAATTTTCTAAAGCAAATATTTAATGCTGATTGCTGATAAAAATAAATTATAATAATAAAATAAATATAAATATGCCTAAATTAATTCCATTATAATCCGTAAATTATGAATAACAAATTATGAAAATCAATTTTAAAAAATGTTAATAGCTTTAGCTAATAAAAGAAAATAATCCAAGTTTTAATTTCTAATTCCTTTTATATTAATCTGCTTCCTTATTTATTCTCAAATACATTATGAATATTTATTTTATCAACGCGTCATCAAAATTTCAGGGAACAAAACATAACCTTTAACATCAGATTAAACCCGGTTTAACTAGTTAAATAACTAAAGTTCATCAAAGCATATCATATTTAAAATGAAAAACATATCCTACCTAATTCTTTTTGTTATAAAATTTACATTTTTTAAACATTTTTAATCATTTTCATAAAGAAAAAGAATTCAATCTTGTTGATAGTAACATCGAAATTAGCGTAGTAACTTCCGGTAAAAACAGTAAAAAAGACTTTCAATGACTTGCGTTGTGCCCGCGAAATCAATTTTTTATTAAAGAAAATCCTGATTGTTTTCCGTACATCAAACTTATACAAAAATTGAGATGATTCAATGTTATAGTTTTATTTTTGTTCTGATAAAAAAAACAGTATTATTTCTTTTTTATAAATATTTTTATCACCAAGGGAAATTCAAAATTCGAAGCACTGCACTTGAGTCATGCGCATATGCGCGCGATTCGCGATGCAATGGCAATTTCCGGTAGCTACCTCTTTCTTTTCGGCCAGGCAAGGCGAAGGTTTGCCTGGTAAATGGTTTTTGATGTGTAAAAAGTGTTAAAAGAACGTTAAGATGGTGAGCAATTAATATGTTTGAATATTTCCACGTTTCCCTATATTTGATTTTGTAAAATTAAAGTATTTCGATTGCAAAACTTACTCTGTAATTAGTATAAATTCAAGACTTCAGTTTCACGTTGCCGACCACGTGTAACATAAAAACTACGATTTTATTTAATTTTGACATTTTTCGTAAGTTTCGTTTCTCAATCGATCAAATCATTCTATTATATCGTTATTTATTATTATAAAATAACTTCTGTTTGCAAATTACGCTATTTATCAAGTTTTTTTTAACCAGTATGTGCTTGTCATATTTTCTTCTCGCGTGTGTTATTTCCGACATTTTAGAGTTTAAACGGCCCAGTGTGTCTGTAAGTGGAGAAATTTAGTTCGAAATCCAAAAAATTTTATCTCCGGGCTTTAAAAATTGAATAACGTGGAAAATAACGGTGCGACTGTTTAGAGGTTAGGTTGCAAGTGAAAGGTATATATAGATATATACTGTATATACTTTATTAGAAAATTAGATGTTTTTTTGTCAATATCTTGTAATTATTGTTGATAATGCTTTATAAATTCCTTGTTCTAAAATAAGATATATTTTTACTTGATAGTAGATCCAAAAAGTGTAAATATTATTCAATTTTCGATAATCAACATTTTTTTTGACGTTTTCAAGTTATTTATTCATTTAACTTAGATAAAGATTTTATACATTATTATTTTATATTGAACTATAAAACCTGGTAATATTTCTTTTTATATCTTTTAATAAATTTAAAAGACAAAAAAATGTTTGGATGATGAGTTGCTTTGGTCCGTGTTGCTGATTTGCATCTGATTTTAAAGCAAAGCACTGATGGCTCCTCAAAATTATAGATCAATTAATTTTCTATGAATGAAATGTTTAAAAACCCTATTGCATTTTTTTACAGTCGTTATCAACAGCGCGTCCTTTGATCACTGTCTACAGTGAAAAAAGCGAAGCATCGGGAGAAACAATTTCACTCCCATCTGTTTTTAAAGCCCCCATTCGACCAGATATTGTTAACTTCATTCATCAACAAGTGTCTAAGAACAGCAGACAACCCTACTGCGTTTCCAGCAAGGCCGGTAAGTTTAAGTTTCAAAAACCATCTACATTAAGGGCATGTGATA
>CAJFCP010000704.1:355839-384994 GCA_904066005.1 Synergus itoensis | reverse complement strand
TGCGGAAAGTAAATTGCTCTTATCGTAACATATCACATGCCCTTAATATTAATTGATATATACAATGGGTGAAATGTATCAAAGTTTGAAAGGATTTTATTTAAATTGATGGAATTTAAACAACAAATAGCTTTTTCTTTTAATCGAAAACCACTGAAGTTTAAAATTCATGTGCTTCAATTTAAAATGATTTAAGTTCTTCAAGTTGAAATTATTAATTATATTTTGGCGCAATTTTCTTTTTTTACTTCAAAGAATGATAATTGCCTTTAAAATGAGTCTTAAAAATGTAGTAAATATGCATAAAAAATTCTGGAAAAATTCATGGATCACTTTTGAACCTTCTACTTTTATGATAAAATTATGGAATTGATATTCGTTAAATCAGAATAATAAATAATTAACAATAAACAAACAAACTCGTGAAAAAATCACTTTTTACAAAAAAATTCATAACTTTGCGAAAATAGTCAAGACCCACTCCTTTTTTCCATTTCAAAATGACTGATAGTTTGAGTTTTGTCTTGGGTCAAATTAACGACAAAATTGCAGCAATTGCCTTTTTAAATTAAAAAAAGCACTGGATAATGTCCCCGTCCTTGTAATATATTTGCTCCGACGGTCCAAAAAAGTGCAAAAGTAATCTGGTCATGGCGTTCCTATTTAGTGGAATTCACGAATGGGGGTTTTTTTGACTGCACAATTTATTTAAAACAATTTGAAGGCATAAATTATCTACAATCGTAAAATCTTAAAATACTTCAAATAACATAATTGAAATTTTTTTACTCAGGTCATCAAACCTCTGCCGAATCATGGGGAACTGGACGTGCCGTGGCTCGTATTCCACGTGTCCGAGGTGGTGGTACTCACCGTTCGGGTCAGGGAGCTTTCGGAAACATGTGTAGAGGTGGACGCATGTTCGCTCCAACAAAACCATGGAGACGTTGGCATCGTCGCGTGAACGTCAACCAGAAACGTTACGCCATTGTTTCTGCCATCGCTGCGTCCGGTGTTCCAGCTCTGGTCCAATCTAAGGGTAAGAACATAAATAAACTTACAAAATAAAGGACACAACCTCAGTTTTCGATTTTTGAGATTTAGGGAAGTCCTCAAATATAGTATAAAACTAAATAATTCTTATTCATTTTATCATGATGAGTTGCTTTGGTCCGTGTTGCTGATTTACTTCTGATGTCAAAACAAAGCACTGAATGAACTTTCTTATTTTATGAAAATAATTCTTTACAATAAATAAGATGTTAAAATGCATTTTTTTATTTGCAACAGGTCACATGATCCAAGATGTGCCTGAATTTCCACTTGTTGTCTCTGACAAAATTCAGGAATACAGTAAGACAAAGCAGGCCGTCATTTTCCTTCGTCGCATTAAGGCCTGGAATGACATCCAAAAGGTAGATATAACATTTTTTTTTTTTTAAATGTCTGAAGTGTTAAGCATTGGAAAATGTCCCCGTCTTTGTACAATTTGTACATCTACGGTCCAAAAAGGTGCGAGAGAAATTTGGTCATGGCGTTCCTATTTAGTGTAACTCACGAATGGGGGTTTTTTTGACTGCACAACTTTATATTTAATTTTAAATGAAAAAATGTCTTTGTTATATTAAAGGCAAGTTTTAATTTTGATGTTTTTGTTTCTTAGGTCGAGAAATCCCAGAGATTCCGTGCTGGTAAGGGAAAGATGCGTAACCGTCGTCGCATCCAGCGTCGTGGTCCTCTTATCGTCTACGGACAAGATCAGGTTCGTTCATTTACTGTAATATTTAAATTCCTTAAGTTCAATTTTATAAAAATCTTTATATTGATATAATCATACATTTACTGTCAGGGTTTTAATAAATTCTTTATTTTGCAGGGAATCCGCAAGGCTTTCCGTAACATTCCTGGAGTAGACTTGATGAACATCAACAAAATGAACCTGTTGAAACTCGCCCCTGGTGGTCACGTAGGTCGATTTGTTATCTGGACAAAATCAGCCTTCGATCAGTTGGATGCTCTGTACGGAACTTGGCGCAAGGAGTCTAAATTGAAACAGGGATACAATCTTCCCTTCCCCAAGATGGCCAACACTGATCTCTCCAGGCTTTTGAAGTCTGACGAAATCCGCAAAGTTCTCCGAGCTCCTCAGTAAGTTTCCTACTGAAATGGCCGCGAATCCTAAATTACTTATTTACCAGTAAAATCAGAATAAAGAGTTCGTTATTCCTGATTTTATCGTGATGAATTGCTTGGTCCGTGTTGCTGATTTGTTTCTGATTATAAAACAAAGCTACTTCCTGATGTATACTTAAACTCAAAAATGAATTGTTTGAAATTATAACTCAATTATTAATCTGGAAATTGTATTGTCCATTATAGGAAGGTTGTACGCAGTGTGAAGAAACTGAACCCGATCAAGAACACTAGGGCGATGTTGAAACTCAACCCTTACGCAGCTGTTACGAAACGTGCGGCTATCCTTAAGGCCGCGAAGAGGCAGAATGAGAGAGATCTCGCTCTTGCTGAAAAACGAGGAGTAAGTATCCCATGATTTAAACTCGAGATTAAAATTATTTCCTATCATACTTAAACTGACTTCTGATTCGAAGATTTTACATTTACGCGCTTTCGTAATTAAAATGATTGAAATTTGGACCTATCTTAATTGGAAAGCACTGGATAATGTCCCCGTCTTTGTAAAATATTTGCTCCGACGGTCCAAAAAAGTGCAAAAGTAATTTTGTCATGGCGTTCCTATTCAGTGGAATTCACGAATGGGGGTTTTTTTGACTGCACAATTTTATTTTAATTTAAAAACAACTATTTTCGTTATACAAATAAGATTTAAATTTTAAAATGTAGAATAATTTTCGACTTCTTCACATCAAGATAAATTTTATCCGGCGGAGCTTATAATAAATTTATCAACTTTTTTAGTGTCAGTAAACTAATGTCTAATTTTAATGTCTATTCAGATCAAATTGCCAGCTAACTCACCCGCTTTGCGAGCGAAGAGAATCCAGGAGAGGCGTAAGAAGCAACTGACTGCTTTGAAGGCCGCAAGACCGAAGAAGGCGAAGGCTCCATCCAAGGTTGGAAAGGTCGCCGCTAAACCTGCCGCTAAGAAGTGAATATTGTATAACATAACGTATGGTTGACCTATGACTTTTGAATAAAATGAGGAAAATACAATTTGAAGATGACTGTCAATTATTTATTTCCTTGTTTTTAAATTAATTCAGAATATTTATAAGTATTTCGATTCACTATTCAGGTCTATTCACGACAAATTTTTCACGAGTGAGTTTTTGAAGAGGAGCCTTTATGACGATCGTGTCTCGGCTGAAGACTTCAACCGATACTTTTCGTGGATCAGCTTCTTCGGGAATAAAGAAGTTTAAGTTTCTCACAGTTCTTTGGCCCTCAGTTTCCTGCATTTTTATGTTTAAAACGTTCTCTGTCGCAAGTGTTGCCGCACTCACTTTTAATCCTTTAAATTTGATTTCTGTCTAAAAAGTGAAAGTTTTGTTTTCTCATTTATTTTTAATTTTACAGGAATTAGAAAGAAGATGATTAATGGAAGAAGAGTATAGAACTTCACCGCGAAGTATTCTCTGTCATCGAGATTGTAAAAATCCGGAACCGAGACAAAGTTGAATCCTGTCCTTATTCCGTCAGATTTCATGACCAATTCTGCGTGGTCAAGCTGCTTGAAAAAGAAGCCGTTTTCACGACAGTGGCGAGGCAATTTTTCCATGATTATGTATAATTTAAGGATCACGTGAGTTCCTTTTTTAATTCATTTTTGGGCATTAATCTTAATTAAAATCGGCATTGATCACTTGAGGTTAAATTTCTGTTTTAAAGAGACAAGATGAAGAAAGACAAAATAGAAGACAAATTGCCGTTATCTTCATGCTTATGGCTAATGATTGGTTGTTTTATGTAGATTTAATTACGAAATAAAATTACACAATTTTCAGCTAAAAAAAACTAGAATAATAGTTTTTAAGATCTTTGAAAATTTGTATAATTTAAGGATGTTATACCCAAGTGCTAATCTCAAAATTTATACATAGCTATCTCTTCATTTTACTCAAAAAATGCTTAAATGAAATATAATTTTGTAATCTTATTAGATGTCATGAAAGAAAAATTGCATTGTTAAGTGACTTTTTTACAAGAAAATTTTAAAAGTAGATTCTAAACTGTACTTGTAATTTAAGTTCTTTCAGCATCTGAAAGTCGTTTTCTTGTATTACCTACTACTAAATCTTTCAGCGGGAGCTGTGAGGATAAGTAATCGTTCCTTATTATCCATGACAGCTCGAACTTTTTCATCGTTAATTGTTTCCGGAATTAAAAAATTTTCATAGTGCTTAACGCTTTTTTCTATCAGATCATCTAAAAAAGTTTTATCTACATTTTGAAGTAGTTGTTTAAAAGTTTTGTCCAATCGTTTACGAAGAGTCACACGGAGATTGTTATCTTTTATTGTTATTTTTACTGATGTCATGTCTACTTCCGGTGCTAAGATCATTTTTACCTGCAAGGGAAATAATTTACAATATTTTGTTTTAAATTTGTATCTTGAATTTATCCTATTTTAATTTAATTTTCTTCTAACAATAAATGCATGTGATATCAAATTTTAATAATTTCAAACTAGCAAGATTAACAATTTATTTTTTATCTGTCATTTTCTAAATTCAAGATTTTCGAAGCAGATTAAATCACTTGGAACTAATTCCCTGCTAAGAATTATCCCTTCAAGTAAGTGTGCTCTTAAGACTTTAATTAAATTCAATTACCCGCAAAATTATTACGTATAATATACATCCGGTCTTCACCATACCTCGTAGATATTGTCAGGTCGAATGCCAGCAGAAATTAATTGCACGATATAACTACTTTGCGGAAGTTTCACAGGAATTTTCACTGATTCAAGATTCTCATCCCCAATCATATTTGTAACACATTTGATACTTTCATTCTCAAGTTGAACTTTGTTTTCGTCATCACAACTTTTGCTGTCTTGTTTATTAAAATTCATAATCAAACATGAAAAAAAAAATTAATTATCATAGATAAAGCACATTTGAAAAATTAAGGATAATACATATATCAATATTTCCTTTTTTTCATTCGGTTGAATAGTTACATTTTAAATTTCGTGGTTAGCTGTATTATTTAAATGTATTTAAAAATATAGTTAACAAATATTTGCAGACGCTTTTTAAGACTTGAAATTGTCTCATTAATATCTGACAATCGCTATCAAGTTTTTATTAAAAATATGAATTTAAAGTTTTGAAATTAAGACTAATAATACAAATATATTGTTCGTTATAATATTAGATAATAAAAAATGTGAATCCTGAATCGTAAACCTTTTTTATATTAAATTGTAAGTTTTCGACTTTTTAAATTATTTACGGGCGTTGGACCCAAGTGTTAAGCTCAAAATTCTATTCTCCAATTTACTCAACGAAAATTATAGGTCATTATTTTTTCGCTCTGTAGCGCTAATCTTTTTTCAAATATAAAACTGTATACAGAGCGAAAAAATATTTAATTTCGACACTTTTTGCATAAAACGAAGAATTCAAAATCTAACTTCAAAATTGAATATTTTTATTTTACTTAAAAAGTATTTAAAATAGATATTTTCTCGCTCTGTATGCATAATTTTAGTTGAAAACTGATTAATTCTACAAAGGGAAAAAATTCCAAATTTAATATTTGTTGAGTAAAATGAAGAAATCGAATTTGTAGATTAGAACTTGGCTCCAACACCCTTAATTTCAGAAAAAAATAGTTGAATGTTATAAGGTTTTTTTTAAAATTGTGTTTCTAATACTACTTTATAACTACATATATATATTTTTTGATAAATGCAAATTTGTTATAGACTCTAATACTTATTATTCATATCTTTTCAGTGGACTTGGAGAATTTCCTATTTAGAAGGGAAATCTAATTAATTCATCAAGAAAAGCTTGGATAGAAATGAGAGTAAGGGAATAAATCAGCGCTTGCGCATATTCTTTTGTGAATGGTGAAATAGATGCAGATTTTGAGGGAAAAGGTGGCGCGAGATTCGGGGATGAATCCGCGATGCTCAAAACCCTCGAGTACCACCAGTACAAGATCGGTCGTCACTTGGTTCTATCACCCTCCGGGCACATGTCGATCCTCGCTTTTATTACAATCTTCTATGGGATCTTGGCTCTTCTGTTTGGTCATGGTGAGAATTTTTATAATCTTCATAGTAAACGTTTATATTCTTCAGAATTTTAAGTCAATTTCATTTTCACTTATCTTTGATATTGTGCTTTTGAAATTTTAGATTTTGAAATCTGATATTCAATGTTTTTTAAATTTTAGTAATTTCCAACTTCAAAGCGTGTACTTAGAATCTAAATTCAATTAAAATAAGAATTCTAATGAATTCATATTTTAAAACTTTGTTCCATAGATAAAAGTGGTTTCAAGCTTCCAGCTTAGTTTTCAAATAAAAATTATAATAAGTCAGGGTGTCTAGCGGATCGGGAAACCGGTAGAAACGAGGAAAACCCCGGGAATTTTATTTGACTTGGAAAAAACTGGGAATTTTTTGTATTTCATTGAAAAATCGACTTTTTTTTACTTTATCTTCTTTTTATTCTATTTCTAATTTATCAAGTTTTTTTTTTTCAAAAATCACAAAAAGGTAAATAAATTTGTCGAAGGAAAAAAAATTTGACCGGGAAAAGATCAGGAAAACCCCGGGAATTTCCAATTTCCTGATCACTAGACACCCTGTAAGTATATATCTTAGCTTCATTGCCTCAATATGTTTGTACATTAATTGATTTTAATTTAGGAAGCTTTAAAATTTGAATATTATCCAGAGAAAAATAAAATTTACAAAAGGTTTATTTATTAATTGAAAGTATAAAGTATATTTATTTAAAGTATAAAAGTAACTTAGAATTTGAAAACTATTCTTTTACAATTATTTAAGTTCAAAAGTTAGCTTCAAAAGTTTTATGTGCGCAATCTAACGAACAAAAGAAGACACCTGAATTTTAATCTGGTTATTGCTTTACCATAAAATTATTTCCTCATTAAAAAAATTAAGACTAAAGTTCTGAAGTGCATTCACTGAATCAAGAAATGTAAGACGAACTTCGAGAGGAATTCAAGACTTTAAAAGTTGGTTGAATAAGCGAATAGAGAGAAGCAAGGTGAAGAATAGCATAAAAGATTCTTTAACACGCAAAACTCTTCTCTTGTATTCAAATTGACGATAGTATATAGGCGATAGGCCATAGGGAACGGAAGTGCAACGGTTATTCATATTCTTATTCTATATATGATTGATGCCTTCAAAAGTGGTCTTTGTGGTATTTATATTCTATTTTATTTTCATATTCGATATTCCTCAAAAGTTCCTCTTTCTGTACTCATTTTTCAAATAAAAAAAAATCTTTTAACTATAAAATAGATTTTAGATTTAAAAATTTTGCAATATTAAATACTAATATTGACTTTAAATTTAATACAGATTAATGAAATTAATTATTTATAGATGATTTCCAGTTTCATCATGAATTGTTTCCATTAGAGTTCACAGCTTGGTTTTGGGAATTAATTTGAATATCGTCATGAATATATTGAAGTCTATAACGCAAGTAATGCCGTCTTAGAAAATTAACGGAATAGAGTTCTGAAGTGATTTGTGTAGTGCTTCAACAACACAGGTGTTTGCGCTTGACTTGAATTATCACCAACTCAAAGTAGAAGCTCATGAAGACGAAGTAACCAAACTATTCGCGTCAACGCTAACGAGACAGGTCGGGATTGAGGAATCAATCATCTTCCTGATTTTGTAACCAGATAGTTTATAGTCTCGCTAATCTACAGCTATAGAATTGAACATTTTTTAATTTGAATGTGATTCCAATTTAAAAATCCTAGAATAATTAATTTCATTTCATTTTTAAGTGTGTTGGAACCAAGTTTTAACTTCAAAATTTGATTTCCTCATTTTTATCATCAAATAATATAATTAAGTATTTTTTCGCTCTGTACCCATAATTATATTTAAAAAATGAATAGTAATATAGAGCGAAAAAATATCGAATTATAATATTTTTTAAGTAAAATGAAGAAATTGAATTTTAAAATTAGAACTTGACCCTACACCCTTAAGGGCTTCGAAAATTGTAATTTAATCTCAATTTTCTTATGATGTGATCAAAATTTTGATTTGCTAATAAACCAAGACATCAGATTGTTAGCTTTAGAGTTAATCCTTTAATGCACATTCTGTTCCTAAAGCCTCAGTGTAACGAGAATCGTTCAAAGCTGTTTAGCCTAAAGTCACCTTACGTGCTCTGAATATTATAATTCACAAACCTACGAAGATATACCGACTCATTAATGCAAGCTCATGAAGACCTCATTAATTGTTTTATTTAATACAAATGCAAGCTAATGAACCGATTTCCTTAATCAATCCGTAATCGATGCATGTTATTGAAATATGGTAGGCAGTTCTATTATATAGAAATTTATTCCGATCAAATATCCATTGATCAAATTAATTTAAACGGTTATTCTATACCACAAATTCTCTCCCTTTCAGATAAATTTTTGTTATATATGAATCATTTACAAAATGAAAATGAATTGTGTTTTAAATGAAATGAAAACTGTGTCAAGAGTAGAAAATTTAAATCTCGCATAATTGTTATTTTAATTAGATAAGATTATGTAAATTAGTTTTTCTCTGGTTTTTTTTAATGTCTCTGAGAAATGATTGTCCTATGTGAAAATTATTTTCCCTTTTTAGAGGTGTACGATTTATTTCATTAAAAGAGACGGAATCTATTTTTATCAGTTTAGGGAGCGAAAGTGGAAATTTTAATTTTTCATTCTGGAATCCAGAGTTTTAGGGATTATTTCATGAAATTAAAAGTGTTTTATTTGCTTGAAAAGTACGTAGAATCAAATTTTTGAGAGAGGCCTTTTTACGTTGTTTTATACTACTTTTTCAATATACTTTTTTGCGAAAATATATCTATGAGTTGTATACAACATTTTGAAGAGGAAAAAGAGAAGTCCGATGAGGGAGATGATTCGATAAACGCCATTTAGGGTGATTCGGTCCGTTATTTGCTTCCTATATGTATCAGCTTCGAAACATATAGATTGTATTGATAAAATCCCTCCCGAATGCACAAAAGCGAAAAAAAGAATTTTGAAAGTTAGCAAACGCAATAATTCTTAAAACATTTGGATGAGAATAGTTTATTTTAACAATTGCTCATTTAATTTTCATCTAACACTTTAATTTGAAACAAAACTTTTGCACCAAATAAAAAGCGAAAATAATTAAACCTCTAAACTTGAATCAGCGAAAAATTAGTGAAATATCACTGATTCCTTGTCAAATTCCACTGATTCTCAGTGAATCTTTTCTCACGATTTTAATCAATGAAAAATCTACTGAAAATCAGTGAATTTCTATTGATTCAATTTCAGTGAGAAGATTTTGATATTAAGGGCATTGGACCCAAGTGATAAGCTCAAAATTCCATTCTCCATTTTACTCAACGAAAATTATAGATAAATATTTTTTTCACTCTGTACTGCTAATCTTTTTTCAAATATAAGACTGCATACAGAACGATAAAAAATTTAGTTTCGATACTTTTTGTGTAAAACGAAGAATTCAAAATCTAACTTCAAAATTCAATATTTTCATTTTACTTAAAAAATATTTGAAATAGATATTTTCTCGCTCTGTACGCATAATTCTAGTTAACAATTGATTAATTATACAGAGGGAAAAAATTCCAAATTTAATATTTGTTGAGTAAAATGAAGAAATCGAATTTTTAGATTAGAACTTAGCTCCAACACCCTTAAGAGATGTAAACTATCAAATGATTTATAATTTAAATTTGGTTTTTAGGACTTTGCGACGAGCATGAGTACAGGTTGACAAGGTACTTAATGGATAATTACGACGCTGGTGTGCGACCAGCTAAAAACTCCTCTCAACCTTTAGTGGTCATCTTTGGGGTATCACTTCATCATATCATTGACGTCGTAAGTTTCTAAAAATACTTTTTGCTCCTTTCTAAGTACAAAGCTTATCAACTGTAAAATATTTCTAAACGTGTTTATTGGTGCAGAAATAAGCCTGTTAAGATGTTTTGTAATTTTTAAAATTGATAAGCGAATTTCATGAAATATTATTATTGCTTAAAAATAATTTATTTTAGAATATTATTCCTATTTATTAATTTGAAACTTATAAAAGTTTTGTAAAAGATGCTTTTCAAAGATTATAATTTATTTGAAGAAAACTCGTTCAGAGGAAAAGCAACTGACGGAAAATATAAAAAGAAATAAGTAGGAATCGATAACCCAACGACTTGTTTCCCGCTCGTGAAAACTCGATTAGATCAATCTGTTCCACCTTCTTTGATTCAACCACTGCAGTAGATACAGAAATACGTAAAAAGTAAAAAAAGAATCTTCATAAACAAGCGCTACAAACAATTCAGGTGTATAAAGACAATTAGAATCGGACAGATTGCTTCTTCAGCCGCAATATATTCCAGTGAACAGAACCGAGTTCAGTCAGACGTAATATTTCCATTTTATACAGGATCATTTTTGTATTTTTATAAATATATTTAAGTGTTCAAAAGGACTTTGATAAAGTAAAAGAGTTTTTATTTGCTATGAGAACAACGAATAAGAGTGTTAGTAAAACATTATAATTTTTTTTATATGATCTTAGGATGAAAAAAATCAAATATTAACGACAAATTGCTGGGTGACACAAACATGGACCGATCACCACTTGAAATGGAATGTATCAGATTTTGCAGGAATTCGAGTTCTTCGGATGCCATATACTCGAGTTTGGAGACCGGATATTATTTTATACAACAAGTAGGTGCATTTTTAAAAGAAAATTATTTTACTACTCGTTCCTTTTATAGAACACTTTCCAATTACGTCTTCATTAATTTGATTCCAACAGTAATTAAAAGGTGCAGAATTACATTTCAACGTCTTTGAAAAGTCGTAACATTTACGGTCACTTAATTTCTTAATCAAAAGTTAAACGTTAAATAATAATAGTTTCTTGAATACAAATTTCTTGAGAGATTTTCAGGTTTTTTTTAAATCCTGAGAAACATTTTCTTCGTCAAATTAACGGGCATAGTGTCAAATTAAAAAGATATCAAATCGAATCCATTTTATTGTATCTATAAAACTGGGGTTATTCGAAGTCGAACTTTTTCTATCAATTGTAAATTTGATTACTCTTTAAAATAGGATTTTTTTTATTAAAAGTCAATTTGATTTGGTTTTTGCAACTCAAGAGATAAAACTCCCATAAAAGATATTCCTCCCTCTTAGAAAGAGTGAATTAGAAGTCATTTTGGAGACATCTAGAGCATTCCTTGCTTATCAAATTTTTTCCTACTATGATTGAAGTAGTGCCGTATAGAAAACATGTCCTAGCTGCCTATAAATATAAATCTGCAGCAGATATGGACAGTTTCGATCAGCCCTTCGTAAAAGTATCAAATAAATGGAATAAGGTCGAGGTCAGCAGTCAAAACGTTTCAGAACACTTTATTGTATAAGTTGGGCTGTTAGTTGTTGAATCGTAAAGAGAAATAGTCTATCTCATAGATAGAATCTCCGTCTGTTACTCAAATACTTCGTAAAAATAATGTTAAACCACAGACATAAAAACTGAATTAAATACCTAGGTCATGAAAAAGAAGTTGCACTTCTGGGCACAGTTTCAGCAAGTATCAAAAATGAATAAAGTTTGTTTTAAATGTTTATTATACTTCACAACTCTAAATTTTTTTTGCAAATTTAGGGACTCTCGTTGTGTGTTATAAACTAATAAACTTATAATTTCAATTAAAGGCATTGGACCCAAGTGTTAAGCTTAAAATTCCATTCTTCAATTTACTCAACGAAAATTATAGATAAATATTTTTTCGCTCTTTAGCGCTAATCTTTTTTCAAATATAAGACTGCATACAGAGCGATAAAATATTTAATTTCGACACTTTTTGCATAAAACGAAGAATTCAAAATCTAACTTCAAAATTGAATATTTTCATTTTACTTAAAAAATATTTGAAATAGATATTTTCTCGCTCTGTACGCATAATTCTAGTTAAAAATTGACTAATTCTACAGAGGGAAAAAATTCCAAATTTAATATTTGTTAAGTAAAATGAAGAAATCGAATTTTTAAATTAGAACTTAGCTTAAGTTAAGGCAACACGCTTAAGTTCAATTGTACCTATTAAATTATCTATTCAGAGCTTTATTTATGTTGAATTTAAAGGAAGACTAGGTAAACCAGATGTTTCATGGAATAACATAGTTCAGTGAAGGAGTTGAACTTCAAAGTGGGAACGACTTAGCATATTTGAATATACACAATGGCTATTGTTAAATTTAAAATAACTGAGACTTCCTTCGATTCAACAAATGTTCATTTAATTCTCGTTTCAAAAATTTATTTATTAGACCACTGTATTTATAAATTCAATTTGAAAATGTTTTAATCACTCATTATAAATTTAATTTTTCTTATTTTTAGTGCAGATCCACAATACAATTCAGCAGTGATAAATACTAACGTAATCGTTAGTCACACTGGAGAAGTTGTCTGGTTAAGTCACGGAATTTTTCGCAGCAGTTGCGATATAGACGTGGAATATTTCCCATTTGATGTTCAAAGATGTGCCCTGAAGTGGGCTTCCTGGACGTACGATGGTTATCAAGTAAGTGCGCATAGAAAACTGCTTAACGTCGAGGTCATAAAACTTTATCGGATTAAATTCCCCTATGCAACTTGCAATAAAAACGATTGAATATTTTTCTACGCAGCTCATAATAATTTTATTGCGAGCTTACAATCGACAAAACAAATAAATTCCAGCAAGTTTAATTGAATTTTCATCTGAAATTATAACGAACGTTTAATTTGGGGAGAACAGTCGGCTGATTTTTTAAAATTGATAACGAAGAACAATGTATACATTTTATAACAGAAATTTGGAATCAGTTACGTTATCAATACAATTATTTTTTTTTTTTTTTTCATTTAAAAATGAATTTTTAATATTAAATGAACTGTTTTGTTCTGCTCTTTTTAATATTCACTATAATGAAGAACGGCGTGTCGATGATAAAAGCGTAAAATCGAAATCACGAATAGTCAAGTCTTGATATGGATAGCGTAGATTGGCGTAGATCGAGAGCTTAATTCTGAAAGCGGGAAAAATTCAATGTCCTTCCAAAGCCTGGATGTGCATACCGCTTTTCCATTTCCTATCCTTTCACTCTGAACTGAACCTATTCTCTGATCCACCTTTCTCCGTTTTCAACCGTGTGTCAATGCTCGAAAACCTCCCGCAAATCCAACTACAAATCTACCTCTTAAATTGGAACCATTCAGGACTTGTTATATGCAGCCGTCATTCCTCGATAAATAATAGTTTTGGGATCGAATGAAGAAAACTGAGCTTTTTACAAGATCTCCATCAACAGATTATTTTAAAATTCAGAAAGAAGGAATATTGAAATTAAAATTTCCAATTTCCAAGGATTTTGAAGGATTAAAAAAAATTTTCTGGATACATATTCTTTAAAAATTATAGGGGTTGAGTAATATATTGCGAAATTTTTGAAAAATATCAATAGGATTGAAAACTTATTCGTATTTTAAGAGTGTTGGGACCAAGTTCTAATCTCTAAATTCGATTTCTTCATTTTACTCAATAAATATTATAATTAGATATTTTTTGGCTCTTGTACCTACTAATTTTTTAAATATAGTTATGGGTACAGAGCGAAAAAATCTAATTTAAAAATTTCTTTGAGTAAAATGAAAGGATTGAATTTTTAAATTAATTTTGAATTCCTCGCTTTACACAAAAATGATTAAGAGTAAACATTTTTTCGCTCTATAGGCAAATTTCTATTTCGAAACAGAATACATCTACAGAGCGAAAAGATAATTAATTTAAATAATTGTTGAGTAAAATGGGGAATTTAATTTTGAATTAATTTAATTTTAGAATTTGGATCCAACACCCTTAAATACTTTTCTGACAGGAAAAAGTCAGGGAAATTGAAAAATTGTATCTTGTGACCATCCTGCAGTTGTAAGTAATAAATTTTTAAAAAGTTGTAATTAAAAAAGCCAAAGATTGGTTTTCATTTGAAAGATTTCGTCAATAATTATGGAATTATGGTGGATAGACTTGGGCATGTAAATGCCACGATTGTCCGTAGAACATGGTAATTTGTCGAGCACAGATTGTCGAATCGACACTTGCTCTAACACGACATAGAAACGAATCTACATAGTCACATACACAGGCATCTACATAGTGTCCATATTATGTTTCTTTAGGTGGAACTGGAGCGGCAGAGCGAGAGAGGAGACATGAGCAATTATCAAGCCAATGGGGAATTCGATCTTGTTGATTTCTCTGCTAGGCGAAATGTCGAGTACTATTCCTGCTGCTCAGAACCTTATCCGGATATCACGTACGAAATCAAATTACGTCGAAGACCCTTATTTTATGTCTTCAACCTTATACTACCCTGCATCCTCATCAACGGAATTGGTAAATCTTCTTCTTTCTAAACAATAATGTAAATAATGTATACAGACTTATAGTTAAATAATAAACTAAAAATTTGGTCCTTGAATTTAAATTAGATCAAAGAGCTTCTTAAATTCTTCAAATCTTAGAGATTATTTTATGATGACCTTTAAAAAACGAGAGTTAGTTTATCCACGTTTGTCATGTTGATTTTTATTCGTTGAACGGTTTGCAAAAAAAAAAATAAAAAAATAAAGCAAAAGGTTTATTCGTTCAATTTTTCGATCGATTAGCACAAACGCCAGATATTTGAATACTTCACTCGTATCTTTTTTGCATACGAATAAATACAGTTATGTGAACTGAACATACACGTCAAGTTTCTTCCCCCATCAAACTTTAACGAGGATGTTTTATTCGGTACGGAATATAAAATATATATATATATATATATATATACCAGCATATAGGTATATCTTTTCTTAAACTGATTTATATTCTTGTTAAGATTCGAATATTTCACTTGCTATAGTATTTTTCTTGCAAATATAGTGAAGCTCTGCTCTTTTTATATTCTGTCGGATTTAAAATTTTATTGAATTCCTTGGTTGTTTTATCAATTGAACAAAATTTATATCTAAATCTTTTGATTTAAAAATTCGAATTGTAAGTTTAAATTTTTCTTGCAGCATTCTCATAAAATATTAAATAAAAATATGGCCATTGAAAAATTTGTAGATCTTTTTAAAACCAATAATTATGTTTATTATCATTTTCTCTGTATCTCGCGTTATTTGGCTCAAAATTTGAATTTTCGATTCAATGATGAAATCGATCTCTGATGAAAATGTAAAAAATAATTCGATAAATGGTTTTTATTTTTTATTCAGCTTTACTAGTGTTTTATGTGCCCTCCGAGTCAGGGGAAAAAGTCACGCTTGGAATCTCAGCCCTTCTGTCGATGACAGTTTTTCTGATGACTATTCGTGAAACGCTTCCACCAACTGAGAAGACGCCTTTAATTAGTACGTAATCAAAAAGAAAATTATTGATTAATATAAGTACAATACAGATACAATATTAGAAAAACTTTAATATAAAAATGCCTTGTTTTTCAAAATGAATCATAAATCAGTAATTAGTTATTTAATATTCACATATGAGAAGGTAATAATAGAATTTTAGATAGAAGTTTTTTTATTCCCTCTAAACTTTTTTTTATAGGTTTGTATTACGGAGTGAGCATTTGCTTGGTGTCTTTTGCATCAGGACTGGCGGTAGTGACTTTAAATTTACATCACCGTGGCGTTCGAGGAACGAAAGTGCCCAATATAATAAAATCCCTAGTTCTTGATAAGCTCGCTAGGATGGTTTTCCTAAACTTTAAGGACGTAAGTTTATTACGCAATTTACTACAACTGAATTCTAAAAAATGCAAGAAAAATAAAACTTTACCAGAATATGGAATTTTTAAAAATATTAGATACATATCTTTTAGGAAATACCAGAACCAGCACGAAGAAGAGAAAACAGTTGTCCTTTACATTGCAAAACTGAAAATTCGCAACCACAATTATCGCCCAAGTTTGTAGCCAGAAGAAGTGGCAGTAATAATGAAAATATTCATTTAGGTAAGCTATGGTTTTTTATTCAGGAACTAAATAAATTTTAAAATGTTAATCACGTATAAATTGGAACACCTTCAGTAGAGAACATAACTTTCCTGATCAGCTAAAACTATTCTGGTTCTAATTTACAACAATTTGAGTCCAAATTGAACTCTTTCATTTAAATCTACGTTCACTTTGGAACAGTAATAGAAAATTTTATTTGAATAGCATTCAGATTAAGAATCCATCGAATTTGTAAATCAAATATGGAGTGAATTGAAGAATCAAAATTAATTTCCGATCTTTACCTAGAAAAAGTAGAATATATGAATTATTCTCACTTAATTACGTCCTACCCTGAATGCACCAATTAGCTGCAGATATCGGAAAAGAAAGTGGTGGTCTTGAGGCGCAATGGTCTCGAGTTCTCGGGAAAGTTCACGGGACAATCGAGAGGAATGAGAGGCGGTTAATGGACCAGGATCGACGGGAGAGGACAGAAATCGAATGGAAACAGGTCGCCCTGGTCAGTGATCGCGCTCTTCTCTGTTTATTTTTTCTTACTACTATAATCAGCACTGCCGTAATTCTTTGTGGAGCTCCACCAAATTCGGAAGTGATAGTGACAGACAGTTAAAACTTTGTTACTCGAGTAACGCAACCAAATAATCGTTAAACAACTTAAAGAAACTCTGATAATTTTTAAATTCTACTATTTTGCCATTTTCGATTCTACAAATCGAAAAAGTTTCAGGAATCTTCTGTGGACTAAATAATTCCTTTGAAGTTAGGTAGATTCTCTCCCAGGTATTAAATATAATTTTTATATCCTTATGTGATAAACTCTTTTGTATATATGAATAAATTGTTTCTTCGATTCTATAAGTACAAATTTTTAGCAAAACATTTCTTAAAAATGAGGTAACCTTCAAGAATTTATCTTATTTTTCATAGATCAAAATATATTTTCATTTTTTAAAACATGAACATAAAAGCAGCCTTACAGATTTATTTAATACTTTTCTTTGATCGCTAAAACCCACCAGATAGTAAACAAGATATGTAAAACATATGTATCCAAACCTATTTTGTATCTCTTTCATCAATAGTAGTCAGGCACAGGTGCACAGGCAATTTTCACGAAATCCTCGTATTTAACGTGCCCATTAGAAGACACATTAGCTTCTCGAAAGATTTGCTCCACTAGAACGAGAATTAAATTTTTGTTTATTCTTGGAACTGGTTATTTATCTATATATGTAAATATTCACTAAAAAGGATAATCACCTTCTTTGCTGCTGAGTTTTTCTCCCCAGCGAAGCAACATATGTGCCAATTGACGAGCAGGTATTGTTCCAGTTCTGGAAGTATCTGCGGCTCGAAAAGCTTCTATCACTTCTTTTGGCAGCTCCTCTGCTGTTGTTTGCAAGTGCATTACCTCCAGGAAATCCGCAAAGGACATTTTTCCAGCTGAGAAAACAATTTTTTTAATACTTTCCCTGCAGAGATACGGTAACTGAAATTGAATAAAAAATGATGATCACCTTTGTCTTTTAAGTACTTGTTCAATTCAGCAATTGTTGGACTAAGACCCAGAGATCTCATGATAATTGTCAATTCATCCAGGGTTCGGATTTGTCCACTTCGTGCAAAGAGATAAAAGCATTCCCTGAATTCTGAGAATGGAAACAAATGAAATTGAACCTTTAATTGATAGTAATATAAATTACTTCTGATAACTCACCATCGATATCTTCCTCTCGAAAATATCGGGCCTACAACAAAAATAGATAATATATTATTTTACAAAAATATGTCCTCAATACATTGTAAAAAATCCAGTTGAAAATTTCCAAACGGTTAAGAAATATTTTACTATGAGTGACGTTAGAATAGTTATTGTTATTGTAAAAATTTACAACGTTAAACATATTATTTTTAACCTTTTTTGTGTAAAATTAACACGTCAAGCACTGATAATTTGTGTTCCCTAATCTATATACGTGGTATTTTCAACTAGATTTTTTTACACAGAAATCGTTCACATATTGAAATATCAAAGCTTTCAAAACAAGTAGAAATAATTGTAAAATCTACTGTAAAAAAGAAATTTTGTAATAACTTTGCCAAACTATATTTTTACCATATTTCCTTATTCTTCAATAAAGTTAAGAGCACAGCTCTACTTTCTTATCTTTTCGTTTATGTGCCAAACTGAAAACATAACCCACAAATTAGACGAGCTGTCATCTGTCATCTGTTGTAAAATTTCATGAAACTTTCAAGGTCATGTCAAACATTGCAAAATTTCAAAGATGGCGGCGGGAAAATTTAAATTATTTATACAGCGCCTTCCTTGCAGCATTTTTAAGTATATTTAGAGTAACAATTCAACACTTTTATTCAACGCATTCACAAATATCATAATTTTACTAAAAAAAAACACTAAAAGATATTCCAAAAAAATTTTAATTTGCAGTTTACGCGCATGCGCAATTAGAAGTTCTCTCCTTTTCCCACAAAGTTTCAGGAAACGATGAAACTTTGTCAGGAAACATTTGAAAGTTTCAATGTTTCAATGAAACATTTCATTTCTATCAGTCACATATTGTCAACAATCACGAGGTCAACGAGCTCCTGGCACTATATGCGCTTTTTTAAAATAAAATTTACCCTATAAAGAATGAATTAATACATTAAGTCAATTAGACGCGAATTTCACGTAGTAGCATTAGTTTATTTATTTTTTACTGTAAAAAATGACGAGGTGTTTTCATAAAAGTCATAAAAGTATGAGAAATACGAGTGACCTTTTAGGTTAGCAACTCAGGTTTTGCTTTGGAGTTTTAGAGTCATTTTGGAGTAATTCGAACTTCGAAGTCACGTAGTCTCGTAGCCGATCAGTATTAAGTCAGCTGCAACGCTTACGACATTTCTCCGATCTCCGCCTGCTCTATACGTAAATGTTGTTGTAATTGGATGCTCGTTGCCTTCGTTGTTTGTCACTGCTTATACATATAGTAATTGTTAGTACAATACGTCATTGCCGTCAGTTCTGTCGACTGTCAGTACTAAGTACTTAAGTAGCAGTCAGTAGTTCGCCAACTCTTGTGCGATTTGTATCGAGTTTTCGTTCGTGTATTAAAAGTGGAATCCGAATACGCGTTCAACGAAGGCTTGGTCTTCAGTTCTGCCAATTCTACATTAACTAAATTCTTTCTTCGAGAGGGATTTATCCTCTTTAAGCACCATTCATCCAAAGTGAGTTACCTGTCAGTTTCTATACCAATACCAAACCAATACTTTATTATTAGCTTTGGTTCGTCCTTTTGGTGAAAGGAAAAATATAATTGGATTTCGACATTTCTTTGTTACCTTTGTCAATCAAAATTGTTACCTGATTTCAACGAGGTTCAATTTTTTTAACAAAGAAAACTGAACTTGCAAAAACTTGCAAAGCTTGCTTGCAGGCATTTTCATGCCTACGTGACTATCTGATTTGTTTTCAAATTATCTCAAATTTATTTCTGTGGAATTCATGACGATTTGAAAACCAAAAGAGTTGATGATGACGTTTTTAGTATTTTGGAACAGACAAGGACGCCCTTGTTCAAAGTTCAAATTGGAGCCATTAACCGAGTATTAGTACTTTGTTAGTTTATTACGAGTTTTATATTATATAAGAAGGGATTGAATTTATTGCCATAACGACATTTTATTTTCTAGGCTCAAAAAGAAATAATTTAAGACATTAATTATCAGTATTCACACTATCAACACAAAGGTCAGGTTTTACAGATTACCACAAGCTTCCTGAAAAAAACGTGGCATCAGAAATGTTTTTCTCAAATGTTCCTGTATTTTGTTTTCAATTTTGCAACAAGTTTGTATGAATACTTAATTATATCTGAGTTGGATAAACAATTAGGTTTACATATTAACTCAGTGTAAATAACTCTTATGTGTCAAGTGTTTTCATCTCATATTAAATTCAAGGCTGATGATGAATCCAATATTTTTTAATATCCTATCTGAAAAGTCAGAAAAGCTCATAGGTAGATAGGTGTAAAATATTAAATACTCCATATTTATAAAGAAACGTACAATAAATCTAAATGAATTTAAATATTTAAAAATACAAATTACTTCTAAAGTTAAGTACTTTTTGCAAGTCATTTTTGTTGTTCGTACTTTTCAGTTTTATGTTTGCATTTATGCAATAAGATTTTGTTATATCATTAGTTGTTATATGTATTCGAATTTAAAGACCATGTACCTACTTTTTGCATTCTTAGTTCAGAAAGTTAAAAGGTTTTTTTTTATATTTTCAACTGCCAGTTACTCTTATTGATTTATATTCAGAACATTGTGCGGGTAGATTACGCCAACTTTAATTGAGTTGCAAACTAGCTGTTCAAAAGTGAAGTCATTAAGTAAATAATTATCAGGCTGTTATCTATAAAGGACATAGATTTCTATTTTATAATTTTATCTATTTCAGGATCATTGTTTTATTTTTCAAATCAGCAATCGAAGTGCATATGCTGAAAGTGCACTTTGATTCAGATTCCACTGGGTCAAGGTCGTAAAAAGAATTTATTGATATCGGTGCAAGCCCAACTTGCGTTAGTGACGTACTTCTCGTACTACTTCCGCCTTCGATAAATAGATGCCATGTAGCGGGAGACTAAAAATAAAATGTTTCTTTGAGCAACTAACTTCAAACTCAAAGAAGTCGGATTCTGCGATCTAGACATCTAGAATTCTAGACCACGCGTGCACAACACAGCCTCACTTAAGAGAAGAGATCAAGGCCTTTGCAAAATGTGTCTCAAAGTTTCTTGCTCCAAAGTCAAGTTCTAAATGAACTGATGAGAACTGTATTTCTATTCAAAACGTGTGTGCCCTATTTCAAAATTATTTCTACTACAGAGAATAAAAACAAAAACGGAAAGTGTATTTAATTATAAACAGAATCAATAGAAATTGATTTCAGTTTGAACCATGTATAAAAGATATAAAACGTAGATAGGGAAACATGTGACTTTGATAGATGATATCTGATCTGTAAAACGTAGCAAACACAACACATTTGTTTGCCAACGCATAAATTAACGAGTCTCCAGCGAATACTCCGTACCTTACTTTTCTAGCATTTTATCAGTAAAGTGAAATAATTTCTCAAAGATAAAAATCGATAAAATCATCATATCGGAAGCTCTTGACATATGTTTTTTGCTTATCTGTTCTGCCTTTCTTCTAAAAGTTTGTAGCCAAAAAAGTTGATGAGTCAATTTTTGTTATTTCTGACAAATTTTTTACAGGGATTAGAAAAACAGTTTTCTTATCTCTAAATTGATAACTAGGAATCTCTATTTTTCTGAGTGTGCTCGCTTGTTGGCTCGGTTCCAAAAGTGAAGATCAGAGCTGATCAGAGTATTTGCTAATATTAATTATTTGTAACGTAGATTGCAAAGACAACAGCAATTGTAATTTGGCTATTTCTTTATACCTAAATTTAATTAAAAACATAAATTCTCACTTAGTAATTGTACGATAAAATAAGTATGATAAAATTTAAAACGTGCTTCTTTCTATTTAAACGAGGGCAAAAGTCTGTCTGAATTATATCTTCTGGATTGCATACGTGATGCAAATTAATACTCCTATTATTCATCGATTGCATCAATCAGAAGTACAATACATGTTTGTTATGAAAACAACAATCGTGGAACTGCTGGAAAATAATAAACCTGAACTTTGCACATTCATTGTTAATGAATTTGCATAATATTTGTTTCTAGTTCTAGTTTTTGCATTTCTATTAATAGGAATGAATAGACGTTATAAAAGGTTTTAAAAACATGCTCGTTTTATTTTTTAGGTGTTACAAAAGTCCACCCTCGCTCGAAAGGGCGGTTCAGGGCGGAAGGGAAGCAATAAGACTGATTAAGAAGATCGAATTGCGAATTGAAAAGTTGTTAAAAATATTAGAATTTCGAGGGAGATGAGTGGTCATGCCGCTGGCGGTCCTGTCGAAGGCAGTCAAGCGGTTCTCGAAAGGATTCAAGTTACAGTCTTGCCGAGTACGAAAACGGTACCAGTAAATCTCTCTGCTTCGTCCAACCCCGAAATGAAAGTGGATACTCAAGTGGTGAAGATCCTTTAAATTAATTTTAAAAAATTCCAGCTTTATTTCTAATCAATATTACAAAGTTTGTTGAGAGAAATTGTTAAACTAACTGATTTAATTACTATGATGTAGTCAGATTTTTTATAATGACTAAATTGAACAATTGAATTTTATTACAGGATGAAAACAATGGGATATCGAATACACAGAGGGTCTGGACGAGTTTGGTGGCAGGAGCGATTGCTGGAGCCGCTGCTAAAACTGTGATAGCACCGCTTGATCGTACAAAGATCAACTTTCAAATATCGAAAAAGCCTTACTCTGCGAAAGCTGCTATCCATTTTTTGGTGAACAGTTATCAAAAAAATGGACTTGTCAGTTTGTGGCGAGGGAATAGTGCAACCATGGTCAGGATTGTTCCCTATGCTGCGATCCAATTTACATCTCACGAGCAGTGGAAAAGGCTTTTGCACGTTAATAGTCCAGAGACGTAAGTCTCAATTCAATTTTACAAGGAAGTAAAAACTATTTCAAAAGCAATTTACTGGTTGGAGCTTTAGGAAAAAATTTGTAAAGAAAAGTTTGATTTGAGAACTTCAGTATTTCTTAATGATTCCTATTATTTCCCTTGGAAAGTTTAAAAAGAGCAATTGGATTTACAATTTTCCAAACCTTAATGTTTGAAATTTAAGGACTACGCTACAATTTCACTAAAATTACAATCTTTTCTTTCTCTAATTTCAGTGCAACTTCAGGAACCAAGTTTCTCGCCGGGTCACTAGCGGGTGTGACGTCTCAGGGTCTGACGTATCCGCTGGACCTGGCGAGAGCCAGAATGGCGGTGACGCACAAGGACGAGTACAAAACGTTGAGGCAGGTCTTCAGTCGAATCTACAGGCACGAAGGCATCCTAGCTTTTTACCGAGGTTTCCCGGCGACGATACTTGGGGTCATTCCATACGCTGGCTTCAGCTTCTTCACATTTGACACGCTTAAGGATCCATTGGCCGGTGAGTCGGTTCATTCACGAATTCGCTTCAGGCCGCGAGACATGTGCATTGTTTGAAAAAATAATATAAAAATACACGTCCAATGGCTCGTATCAAGCAGAATGCTGACAAGTACCGTTTCCCGGTCGAGGTCTTACTACTTTGACCGAGACGCTTGTGAACAGTCCATGATGACTTTTAAGTGTATGCTTCATGTTGGATGATGACCACGTGTCGGTAAACAGTGTACACAGTGAATAGTCCTGGATTGACGGCTCTGGCGGCTTTGGTTTGCGGCGCCGCTGCTGGGGTGGTTGGACAGACGAGCAGCTATCCTTTCGACATCGTCCGGAGGAGGATGCAGACCTCGGCAGTCAAGGGTCAACAGTACCGAACCGTCATCAGAACCACTAGGAAGATTTATACGTAAGACGATTTATTCCTGTGGCTTTCTAGATTTTTTCCATTTCGAGCCAAGGAAAAATAAAGCTTAAAGCTCTAATAGCTTTTTAAGGTGTATTTTTTTGTTTTTTGAGTACTAGATTTTCAATATTTTTCCTTGACTGGAGTTAATTTTACATTTTCATTTTTTAACCAGCATGCTACCAAAT
Source organism: Synergus itoensis (assembly GCA_904066005.1). NCBI lineage: Eukaryota > Metazoa > Arthropoda > Insecta > Hymenoptera > Cynipidae > Synergus > Synergus itoensis. The sequence goes on along the minus strand of CAJFCP010000704.1, from coordinate 360,991 downwards.
ATTAAAAATTTACCTTGTGTTTAAACAGGGTAATTAGTGCAAAGTATTCTTTGATACATAGGGATTCTTTTTAACTCATACATTTATAAAAAGAACATCTTTACTAGTAAATAGAAAAAAAAACCCTTAAAAATATCTGCCTTTAAAAAAAAAAAAGAATATAGAAATCATTCACAGATATTTTTCAGAGTTTTTTCAATAACCAAAATTTGAAGATTTTTTCAGTGAAAATTCTGTGAATACTCTAAAACTAGTTCTTGCAGGTCAGATAATTTTATTTTTTGAAGACAAAAGGACAGAGGATTTAAATTTCAAACCAGTATGAAAATATCTCAAGCTTTTGAATCTTAAAAACTTGTTTTAATAATCTTCTTAAATTTCCCGGATTTTTCAATAGACTTTTTTTACTGGTTCTGGAAGTTTAAAACGTCATGGTGCTGATGGTCATCGTAAACCTGATCTTTAATTAATTTTACAATTTGCCTTGAAGCTTTATTAAAATGAAACTGAAACTGATTGAGCACCATGTAGTTTTAAATTTGCAAGGGAAAGTATCAATCGACACTTGTCTGCTTTTTTTCTAGTGAGGAGGGAATAATGGCCTTCTACAAGGGCTTGAGCATGAATTGGGTGAAAGGTCCTGTGGCTGTGGGAATCAGTTTCGCAACCTATGACGTGTTAAAAGATACGATGAGAAAATTCGTTTGTTGATGTTGATTCTTCAGGGAATGAACTTTGGATTTTGCGAACCTGCGTGCGTTCGATAAACGAAATGAAAGGTGAAAAATTGGATTGAAGGGTCAAAAGTCCAATTCTCGATCGGTTCGAATGTTCTATGTTATGTAGGATATAATAGGATCAAGTAAAGACCCTTAAAGATCAAGAGCCTTCTGTACATATTTCTGAAAATATCTTTGAAGAAGAGTATGTCAATGTCAATATTTTACTGTCAATAATAGTAATTTTCTAAAAAAAAAAAGGTTCTACTATGTTAATCTGATTGAAGCTATTCTCGGATTAGATTAGAATTGATTAATTAATAATTAATTATTAATTAATTAATCTCATTAGATTCAGGGGTTATAAATTTTGTAAATACTTTATAATAATTATTACTAAAGTAAAATGATGTCATTGATGCAAGGGACTATTAAAAATCTTCGAGTTTATTCCTACATTTTTAGAGTTTCAAACATATTTTGTTGATATTTTTTTAACGATTTTAACACATCACAAAAAACGAGTCATATTTTTTACTGAAGCATTTGTGTTGTGAAATCATTGTTTATTTTTTTATCCTTTACTCCTGCCGTGGAATATTTAAATCACAGTAATTTTATAAATCGTTATTTTTACTAATTCCAATTATCGCGAAAACAAATATGTAATTGTATATGTAGTGTATCTTTACAAGTCTGTATCATTAACGATGACTTAACTATGACAATATCTTGTTATTGCACAATTTTTTAAAAATCGATCACTGATGTCTAGAAGTTTTTTATCTGCGGACTATCTTTGTTATCGTCTTCCATCGAGTGGTTAGAAACATAAATATTTTACAATGTTGGTTCGAAATTTGTATTTTTTTTATTTACTCAACTTATGTCTCAGTGAGTGAACTCTATTTCATTACCAATAAATCAAATTACAATCGAAAAAGGAAATTTATTTCTGGAAAATCGAATCTAAATCTTCCTAAATTAGAAACGAGTTTTCACTGTCGGGCATCATTTCAGTTGTTTAAGACGATAAAATTAAAAAAAAAAAAAGTGAAATAAAAATGTTAAAGAAAGATCAATAAGCCTACTTTATTAAATACCCCTTCTAAATAATTCTATTAGAAATAAAAATTGTAAAATTTACCTTGTATAAAAAGTCTTTTTATTCTGAGACTTTGAATTATAAATCAAATCAAGCCAGTCATTTAAAAATTACAATCTCTCAATATACACTTTCAAAATACAGACACAAAATTATGTACGATTAATCGCAGTTCCATGACTTAACCCAGGTGATTAACTCCAAAAGAAAGAGACCTTACGCTTACATGCCAGGTGACCTACAACACAGACTCAAAATCATATTAACATCACTGGACCTTTGTCACATATTTCAATTCTCACTTCGAAAATAAAGTTAATAATTAAGACTAAACATGACTTAATCGAAGGCAAAATTTTTACAAAAATTCTGAATTTTCCAGATTACCTGGTATTTTTTCTTCAGGCGTTTTACTTATAAATTCATAAATAATCGACACTTTCAGAGTTTTTGTACATTTGCTCACCTTAAAGTGTTCTGTTCATATTAAAATTGAAAAAGAGGATGGAGTAAATCTTACTTAGGTTTTGTTTCCTGATCATTAACATATCTAATGTAAACTTCCTGTTCATCGGTACCGCCAGGAGGAATTTCGGCTTCGTTAAGATATGAAACGCCTATTGCGAGAACAGTTCCATCCTGACTAAAACTAAGAGCCGCTACTCCTGCATTGTACCTATGGAATTGACAAAGTCGTTTTTTGTTGAATCCGTCCCAGATGTTCACGTATCCGTCGGAACCTCCTGTGGCGAATGTATTGTATATGGAATGGAAACTTATCGCGTTTACGGGGTAAATATGTTCTACGTTGTTTTCCTTTATCCTATGGCATTTGAAGGCGTACTTCTTCTTCTGTGCTTCTGGAGTTGTGTCAAGGTATTCGACTGCCACGCGACCTTCTATACTGCTCAGAACGTAACCCTATAAATAAAGATATACATATATATTAATCAATTCTCGACTGAAAAACTTTCTACTTAAGTAAAGTAAAATGGTATTGAATGGTAATTGTGCACCTGTTCGTTGGGGAATCCCTTGATGCATCTCGTTTGGTATTTCAAACTACTTTCTCGACGTTGGAACATTCCAGCCATGTTTCTGAGGTCCCATATGCACACTTTTCGTTTAGCTGTGCCAACTACAAATTTGTCTCCACAAACAGATAATGCTAGAACTACGTCAGGTTGAAGATAACTGCCCACACAAGTGGGACTTCTTGGATCCCAAAGTTTTACTGCAGCGTCCCAACCTCCAGTTAAAATCGCATTCACTGCTCCACAGTATTCTACTTTTCTAATTGGTTTGTCGTGTGCTCCCATTACGGATTCTATACCGAAAAAGCAGGAACAGTTTTGTTAAATAATTGAAAAAAATCTTGTTTACATTTTGCGCATGAATAGACCTCTATTTTATGCAAAGCGCATATAATCGCATAATGTCTCAGAATTGAATATTAATTGAAATCTTTGCGATTTATGGAGTTTCTAAGTTAAATAAAGAAGATTCGTCATCGCATAGAAACACATAATTTTTTTTCAACGCATAATTTTTGAATTTTCGCATAATTTTGGAAAATTTCGATTTTTGCATGGAAATTTTGTTTTTAATTGGCAAAAATTCAAAAATTTTAATACATTTTATAATAATTTATTGATTTATTACACTACCAAACAGAAGTTTGGGTTCGCCTGTTTTTCGATGATCGCTTAAGCTCTCCTAAGTTTAATTACACCAAAGATCACATTTTTTCTTTTAAGTAAATTAAAAGTTATCAAAATGTAAGACGAAGTTACTTTTTCAATTTTTTAAAATTGCAAAGAACACGTTAAATTTCAATGTTTTGTAAAAATATCAATAACTTTCGAATAATGAACATTTTTTCAATTTCTTGCACTTATTTTAAAAGTAGATTTCTATAGAATTTGCTAGACTTATTTAAAAAATTGTAGAATTGTTTCTCTGCATTTTACAAGGGCTCAAATTTGGATTTGAAATACGTAAAAAGTTCAATATTATCTGGTTTGTAGGAAAATAATAATAAAAATCAAATTAATGTAAATTTTAATATAATTTTGCAGAAACATCATGATTAATGATTTTTTATATTTTATAAAAATATTTTTGTCAGCAGGAAAAATATTCAAATATTTCCAACTTTTTCACGCCAACTTTAAATCCCACACAACGCAAAGTACAAAATGTCAGATTCTATAGAAAGTTATCTTTAAAATAAGCTCCAGAAATTAAAAAAATGTTCATTATTTCGAAAAGTTATTGATATTTTTATAAAACATCGAGATTTGACATAATATTTATGCCAGTATTGAATATTTAAATTAAATATAGTTCTGATTTCTTCATCGCACAATTTCGCATAATTTAAAGATTTTCAAGAGCAGAAAAAATGATCTCTACACATGAATATTTCGAATTGCAACTTTCTCAAGCCTTCAAATGCACAGTGGTGAATTATAAAAGAGCATTAAAGCAAGGATTATATTACCTGTGTTTGTGTTAATGTCGTACATTTTCAATGTGTTTCCTAAACCACCGCTGTAAGCATGTACTGCATCCTAAACGAAAAAATAATAAAATTGTAAATTTTTAACAAACTTTAACCGGTAAATAGTAAAACAGATTAATAAAAAATAAAAACTGATATAAAATAGATTAATCACCTGAAAGGCTACGTCTAGTACAGGTAAGTCATGATTATATTTCAGCCTCATAGAATTTGCATGAATATCATACAATCGAACAGTACTATCCCAGGACGAAACAAGAAGAAATTGAGTAGAATTTGGGCCAAATTCAACGGCCGAAATCGCATCGGAAGGTGGCGACTTTAATTTAAATTCTGTACGAGACTCCATTATCGTACAAATTAGATTTATCTAAAAACAATAATAACGGATTATTTGTAGATAACCTTAAAATTGTTACTAACACCAAATGTGCAAACTTACCTATAAATCAAGGATTAATTATATTTCTTTCAAACTTTTCCGACTCCAGATCGCTTATTTATTACTTAAATTATAAATAAAGGTGCAACCACTGCAAGCAAGAGTTATAATAATTAATAATTTCTCTTGTTTCCAGTGGCCCCAACTCGAGCTCCGTACTCTACTGCGCATGCGTCGCACTCGATACCTGATTGGTTGCTATTCGCGCGCAATTTGAAATGCTAAAAAATATTATACATTTCAAATTACGCGCGAATAGCAACCAATCAGATACCGAGTGCAACGCATGCGCAGTATAGTTTGGGGCTCCTGTTGGGGGGGGGGCACTGGGGTTCGTGATGGCTAGGGTTGTGAGCAATGAA
>CAJFCP010000704.1:325840-345839 GCA_904066005.1 Synergus itoensis | reverse complement strand
TCGTATAAAATACAAATAAAAAACTCACTTTATATTTTTGAGTATTTCAGTACTGTTCAAACTAATAAAACAATTTTTTATATAAACTTTTCCATCTTTTATTTTAACCTCATTCTCAAATTTTAAAAATTTCATTGTCTTCCAAAGCGATTTTCATTTATTTCGGGTATAATGACAAATATGTAACAAGATTAAGGTTCAATGGGGGTAATCATTGTAAAGAACAGAATTTAATAAGATGATTAATCTTTATTGGATGATTCACTTTGACAACTTTTTTTAAACAAATATGCTTTTGGAAAAAGCTGTTGCTGTTGAGATTTCTAACAAATTGTTAGAAATCTCAACAGCAACAACTTTTTCCAAAATGTCAATCGTCAAATTGTCAACACCGGCTCTGTGATGAATTTAATTTCTCACCTATTTATTAATTTTTTAGTTCGTTATAATTTTAATAAATTAATGAGATTTTGTATTTTATAAGTAATAAGTTTCTTCTAAGAAAAAGGCAATATGAAACTATTAAATCGCGTTTCGTCCTCATTTTGTAAGAGGTTATTAAACACACATTTGAAGAAAGATACAAGTTTTCAGTGGATACAGCCTGAAGGATTTAAAAAGGATATTTCTCTCTATAATCCTTTATTAAAATCTAAAATTCCATTAGTATTAAAAAACAAGAATGTCGTTACGTGGTACACATGTGGGCCAACAAACTATTAGCGCTACAGAGCGGAAAAATATTTATCTATGATTTTCATTGAGTAAAATGGAGAATGGAATTTTGAGCTTAACACTTAGGTCCCCCTTGTTAAAATCTCTAGAAATTCTGAAATGAAAAACACACACAGTGAAGAAACCAGAAAAAACCGGGTTAATTAATAAATTATCTAACATTTTAGACATGTAAAAAACTAGTGAGATAAAAATGAAATAAAACAATATCATTCATTAACAATGAAAACGTTTCTTTATTCAATAATTCGTGGTGTAGTATAGAGATTCAACACTTTTATTACAGATTATTCTTGCTAATAATTAACAATTGAGCTTTTTATATAATATAGTTTAGAAATTTGCAATAAACTTAAGACATACACAATTCATTGTCCATTACATCGCTTCAAGAAACGAACGATCTGCGGATTAATCTAGTGCTGTACAATTTTTATTACAAGGTGCAACTCTGAACGACAACTTCTTAGCAAACATAAACAGGTCAACTGAATAATTAAAAATCTCTTGAAAATTAATGTTTTTTCATGTCTTTTTAATTATGTAATTAAAATTAATTTTCATACGAATATTAAACTAGCTGTGAATTCGATCTCGGGTGTTCCCTTTTAACTATATTTATATATTTTTTAGTGCTCATTTGTTGAGCACTTTGCTTCCTCATAGAGGAAGCTTAAGCTTGTTTTCTCAAAACAAGGTTTAGGTTATCAATTATATTGAACCAAAATCTGTTCTTATTGCCTTTCAAAATAAGCCTTCCATGATTCAAGGTCAAAAAATTAAAAAAAAAATTTTGAAATTATTTCACTTCAAAAATGGATATATAATTATTCATATTTTTTCATATTTTTACATTCTCACCAGAGAATGTATTAGATTTGTGTAAAATTTGACCCCCCCATTTTTAAATTTAAAAACATTTAAAAAAAATAAGAACATTATGTACCAATGAAACGGAAATTCCCTATTCGGGAGAATCGATCAATGGAGTCGCAGATCGTTTGTTATCGCTAATAAATGCAGCGTAAATACATCTTGACAAACGTCGCTTTCTTAAACGTTATTGGTATGAAAAAACATCGTAAATGTAAAAAAATCACAATAATCGTATCCTTAAGCTATTTATAATCGACGTCCTGACGTTTGACTGATTGAGAAAATATAATAAGTTTCGCGAGCAAGACTCTGTTTACAATAAATGCGGAGCGAATTGTCGCACTTGGGAAAGTAGGACAATCTCGCTCATTTGGTATCTCAGCCTTACTTGCCTCTCACTTGCGAACGGCCGCTCAAAAATATAAAACTCAAGACACATAATTGGTTCGAGAAACTATACTCTTCTCAAGTATTTCGGTTTCAACAAAGTATTATAAATTCTCACAGAGAATTAAGAAAAATATCTTCCTAGTATGATTCATTCTACTTTAAAAGTGATCGAGCTTCACGATGACATGATCTGAAGAAGGATCCGGCAATTTGACGTCCAACCAATCCGCATTTTGTCGATCTTCAGTGTCGGTGGCTTTTAAAGCCAGACGATGTGCGGGAGTTGCGTTGTGAGGAACTTTTAGTTCAACCGTTTTTCGAAACTCCAGGCCTCGTGGTCCACACTCGACCAAAGGGCTAAGCATCTGCTCACCTGTTGCAAAAGTAAATAGTTATTAGAAAGTTATAAACATTATCAATATTATTTAAAACTATTTTGCGTGCAAAATTATCTTGATTCGGATTAAGTCGGAGAGACTTTAATGCAATTTTGTCACCAGATTCTCTCAAATCCACCACCGTGATTTGAAAAGAGTAAGCTCACCATGGTGCATAGGAGGGGAGATCAAGGACCAATGGCCACGAGAATTACTACGCGACTCTACAGCATTAGCAGCAGTTATTGTGAAGTAGATCTCTTGGCAAGTGTCGGAGGGAATGGCACCAGGAGGTATCGTCAAAGAGACACCTCCTGGACCTTCCAAAACACCACCGTCGCTACCAAATATTCCTCGTGCCTTCCCCATCGACCTATGACTAACCATTATCCCTCAGTTAGTTTTTGCGGGTTTTTATTGTCCTTACCACCAAATTCTTAATTTTTATTAGATAGGCTCAGAATTAAATTAGTTCCGAAGGTACGTAACTTCTGCAATCGGTACTCATTGATTTCAGAACTAACATACCCCATGATTAGTTCACAACTTTAAATCAAGAATTTAATTTACAATTTTAGATTATAGCAGAAACTTGTCCTTCATTTATCTATTTAATATTTAAGCAGTTTTCATATATACACATAGAAGCACCTTATTTTATTTTACCTCATGTTGTGATGTTGTAGAGGCTTTCGATAAAGTTCAAAGGCACTGCCTCGTTGTTCTCTGCTTCCTGCCAAATCTAATCCGCTAGGTTCTCTGTTGTGTCCTGAATTTGCAGTATTTGAATTTTGACCAGCATTATTACCCCCATGACTGTTGCTGTGACTATGGCCATTGTGATTTACATTATTGCGATTGTGATTGTGTCCCATTCCAATTTGGCCAGCACTGTTGCTGTGGGAGTGGGTCATCATCGGAGGACTGGAGTGCGGATGCGAGTGACTGAGACTGTAACTATGAGATGGCGGGGAGGTATGATTGTGAGTGTGATTCGAGTTCATCGAATAATCGTTGCCTCGATTCGGGGGTGGAATGTTGTAATAATATTGGCCACTGTTTCTCTGCACGTTACCCCCATTTTCCGTCTGAAAGAATTTGGATTTTAATTTATATCCCAAATGCCTTATTCTTAAAAGAATGTTTTAAATAAACATAATTTAAAATCTGATTAGAATGTTTTCAAATCCGAAGGGCTTTCAAATGTTTTTTGTCATAAATTAGGGCACTTTAAAATTAAAATTTTAATTCTTTTTAATTTTAAAGTTTTATATTAAAAATTACATAAACTACGGGAACCTATATATGGCACTTATTGATCTAATTCTGAATTAAGCTTATATTCTCACCCCATTGTGCACATGCGATGTAGCAATTGAGTAGCTTTTCGCGTGCTGATACAGATTATTTCCGCCATTCTCGTCTTGAATAATCGGCTGCTGTTGTGGTGGTCTGTAATTCTTGGGCTTCGGTGGAGGTACGGGCTTGTAGGTTCCACCCGGTTTTCCTTGCGGAGGCGGAACTGGTTTGTAGTTGTCCGTTCGACTACAATATATAAAGCAAAATGTCTAGCATACTTGGGTGCCTAATATTAGGTACTCATACAGGAATAGGACATGGACTTGGACAAATGACAAATCACAAATTATTACAAAATTTCAAATCTCAAACTAAAGTATCGCGTTTGGAAACGTAAATTCTACAAGCTCTGCGCAACGGTCGAGGCTTATGTGCTACCACCCTGTTGAGAAAATTTTCTCGAGTCAATTAATAATTAACAAACAGAAAATTATTTATTGAAGTTATTTGATGAAGTTTTATCAATTTTATAAAATTTTATCAGGATCAGGAAAAATGCAGTTGCCTTTACCTGTATTTGGCGTAGTCTGTCCTAATTTGAGGATCCTGAGCAGGAATTGGTTGGGCGGTAGATCTCGTAAATCTGTAAGGATCGTGAGGCTTAGAAACCGAAAGGCCGCTTTTCAAATCGTCAGGAACGTTTGGTCCCAGTCGTCCTGTAGACGTGTTTAGGCCTGGCATGGGGTAAACTGTATTTCCATTGGTGTTATTATATGAATCATAGGAAGACATGCTGTCGTAACTACCCTAAAATTAAAAAGAAAAGAAAATTGTTAGGCTGACTAAATGAGGTTTCTGAAAACTGAAATTTAAGTTTTATTGGTAGATTTTTTTTTGATTATACCGATTTTGGTTGAGGCCTTTCGAGAGAGGAAGTGGTGTTTGCCCTATGGGGTGTCGCGTTGATGTAGTTCCCCATGTCCAGGACCGAATCAGTCTTATTGATAAGTCTCTCCTGAGCTGAACGACCAAGGGTTCCTCGAGGAGTCTGAGTGGTAGTCGGTTTGGCGTTTCTGTCGACACGAGGCGGAAGATCAGGAGGTCCTTGATGGGGAGATCGAGGTTGAGGCGGACCTCCAGGGTATTGAGAAGGCATCGGTGGAGGATTTCCACCCTGTCCCGGCAATGAAAATCCGTATTTACTGTCTCCTACTCCTCCCTGAGACCTTCTCTTCTGTTGTTCAAATGCCTGGAATTCAAATAATAATAATCTAATGATTTGAATCTAATTGAACTAATCTAAAGAATAATCTCATTAGCTTACAAAATGTTTAATTATGTTTTGAAGATAGTTGGCTTTAAATCGTTTTAATTTATTTAGATATTCTGTTAGTTCCCCTTTGTATTATTATAGTTAATAAAGCAACGAAACATACCTGGTAGCTGGTGGTATACGGCGGAGGTGCGATGGCGTCATCCTGCGTAGCGATGCTGGGATCTGAACTACTCTTCAGGCGTGAGGGTGGCCCCAAAGCGCCGGGAAGGGGAGGTGCGGGGCTTAATTCCAGATCGCTCTCCGGGGAGGATGCGTAGGAGAGGCGTGAAGTCATCGGGAACAGGAAGTCATCCGAGAGGGCCTCTTCCGGCTACGCTCACAGAAAACACGGGACTCCACATTAATGATTGTTACGTGATGTAGATTGTCAGTTTGCCAAGAGATGCAAAACAGTTAAAAGCTTTCAGACAAGACTAGTTGCATTTTACTTTATTCCAGATTTTAATCCAGCTTAATTAGAAGCATTATTAGTTCTCTAGTGTTAGCGTATAATGAATCTTACTCTAGCGATGATTAACAAAGTAGCACCGAGTTAGTTTATTAACAATTGATTATTAATAACGATTAACAAAAACATTAAAACATGCAATAGACAATATAGAAAATTTAATAGAAGAGATGCAATAAGATAAACATGCAGTGAGAGTGATTAAAAATATTTTTAAAGTCATGCGATATGATTTTGATTATTTCTTTCGGTCTCTGATGTCAAGAATAAAAATAGAAAATGGATTTTTCCGTTTTGGATTAATAATATTTTTGGAAGTTTCAATGTTTATTCTTGAATTGGAAACTTACGATCGAAGAACTAGAATCTAAAGCAGTGGACAACACCGAAGGCAGGGTAGGAATTTATATGTAGCCGAAGAATTGCTCATGAATGACGTTTGAATGTTGGGGTTGAGGTAGTTGAGGTAAAATTGTGATTGAGGGAGAAGGTGGTCGAGGGGGAGCTATGCTGTTGTTGTTGTTTTGCTCGCGAAAGTTGTTCGCATCGGAGGAAGCGGGTGGCGTTGGAGGCCGATAAGGATGATACGGAGGGAGATACAGATCCGACACCATTTCTATGGGCTACAACCAACACCGGACAGTTAAAAAAACAATAATTTTTAAACATTGACATGATTTATCATCTATCCTCTTTCGGAAACAAATCTATCTGTTATAAATCATTTTTACTCCCTCTGAAACTAATTACTTTAAATTCACTTATGTGTCATTAGGAAACTTTTCAACAATGACGATTTGATAAAAGCAGAGAAAGAACAAGATTTCTGTCCTATATTGGATCCAAGGATTTTCTGCGTTGTCCGGATGAATGTTTTTAAGTTGTGCGCGGCACAAAAGTGCATATCCCAATTTAAAAGCAAGAGCTCAAAAATTACCTTTGTCTGACTCATCCAGAGAGGACCTTGTTGCTGTCGATCGATCAACTCTCTGAGTTTTCTGTACCAGGATTCTGGCGTGGTTAGAGTGATCACTGCACTGAATGTATGTCCCCAAATTTTGTCAAGTTTTTGACACTGCTCTAAGAGTTTTTTGCTGCTCTTGTGTGCCGATCTATAAAGGGGAATTTTTTTAATGATAAAGCTCTAGTTGATTTAAAATTTTAAGTGGATATGGGAAGAAAGTCTAAAAGAACGTACTTTGGAATACCAGCTCGCATTTCTTTGATGACTTGCTTGGTTTCAGCTTTCAAGAAAATAACGATGGGGTAGAATTGAGCGTAATTCAGACGATCAACAGCATTTGGTGTAATATCCAAGAGCGCGTGTTTTCCTCTGTCCATGACTTCTCGAATGGCACTGAGACGAATAATTCCGGAAGTCTTTGAGCTTTTACCACCAGTTTCTTCCATTTGGCTTTCCATTTCTGTGAGAAAATCATTTTATTAAAATTGATATTCATACAAAATTGATTTAGTTTAAATGGAGCGTTTTTTAAATTACAGTAGTTTTACTTACGAGGGGAAGTGAATTTATCCGGGAAGTCCTTGAGTAGCTTTTCCCTGGCTAGATCGGCAACAGGACCGAATAAAACGACAGGTCTTATGAAGCCAGGATGTCTGAGAACGACGCGTTCGTAGGCTGGGAATTTGCTCACACTGTCAGAGAAGACGACATCGTCCCAATGATCCTAAACGAGATTTTAATTCATATACTAGGGAATTTAGTTTAAAAATGCAAGACAATAAATTTAGTAAACTCACTCTTCCGAGAGATTTAGAGCGTCGATGACTGCCTCTTCTTCTTCGGAAGAAACTTCCCCTGCTTTCACTCGCGCTTAATTCTTTTTTCGTAGCGTTAAATTGGGCAGTAGCCAGTTCTTCTGCCCGAGCTTTATTCGGGATAATTCCCTTTTGTACTTCCTGGTTGTTTCTTCCTATTCGAAAAACTTGCCAAGAACCTACAACGCCGTTGTGCAAAGTGTCTACAACGTGAAAGACATCTCCACTTCGGAAACTCATTTCGCCCTTTTCTGGTTGTTCATAATGAAAATGTGTTCTAGAAAATAGCGTAATAATGTAAATATAATTAAAGTTAAATTATAAAAGATAAATAAATAAATTTGAAATAAATTTTAAATAATAAAAAATCATTTTTCATGAAAATGAGATTTGTATGCATAATATTTAATAAAATGAATACTCACTTTATATGGAAAGAATCCCCTCGCGCAGAGGCGACAATTTGATCGTATTCTTGCCGTCGGTGCTGAACGATGAGATCAATTTGTTCCTGCAGACTGAGTAAAAAAAGTACGGCTTCTTCTCTCGTCACGCCTTTCATGTCCATATCATTCACCTAAAGAAGATATTATATTCATTTTAAATCCTGAATTTATTTTCACATTATTAAAAATCTCAAGAAAAAAGTAATTGATACCTTCAGAATTTTATCCCCAGGCTGTAAACCCTGAAGGGAGGCAGGACTTCCGGGTTGAACGGCTGTGACGAAAACTCCAGTTTCGTTTCCTCCAGTTAATCGAACTCCAACAGAACCTTCTTTTTGGAAAGTTATAAACCGAGGATCCGGCCTATAAATTAAAACAGATTTTAAAATAAATTCGTATCCAAAATTCAACTCATAAAGTTCAAGTCTGTTTATTGAGACTTACATTGGTTGTTTTGTTCTCTGTATAAGAGGATCTTCCTCATAGAGTTGTCTTCTAGAACTGTAGTAATCTATAAAAGTGAATAATAAAATACTACATATTTTAATTCTTAGATGACATTTTTTAAACTTTTTATATGTATATATTTCTAAAACAAACCTTCAGGTCTTGGAGGTGGAGGTCTGGGTGGATCAACAGTGGGGGTCGCTGGCAAATCCAATTGACTTAAAGAGACGTCCATCAAAGGACCTCTCGACCTACCCCTGGGAGCAAGATTGCTTTTATCTTCGAGAGGTTGCCTTGTTGGAGGTGGAACGTAGAGGTTTTGACTACTGTAACTCGCTCCGGAGAGATAATCACCGCTTTCTCCTTTGCTCTGCTGATGCGAGTGAGAGTTCGAGGGAGCTTCTCTAGTAACTACAATCGACAAACGATCTTTACACTGCTCCATAAGTTTTTTGGCTTCCTTTAGACTCATGTTGTCAGCAGCCACACCCCCAATTCGAGTCAAAACATCACCAGGCTTAACTCCAGTTCCTTCACGAGTGACTTCTCGAACATAAAGTCGACATCCGAGGACGATACCAAAATCTGTAAAAAGAAAATTAATTAGCAACATATTTCTTTAGATTATAAATGAATCAGGTTTAATTTTATATAGTAGAGAAATCTTTACCATCTTTCTTATTGCTCCTGGTCAAGGTCAGTCGATGAGTTTGAGGTGCTGCGTTACCAGGAGATCCTGGAGAGTTTGAAGAGGCTCTTCTCTTGACTATCAATAAAACAGTGGAACCGGAATCCCTGAGGACTCGAACTGCTGCTCCATAATCTGCACCTTCGAGAGAAACTCCATTTGCAGAAATAATGCGATCATTCACTCTGAAATTTCAAAAAGATTTCGATTATTGAATAAATTTCGAGGTTGAATAAATAAGTGAAATAGAAAAATTATGTGGAATGCAGACGAAAACGTGAGATACGAGGTACTAAAAGTAAAATCCCACCAGTTCAAATATTTGAATTTCTACATAATTTATAATTACGAGTTCTTAAAATGAAGCCATAATTTTATTTTATTATACACTACTTCGTATCTTTAAGAGTAAGAAATTTACAGTAATTACAAGTATGCAACAAAGCTTGTTTCCAGCTAAAAGGATTAAAATATTTCAGTGCTTGTTGCCTGGGACACATCGTCTTAACTCACAAGGAGGGTTTCCTTCAAGTAAAATGTACAAGAGCCTACGTAAGTGACTTCCGCATGTTTTTATCCACGCTTCTATTATTCCAAGAATTTTAATACTTTACATAACAGTAATTTCCTTATCGAAAAGAAAATTTTTTAAAAATAACTCCTCTTTATTAACTAGCAATTCATTTCCGTTTAAAAGTAAATTATGAAACATTTTAATAATTTGGGTTTAAGGGCGTTAGATAAATAAAAAATAAAATAAAATAAATAAAATAAAAATGTGATTAAAGTTTTAATAATAGTGCTATTATTGAATTCAACGACAAACTTTAAAATTTCTTAAAATACGTCAAAATCTTTTAAAAATTAAAAATACGTTTTAAAGGTTTTTACAATTCCATAAAGAATATCAAAATTTCTTCAAATTCTATAAAATATTTTTAAAATCATAAAAGACTGGTGAAATCCTTTAGGGGCATATGGTAATTACCATGGTAATTACCATTTAAATGGCAAATACCCTTAAAATTTGCTGAAATTTCTTAAAATTCTATGAGAATATTTTTAATTCTTTAAAATTTCCTAAAATTCCATGAAATCCTTTAAAATTTCACAAAATCTTTTACAAATCAAAAATATGTTTGGAAATTTTTTTAAATTCTATGAGGAACATTAAAATCTCTTAAAATCACTTAAAAATGTAAAAATTTCTTAAAATTCTTATAAGCTTCTTAAAATCCTTTAAAATTCCTAAAAACCTCTTAAAATCTTTTAAAATGATTGAAAATTCACCTTAAATGTATTAAAATCAAAATTTTTGTTTTTTCTATATAAAAACATGCTTAATTTTGTGATTTGTGATACAACTTTCACGAAAAGTGTTCCTGTGCTCTATTGTAGTCCTTAAGGGTGTTGGAGTCAAGTTCCAATCTAAAAACTCGATTTCCTTATTTTACTTAACAAATATTAAAACTGTAATATTCTCCCTCTATAGAATTAATCAATTTTTAACTAAAATTAAGCGCACAGAGCGAGAAACTATCTAATTCAAATTTTTTGTAAGTAAAACGAAAATATTGAATTTTGAAGTGAGATTTTTAATTCTTCGTTTTACAGAAAAAGTATCGAAACTAAATATTTTTTCTCTCTGTACGCAGTTTTATATTTGATAAAATAATAATACTACAGAGCGAAAAAATATTTATCTATAATTTTCGTTGAGTAAAATGGAGAATGGAATTTTGAGCTTAAAACTTCGATCCAATGCTCTTAAGACTTACTCTCTACGTCCTGGGGTAATAAGCATAAGGCTGGTAAAACATTATCTTTCGATGTGAGGTATAAATATGAAAAAAAAGAGAAAGAGAGAGAGACAGATGTACATATACTAGACGCTGATTATCTTTTGAAACGTAACTATATATATAAACCATGACTTGTATAGGTAGTAAATCTTGGTGGCATTCCTCGTCGGGTGAAGTAAATCGGGGTCAGATTAGTCCAGAGAACCACGACCCACGTCACACTGATCGTCATTATTACTCATTTCCATTATTATCGATAGACTGTAATCAAGGCTATAATCGTGATCCTCCCCAATAAGTCAAGAACTCGGACAGAAAGAAAATACTTAAACTATAAAGCCTAGACTTTAAAGTAACAATTATTACAACTGAAGAATTCAAAAAATATTCTAAAAACGATTGTATCCTACGCGAAATTGACAGTTCATTATTAATTGATGAAATCACACCAACAGTAAATGTAAATCACTGAAAACAATACATAAAAATAAACTCTATCCTTCAGAAATAATTTAAAAGTAAAATTCTCAATTTGCGTATTACCAAGGCTCATTGCATATTCTTCAACACGGTTTCTTGTACTTCTTAGTTTGTATCTATGTCATCACTTCCTTAGTAATAATACGAGAGCCTCTTAGAAATATTACATAACTAGAACTTTCCTCTGCAGAGAGCTTGACTTTACGTGGTTTTAAATTGAAAATCAAGAGTATTCATTAAATTTTATGAACGAAATGTTATGTTAGAGGTAATGAAACTGTTTTTAGCCGGCTAATACACCTTGAGAGTTATCCTATCTTTCGCAGGTGGTTCCATTGTGGCCATTGATTTAAACTCTTTAACAGTGTGTTTTTACTATTATCACCCAATCAGAAAGTTATATCGTCTAATAAATCTCTCGAGAATTACTGTGCAAATTTAACGAGAGGTCAGTCAACCAGGACTTAATTTATGTTCATTGATGTATTATAATGACAATCCACGTCTATATAGTTTAGAGGAAACTGAAATTCTGATTTCTATTTCATCAATTCAAGATTTTAAAACACTCCACTTTAATTGATAATTATAATTTTTCGCCTAAAGCTTAGCTATTACGTTTCTTTCTTCTTCGAGTAATTGAAAGGACTTTTTCTATTCACATTTTTAAGGCAGTTTTATGGCATTGTTTACTATGAAGAGTGATTAAAGTTGAATAAAGGTGAATGAAGGTGTGGTAAAGGTTTACGATTAAATATAAATACACACTGCAGTTTGCCTTCAGCTGGTCCTGCTTTAAGCACGTCGGAAATCGCTATTGCAGGATCACCGTTGGTGAAATGTGGATTGTCACGACCTCCGGAGACGGCTATTCCAAAGCCGTATCCGGGTACCCTGGTCACCGTAACGTGGTGGACCTCCCATCCTCTGTCACCGACCTAAAACACAAAAATTCGTTCTCATTAATATTCGCTTCAAATAATAAAATAAACTGACATTTTCTTTCCTTTAAAATTATAAAAACGTAGACTGGATAGTCAACTTAAGGGTGTTGGAGCCAAGTTTTAATATAAAAATTCGATTTCTTCATTTTATTTAACAAATATTAAAATTTGAATTTTTCTCCCTTGGTAGAATTAATTAACTTGTAACTAGAATTATGCACACAGAGCGAGAAAATATCTAATTCAAATTTTTTATAAGTAAAACGAAAATATTGAATTTTGAAGTGAGATTTTGAATTCTTCGTTTTATAGAAAAAGTGTCGAAACTAAATATTTTTTCTCTCTGTACGCAGTTTTATATTTGATAAAAGAATAGTGCTACAGAGAGAAAAAATATTTATCTATAATTTTCGTTGAGTAAAATGGAGAATGGAATTTTGAGCTTAACACTTAGATCCAAGGATCAAAGTAATATATGCGTATTTATATTTAACGCAAAGGGCAAATATTTATTTTAATTCATGACTTTCATTCTAAACATCATGTAACACAATAGAGTAAAAAATAGCAAAATTTATTTTTATAATGGAAAAAACAAAAATACTTTCCATCATATATTATTGGGTTTAAGTTGCTGCTGATGTCTGACGAACTTTTTTATTTTATTTTTTTTTAATATTTATTGAACTAAGAATATTTAAAAAAATTCGCAAAAACATTTTATTTTTTTATTAGCAGAAATTTACCCGGTGTTGGTCGAGATTTTAAGATATTTTTAATGAGTTTAAAGAATTTCAAGGGATTACAAGAGATTTTAAGAAACTTCAAAGGATTTTCAAAAAAGATCAAAACAACTTATTTTTAAGTGTTTTCAAAAGATTTCAAGGAATTTTTACAATAGTTTAAAAGAGTTATGAAAGGGATGTTCTAGATATTTCTATAGATTTCAAGACATCTTAAAGGATTGATTTTCACAAGATTTCAAAGCATCTTTTTAAGGATTTTATCAGATTTTAAATGACTTTAAGGAACTTCAAGACACTTAAACAGATTTCAAGTTTTTGAAAGGCAAAGGAGTTTATTTCTAAAGATTTCAAAAGAGTTTATAAGAGTTTATAATGATTTCCAAGAGATTTCAAGACATTTTAAGTGAGTTTAAGAAATTCCAAGGAATTGATTCTAATGTACAGGAAATGGAACAGAAACCCTTAAAATCTTTTAAAATTACTTGAATTACTTAAAGATGATTTAAATCTTCTGTAAGTGAAATAAAATCGTTAAAAAATTTTTAACGATTATATTTATTTTATTTTATTTTTTAATTTATCTTTTAATAAAAATATTTCAAAATTCCTTGGAGTTCATTAAAATCTCTTGAAATATTTTGAAATCTCTTCAAATTCCTTCCAATTCGGTAAAATCAGTTAAATCTTAAAATATTGTGAAGTATCTTGAAAAACCTTTTGATAACATTTTCAACTCTTTAAAAAATCCTCTTGAATCCCTAAAATCAATAAAATATATCTCTTAACATTCTTTGTAATTTTTTAAAATCCTTTGAAGTCTTTTTATTTCTTTAAATTCTTTCATAATTTTTTAAATTTTTTAAAATCCCAGGTAACGCCAGGTAAATTTTTGATAGTAAATAAATAATGGATTTTACAGCAATTAAAGTAAACCCTCGGTTTTTTCTTAAATTCCCGGTCATAATAAGAGTAATAAGCCATAAAAAGGACTGAAAAGTTCTGAACGTTCAAATGAACGAATTGATATACTGAAAATAATTCTACTTGAAAGAAATTTGTAATGTGTATTGTTATTTTTAGTTGAAACAATATTTCTGCATAAAATAAAATAAATTAATAATAAATTATAATAAATTGGGAATTTATGTACGCTTTAGCTAAAATTTAATCTTACAAGCTAACCATTTAAAAAACATTTTCCGTAAATGCATAACTTTATTACAATTTTCGTAATGGCGTAATTCTAGGTAAAAAAAAATGTGGTGCCGAACAAGTGTAAATGAATAGAATTTTTCTGGTATAGAAAAACAGTTATAGGAAAGTGCCAGGTGGCAGGTGTAATTGTAAAGGTGTGAAACCTTTTCTAAAAATACCACCTGGCTCTTAAAGTGGACTTAAGTGTCTCGTTGCAAGCTATTTCGTCGAGAAATTTTTCTCGGATGGATAACATGCTTGTGACAAGGCAGATTTATAGAACCTCGGTAAAATCTCTTCGTCTCCATGAAGTCTAAACTAAACCTTCAGGGGAGTGAGAAAGACAGAAGCTATGATTTATAGCAATTGCCGAGGTAACTAAGCTTGACCCCTGCAGACCAATAGACTTCACGAATCAGGAATCACCTTATAAAATTTGAGTTCTAATGAAAAAATTTGTCTCTCTCGAAAAAAAAGGATAAAAAAAAGTATTACACTTCTCGAAATATTTCCAAATATTTAATGAATCAATGGAGGCCTATATGTGAAACGAGAAATTTGCTGACAAAGTCCAGACATTCTTGCTTACAAAGCCTGCCATTGAAAAATTTGCAGAGCTGCAATTTGATTACCAGCTGCAATTTGATTACCGAAATACAATAAACAACTTATATTTAAAACTTTTGCTATAAAATCTATAGATATAATGTCCTAAACAGGGTTCGTAGTTTGAAGTTGTAAAATTTATAAAAAACAATTGTTTACACGGAAGAGAAACGAGTTTGAGCTGGAATTCTGTGTAGGCAGGAATGTATGTAGCTTATGCAAACGAAACGCATGTGAGCTTAAACGGTTTGCTCTGCATTACTCCAGTCGCGCCTAAACGACTTCAGAATTATTATCACCCCCTTTTATTTACACTAAGCGATTCTTCGCTGTTATATGGAAAAAACGCTGGGAAATTCAGATATTAAAATTCCCAGAAGAATGATACAAATATTTAAATTGTTACATTTCAGAAATAAAAATTCATAAAATAATATTACATAAATTATAAATTTATAAATCCTTTATATTCGTTCTAAATTGATGCGAAAACCTTATTATTTTCATAAATATGAAAACTGTATCCAGTTATCTTTTAAAATAGATATTAAGTACTAGTGTACTAGATTATTAACATAAGCCTTTTACTATGAAATTAATTGGAAATCAAGTTTTATAACAACAAAGATACTGTTTTGTATTTGTACATTAATTTAATGAGAGAAAGCAGTGAGGTTGAATTAAACAACTAATACTAATTTAGGTGAAATTAACCCAGAAACTCGCTTAATATCAAGAGTTAGAGTATAATATAATTAATAAGTTCTTGTTTCATCTATAATAGATTACTATTTTATGGTTCTAATTATCTATTTTCCATGTTACAGATTTTATGGAATTGTCTGCGACTCAGATGAAATATTTTTACATATTATTATTTTCCCAATAGAATAGAGAGAAATTTCAATAGGTTTTTAGGAATTTTAATGGATTTTGATAATTTTCAAGTGATTTTTACTAAGTTCTAAAGATTTTTAGGATTTTTAAAAGATTTCATAGAATTTTACGGTATTTCGGGATATTTCGCGGAATTTTAACGGAATTCAATATATTTTAAGAGATTTTTTAAAGCTAAGGAATTTTTTTGGATTTTCAATGTTTAGGACTGATTAAATTAATTCAAATGACTGATTTCAAAACTCAAAATCATTGATTAAATTAATGAGAATGATTGATTAAATTAATTAGAATGACTGATCAAAGTAAGCAAAGTGACTGATTAAATCAATCAAAGTGACTGTTTTAATCAATTAAAATGACTGATTAAAATTTAGAGATTAAAATTATGATTAAAATTAAGATTAAATTAAGATTAAAATTAAGAAATTCCAACGAATTTTCAACGATTTCTAATTTTTTTTGTGAAATGTCGAGAAATTTTAAGAGAAATCAAAAGATTCGATTTGTAAAGGGACTTTAAATTTTATCGTAGAATTCAAAGAATTTCAAGAAGTTTCTGGGAATTTTAAGAAGTCTTAATGAATTTTAAGAGATTTCAACAAATTTTAATCGATTTCGAAGGTTTTTGTAAAATTTTAAGTATTTGAAAAGGTTTCTGGGTGTTTTAAGAGATTTTAAGGGATTTTAGATCTTGCTGTAAAGTTTCGAGGAATTTTAAGACATTTCAAAAGGTTTCAGAGAATTTTAAGGGACTTTAACGAATTTTAAATGTTGTGATAAAATTTCCAGGAATTTTAAAAGGAGTCAAGAGATTTTAATCATTTAAAAAATAGTTTAAGGAATTTTCAAGATTTTTGCGAAATTTTATGAAATTTCTAATCATTTTAAAGGAATTTAAAGAACGTAAAGGGACTTTAAATGATATCGTAGAATTTAAAGAATTCCAAGATGTTTCTGGGAATTTTAAGAGGTTTTCACAAATTTTAAAATTTCAAAAGATTTTTATGAGTTTTAAAATATTTTATCGGGAATTTCAAATCATATATGATTTTAAAAAGATTTTGTAGAATTTTTAAGGATTTCTAAGGATATTAAGAAATTTTAAGAAATTTTAAGTTTTACGAAATTTTGAGAGATTTTTAATGTTAATAAATTCCAAAAGGTTTTTAGGAATTTTTATAGATATTTGCGAATTTTAACTTGGATGTCAAGAGATTTATGAATTTAATGGTTTTTGTGTGATTTTTAAAGGGATTTCAAGAGGCTGCTTGGAGTTTTAAGAAATCTTAACGAATTATAAAGGATTTCGAAGGTTTTCATCACATTTTTTTGCGCCATTGGTTTGTTGTTCCTCTCAACAACTTCAAGTCATTCAAAATCCAATTAGATTTGCAAGATCAATATATGCGAGATTTTCTAGATATTTTGTTACACCACTTTTTTAAGATAGGACTTTTTTAAGATAGGAAAATCAATTAAGTGGAAGTGATTCACTGATAAAAAACATTTCATGAAATTCTTCGTTTCTTGAAAAAAATAAATACATATTTGAGTTTTAAATTCCGCATTTAAACGATCTTGCGTCACTCTCAAGATATTTCGCATAAATTAAGATCAATTTATGTTAAAAAACAAGATGTACCGAGTCACATGCTATCAATTGACAAAACTTCTGAATTAAAATCAGTCCTTCACTCTGAGATCGAAAGTAGCTAAAAACAGGAAATAAGTTTTAAAAAAGGGACCAACGTTTCTTCTAAAATATGTTCACATCAACCTGCAACACCTAATACCTCCAGAAACGGTTCGTAAACTTGGGTAGATGGTTGAAGGTGGTCGGGTTATCGTATCTTCAGATCAGAGAGACTATTCTTTAGAAAAGGCCTGGCCTTTCCTCAAGTTCCCAATCTCTGAGCAAACTACATATACCATAAACATAAAACACGAGCAGAATTCATATATTATAGGGAAAAAATCCAGGGAAAGGGAGATCGTCCTTTCCTTATACTCTGTACTCTTTTCTCAACATCCATGGGTTTTCAGTAACCGAGCTACGCTTCCCACGGATGAGAGCAGGTATAATATCTATGAAGCATATATATGTATATCTATGAATGTATATCGCCTTCGACTATAGATGAGCGAATGGCCAGTTTCAGCGAACAGTTCCTCGCGGATTGTGCAATTAAAATTGGTATAGCCTGGCGAAATGGAGTCGAACACTCGCCATTTTCCAGATGGATGATATGTAGACTTTCGAAACGGGAAAGCACATGTTTCCTGAAATACGACCTGATGGTCTGACGATGTGCGTGTCGGTCGCGGATGAGGAGCAATTGATACTGACTACGATTTGATTAATACAAATGACTGTTTTTATGATTGGATTGAAGTTTCAGACGTCTAGTCTGACGAAGTTTTTTTATTTTTTTATTTTTTATATTTATTAGATTAAGAATATCAATAAGAGTTCCAAAAAACATTCGTTACTTTTATTTATTTACTAGCAGAAATTTACCCGGAGCTGCCCGGGATTTTAAGAGTTTTTAAGTCACAAATGACTTATAATTACATTGAGATTTTAGTGATTTTAGGGAATTTCAAGATATTTTAAGGAATTTCATTTGATTTTAAGGAACTGCATAGAAATTTAAGGGATTTCAAGAGATTTGAAGCAACTTCAAAGGGTTTTTAAAAAAGATTTTTTTTTTAAAAAGATTTTTATAAATGCTACAAGATTTCAAGAGATTTTAAGGGTTTTCATCAGATTTTAAGTGACTTTAAGGAATTTCAAGGGATTTCAGGAGATTTCGAGATATTTTAAGTAATTTAAAAAAATTTTAAGGAATTGACTCAAATTTAGAAGAAATCAAATGAAATCTCTTAAAATATTTTTAAATTACTTGAAATTCTTTAAAATCTTTAAAAAATCATCTGTAAATGTCTTAAAATAGTTTGAAGTATTTAAAAATTTCATGGAGTTCATTAAAATCTCTTGAAATCGCATGAAATCCCTTGAAAGCTCTTAAAAGTCCTTAAAATTACTTATTGTCCAATAAAACTTTGTTAAAAAAAAAATTGTAGAAAAAAAATTGTAAAAATTGTAAAAAAAAAACCCGGGTTATCAAAATTTGCTCATATAGTACCTAAGTAACACATGCCCTTAAAATTACTTAAAATTCCACGAAATATCGTAAAATTATGTTTTCATAAAATTCCCAAAATGGCGTAAAATATTGTGAAATCCTTTAAAATTTTTTCAAAATCCTAGAAAAGCTGCTAAAGTCCCTTAAAATTTCTCGAAGTCCTTTGAATTCCTGAAAATCACATAAAATTTCACAAGATCCGTCATTTTCTGAAAGTCCCAATTTAAAAAAAAGCCTTTCAATCCTGAAAAAGTCCTTAAAATCTTTTACAATCGTTTAAAGTCTCTTTAAAATTGCTATGAATTCTAAGAAATCTCTTAAAATCCCGAAAAACGCTGTCCAGTAAATAAATAAAAATTACGGGCTTTGGAACCATTTTTTAAAATATTTTTATTCCAATGAATGTAATAAAAAATCGTCAGACTATCTGAAACTTCAACCCAATGTTTTTATGCTTTCAAAATATTTGCTTCTAAATTAGGAAGCTAATTCTCCTAATTAGGAAGTTGTATAGCTTTCAAGTTGGATAGATCTAAAACTATACATTTAAAGTATTTAAACCAATGTTCTTTATGTTAAAAAGTATCTTAATACAGATTTTAAATAACAGCAACCTTTGATCTTTTCTTAGCAGATAAAAGACGCATTGTTAATATCTGTTTCGTTCATTTGCATAATTTACTGCCGGTGTGGCAGCAACAGATCTTCATTTACTTCGTGGGCTTCAAGAGTCATAATATTATTTCCTACAGTCAAAACGGTGGACAAGGAAAGTTGTTCTGTTCCAAGTGTTAACTCGCGGTCTCTCTGCTAGCAAGCGTGACTGAAAGAGCACGAATTCTTTAAGAAAATTCAAGCATCGTTGAACTCTCTTAAAAGAGAACAATACATGTTCTTTTCATGAAAAAAATCATTTTTGTAGAATAAAGAAAGGCAGGAGGAGAAACGCTACTATGCTTTCTTCGTTAATTATACCAGTGATAAATACAGTTCCATTCAGATACAACATTACAAATGCATCAAGATATGCTTCCAAAATTGGAAAAACCTGCAAATGGCTTTTGAAGTGCTCTGTTAGAAATATCTTCAAAATTCAACAATTTTTCATTTACTGTGATTGAAAATTCAATTACTTCTGATTAAAAATTCAACTATTTTGTTGAAAATTCAACAATTTTGTTGAAAATTCAACTATTTTTAATTGAATATTCAACTATTTTGTTGAAAATTCAACTATTTTGTTGAAAATTCAACTATTTGTTATTTAAAATTCATTCAGCTACGGTAATTGTATAAAACTTCAACTAAAGTAATTGAAGTTTTTTTTAACAGTGTGAAGGTTTGAAAATGATATGCTTCC